>CM055897.1:2092500-2442000 GCA_029582155.1 Panopea generosa | reverse complement strand
TCTTATCGTTAGTGATATAATGCAAGGTTAATATAAAAAAAACATGTAATTGGGTGGAGTGCACTCACACACCGTAAGTTTAGTTTAAACTTATTTGTTTTACTCCGGTTGTGAAACATGTTCTTACAACTTAGACAAATCACGCTTAAAGTCTTCCTGGGTAGAACCGGTACTAAACACATGCGGAAAATGTGTCTTGCTTTAGGATACCACCTATAGTAGCGGCGGAGATCGAACCCAAGACCCTCCGATCATTGGTTCGGTGTACCGTAAGTCATACGATAACAACCATTATGAGATTTATCATAATTGCCCACTTCTCTTACGTTTTTATGTCTTATTTCTTGCCGGGGCCGATTAGCTCAGTCGGTTATGCGTCTTGCTATCAATCCAGGGGTCGTGAGTTCGAATCCCCCGCCCGGAAACAGTCTCCATGATGATTGATATACGACATTGTGTCTCATTGTCATTCGTCTCTCGCCACTGATTCAAGTGGGAAAGTTATCAGTTACTTGTGGAGACAGGGTGTGCTTGAGTACTGGTTAATCCCAGGAAACTGTAGTTAGGTTAACTGATCGTCTGTTAGCCCTCGATGGCATAAAAATGACGCTTAATATTCAATCAATCAATCAATTCTTATTTCTTATAATTTTATTTCGTTATAACGAACGGAATATACCGGCATGACTTCACGAAAACAAAGTATTTTGGAAGAGTTGTACTTTCTATCCTCTTGATTAAGAAGGTGTTGTTATACCCCACTTTTTGAAAACAAAATAAGGGTATTGAAATGGTGTCCGTCCGTCTAAGGTTCGGACCAACAACTTTGCGGACGTAACTCCTCTCAGTTTCAACCCGATTCTAATAAATTTTCTGTACAGCATGAATATACTATGAACATGAAGTGGACTTGACCTTCCGATTCAATGATTTCGTTAACTACTAATGATCCTTTATTTTTCAATTTTCGTAGCTCTTTTTAGCGGAGGTTTAAAGTTCTTGTTTAATTTTAATTTCACTATCTCAAACACAAAGACAAAAACTGCATGACGGTAGGATTTAATGCAAGAATGTATAAACAAAATTTCGGCTTAACTCTTCTGTATGTTTGTATTGCACTTACGTATTACGATTAATTATCTTTGATATGTTTGTGACATTGAGACCGTCACACTTTTTATGCAATCTGTAGTTGCAAATAAGTTACCGCTTATGTCTAAATATTTTAATGTCAACTCAAGTGACATATTAACACATGTGGGACCGGGTCGTGTGAAACGTTGATTATTTCATAATGTGTCAAAGATTCACAATCTGCTTTTTTTACTGGTTCTGTTCTAAGCTTTAATCAGATTTTTTTCACAGGAGGCATTTACTAATGCATCGAAGTTACTATTTACGGCCACAAAGAATAGGGCATACTTCAGAAACATTACCATTGTCGTACCCAAGAAATGGAAGAAACTACAAGATTACAACCAAATACCGTCAGTAAATGTGTTTGCGGAGCACATTAGGATCGATAAAACGAACAAAGCGAACGGCGGTGCCCCCTATGTACGAGGCAATATGGAATGTGGAAAACCAGGATGGTTCATGCATTTGACACCTGGCTTTCTAAAGCTTGAAGGTGAAACACCATATGGACCGCACGGTAACGATTTATATAATTATTGAATGCATGTTATATGATTTACTCTCTTATTCCTTTAATATATTGATATTAAGTTTTCATTTCTCTATCGGTTTCAAAATTAATGCTTATCGATTGAGGTATTTGACCGTATGTATAGCATGCCAAACTTTGCAATATCATTTTTTATATTTGTATTAAATCTTCAAACCTTTCTATTGTATACTGTTACATTTGTATTCTATATTTAATATGTTTTATTTATATTGTATATTGTTGCATTTGTATTCTATATTTATTATTTGTATTTAATAACTCTTGATTTATATTGTTTATTGTTTTATTTGTATTCTGTATTTCTCATTTATATTTTATAGTTCTTGATTTATATTCTAATTTGTTTTATTTGTATTCTAAATTTTTCATTTGGATTTAATAACTGTTGTTTGTATTGTATAATTTGTATTTATATTCTTTGTTCTTGTAAATATATAACCTGACAAATAATGGCACCACTACCAAATTTTTGTGTGATAAAAACGAGATCACATTTTCTATTTAGATCTAATCTAATTAATCAAACCAAATGACAAAAAATGTTATTATTCTTAATATACTATTTAATGCTAACGAGTTTAATAATTATTTTTACAATAACAAACGAACTATCAGGTACGAATCTCGTTTTAATAATGCCGAAGATAAGAAATGTATCACGTAAATATGCTGATATAGTACCACACTTCATTCTACTTTATTACATTATACATATTGTGTTTGTGTTTGATATTATCTATTTAAATATTTTTTTGTATTCGACAGCGAATGCCATTGTCCACGAATGGGGTCACCTGAGATGGGGCCTCTTTGACGAATATCCATCGATTGCTAATCCTAACGCAACAAATCCTTCGAAAAAAATCAATTTCTACACTGAAGGTGGTTCATGGAAACCAGTAACGTAAGTCAATCTTTGTAGTCTTGACGAAGAATCGCAGACACTTAGTTTAAACTTATTTATTTTACTTCGATTGTGAAACAAGTTTTAACAACTTAGACGAATCACGCTCGAAATCTTCCGGGGTAGAACCAGTACTAAGCATATGCGGTAAAGGTGACTTGTACAAAAACACTACACATAGCCGTGGCCGTGACACTTGAGGAGACGTTTATTTGTCATCTCATTTCGGTATCGTAGACATCAGTACGGTGATATTTAGTGTCTATTAAAATAGTTTAAGAAACATCGTTGATAGTTATTTTGCGTTACAAAGAAATTTTTAATTTCTTTTGAGACACTGTCTTTTGTTTTGTTTAGTATCTAGAAAGAATGACTGTTTGTTTTGTTTAGTATTTAAGAAAAATACTGTTTGTTTCTTTTAGTATTTAAAAAGCAGGACTGTTTGTTTTGTTTAGTATTTAGAAGGAATTACTGTTTGTTTCATTTAGTATTGAGAAAGCGGGACTGTTTGTTATGTTTAGTATTTAGAAAGAAGGATTGTTAGTTTTGTTTAGTTTTTAGAAAGAATGATTGTTTGTTTTTGTTTAGTATTTAGAAAGAAGGACTGTTTTTAATACCATAAAAAGTGAGGCAATGTCACATAAACAGCCTATCGATATTTCTGTCATGTAATTTATCATCCACATAAAAATTATCATTCATTTGGTACCACAAGGCGGATGCTTTTTAATTAACAGATACATATTCTGTTCTTACATTGGAATGATAACACTATGTTATGGTCTATTTAATTCATTCATATATAACACGAACAATGTTTGATACCAGTAAAACATAGTAACTGTTCATTTTTACTATATAACATTGTATTTACTATCTTTGTGATCCCGCCTGGTTTGATACTTGCGTTTGATAATTGAATTGCGTGCATCGCCAAATCACATACGTTGGCTATTTCTCACAAACAAATCTTTAAAACAATACGAAATTAATATTTTCAATTCAAAGCGTGGATTGTTTATCCAAAATACGGGTGACATAAACATATTTTAAACGTATCAACAATGAAAGTATCAAATTTCTAGCGAACGTAATAATATCCATGTATCATAGATACATACCTACTTTCATTTGA
Organism: Panopea generosa; assembly: GCA_029582155.1. Taxonomy (NCBI): domain Eukaryota; kingdom Metazoa; phylum Mollusca; class Bivalvia; order Adapedonta; family Hiatellidae; genus Panopea; species Panopea generosa. The sequence goes on along the minus strand of CM055897.1, from coordinate 2,438,271 downwards.
GCTGCCTCGGTGAAGTGTATGTATTCGAATCGGATCCTATGACAACAAACATTATTATCTCAGTCGATAGAGCACGAGACTCGGGGTTGCGGCTTAGATTTCTTGGACTGGCCAACTAAAATACTAACAACCTTTCCAATAGGACTTTAAACCGAGGGTTCGAGTGATGGCGCTATACACCAAGCACGCTTAATAATCAGAATAAATTTACGATGTGTTTCAATCTGTATCCTGCATTATCCCCCACAAACCTAAAACATACTAACATTTTTTCTGGGGACATCTTCCATAAAATTGGGGGCGATGCAAAATAAGCTTATGTGTACAACGACAACAAACAAAACGCTACGAAGGACAGAAATATCAATATAAACCGACGTCGAACAACAACCAAAGCAAGCTGCGTCAGTAAAACGGATACAGAATATCTCTGACAAGATAACACAGTCAATGAACTCTGGAATAATGTTTAATTGTAATCAATTGCTATAATTAGCGAACACAAAACATTGTCAGATCGAAAGCCGGAAATAGGAACAAGGGAGACAACTCCCGTAACAATATATCAATAGTACAACCAGCAGTTACTGCATACTGGCGTGATTTCTTCTTCTTTTTTCCTTCTTTTTATTTAAAGAAAACTGATTATTTTACCTATTGAAAACAATATAAGATAATAGTATACACCTGTTAATTATAACTGAAATTAAAATACAGTCTTATACAAGTTATGAATCAGATATTATACTGCAGTATAGCAAAGACTAACAATGTAAAACTTATGTTCAGCAAGAAAGCACATTAGACAAATAATTGAAACAATTCAAACTTGCAATTTAGAGTATAACTATACGTGTGAACAGAGTTTGACAAAACCATTATTGTTAATTGTTAAGTAAACAAGTAGTAAGTTACTATAAGAAGTTAAGAATATCCTTAAAATTGTCTTTTTCATTAAACTACAACAACAGTCTGTATTGACAACCTATATTACGAATCTTTCACATTTAAGCTATGTCTCATAGTCTTGTAAGTACTTTGGAGGTTTACGATTACGTTTTGGTCTATCACATTGCATTAAATCACTGCCGTTAGGAAGCTGTTCTGAATCACTGGCAATGTTGCGGTCAAACTGAACTGAACTATTAGTGTTGTCATTATCACTTATAAACTCTCCCAGGAGAATCGGATAGTCGTCTTGGTTTGAATGTAAAACATGTGTATCAATAGTTTCAGCGGGTAGAGACAATTTGACTGGTATATCAACTGGAGCAGGTGGATGATAATCAATTGGTGCGTGAATGTCATTTTCATCGTCACTATCGTTTAATTCGATGTTTTGAGTTTGTAAAGAAGGCATGTCACCTGGGACTCGAAAACATTCAGAAGTTTTTATTTTATATGACGTAGCGCGTAGCTGGTTGCCCGAGAACTTTTTTATGAAACACCATTCCCCATCAACTGAGACTACTAAATAGCGGCTACGAGCCTTGGATTTGTCGCGATCAGAATACACATATACTAAGTCACCAACCGCAATATGAGACTGTTTAAGGGACAAGTCACTTTTGGTTTAGAGAGCTCACTCTTTGGGTGATTCTTTATTCTCTGTCTATGTTGGTTAATGATTATGTCTCTATCAGACACTGGAAGCTGATCATGGGTGAATTGACTTCGTTGTGTCCACAATTCTCTGGCGGACAATCCCCCTTTAAGGATACTCCAGTTTAAGCGCGCGATAGCAATTGCCAATAGAAGGTCTGAGACTGGTCCTCCTCCGGGTTCTTGGCGGAGAATCTCTTCTCCAAGTTCTCGAATGGCTCTTTCAGCAACAGGATTTTTGTTAATGTTTTTTACACGGCCAATCTCAAAAGAAATACGTTTTTTTAGCAAGTCATCATCTCTTAAGCTCACAAAGCCCGGTGCTGGGTCGACTCTGATTACAGCATGAGGACCGTCCAACGGATGTAGGTCTATAGTTAATAACGCGATGCCATCTCGGAGTGTGTCACGTTTTTCATCTTTTATGATGCACGCGGTAGTAAATGAGGATACAGATTCACGAAGAACTAGTATCAGTTGTCGATTGCGTTTAATAACGTCCGCAGCAAAGGAAACGCCGACCATTTCGGGAGGATCTTCTGATGACTGTTTGATTAAGGTTTTCGGAAACTTTTGTAATGAGGCACAAATGTGACACGATTCGCTTACTCTACTTATTACTCTATTCATATCAAGTCCATAAAAGTGTCGTTTCATTACCAACTGAAGTTGATGATTGGTTGGGTGGTCTAATTTAATATGAAGTGCTGTTGCAAGACCATCGAGCACGGGTCGCGGAACCACAATAGCCTAACCCTAACCCTAACCCTGCCTCATTTTATTTCTTTTTTATATTAGGTGTTCAAAGGCTATCACTGGTAATGCTTATAGAGGGAACTGTAACCCCAACAAAACGTGCAACCTCAAAAGTGCCCAGCTGTCAAAAAACTGTAAATTTTGTCCTGATAGAAATCAAACTGGCGTCAAAGCTTCATTGATGGCAGTTCAGTGGTTACAAACGGTATATTTTATTCTTAGAACTATACACATCAACTTTTCTGTTTTATTACAAGTATGGCCTTTACCCATCTTCATAAATAAATAATTGATAAAGATCAGTGGTGAAAAAGTAACGATATTGTTGTATTTAAATCTATTCATGTAATAGGTGCATATTTGTGAACTTCCTGAAACAATTCAATTTATATACACATTATGCAGCACTGAACCTAATTTTAGATAAGTCAATTATTGTTTAATCAATGAATGCATCATAAATATCAGCGTATTCTACACCAATATGACAGCAATTGACAGTCAAGATACTTTTTTTATTTCAAATGTACCTCGATGCTCAGTTGGTTGTGAATATTCGAAGTATATTGATATGGACGTCACAAATTCACGCAATAATCAATTTATTCACTTAAGAAGTGTATCATTTTCTTTGTTACATTAATCACCCATAAATTGATCACCCATACACAATGACGTATAAGCAAAGGCCTTGATATATGGCAGCACTGAACTTGTGTTTGAGACAATGCAGAATATTGGCTGTAGGTTTAGTAACGAAACCTTCATCGAAATGATATCAAATTGTTAAAAGTGTAAAACACCTTTGTTTTCTGTTACGATTAATCAATTTTCTCTTTGCTATACGAAATAGATAGAAATGATGCTCCAAATATATTATAATACAGCATTCTCAACAATATGTCTGTGTTGTTTTTCAAGAATTTATTATAATATTTTACTCTGATACACTGTGATGTGTTTTGTTTCTTTTTTAAATACATTTTTCCTTTGATCAAAGATGGACAGCTTTTGTGAAGAAGATGCCGACTCCACCGATCCCAGCGTTCGTCATAACAGCAAAGCTCAAAATTTGCAAAATAAAATATGCAACGGTCAGAGTGCATGGGAGGTCATGAGCCTACATGAAGATTTCATCAATGGTAAATTTATCTTGTTGTTGCTGTTTTGAAATTCAAAATTAAAAAAAAATCGGAAATGTAATTTCTATGGCAAATAATGTTACGCCGTTTGAATAATCATCGAATACATGCAGTGTTATTTGCTATTTATTGACATTTTCAAGACATAGGAATGTACAACAAATTGCGTATAATTTAAGGTAACAACTCGGCAACATATAACACGACTGACACTACCCCAAGTTTTCAAATTGTGCAAGAAACAGGACGTATTCGGATGTTTGTGTTTGATGTTTCAGGAAGTATGGGGGGTGTAAGTTAAATATTTATAGTTTATGTCATTTATATACAAGTATACATGTCTGAGGTATTCCTTATCTAATGGAACGTATCACCTTTAATATACATGCATCTGATAAGAAAAACTGCCCTTCAACAAGAATATTCCTCAATTCTAATCGTTCTTGAGCCGAGCTCGAACCTACAATCTGCACGGAGATGACCATAATGTAACGTGTACAAAGCAAGCTATTTAATAGATTTAAGATAATTATATATAAAAATACAATGTTAGCACCTCGTGCAATAAAGCTGTCAATAAACATTTCTTGTAAATTAAACCGATGTCAGCAATAGCTGTTTCAAAACAAAATTGAACATATGGAAGTGATATGAATTGATAAAGGTATTTGTTTAGCATTGATACCATATGACATATTCATAATGATAACACGTTTACAGGACAAAATTACAAAACAAAAACAGGCAGCCTGGCTTGCAATTGATAATTTGGTCGAGACTGGAAGTTGGTTAGGAATAGTTTCATTTAGTGGAGGTGCCACTCTTCTTGCTGATCTAACTGAGATTAAAAACAAGTCATCAAGAAATCAGCTCAAAGACGAAGTCCCTACCACTGCTGGAGGTTCGACGAACATTTTCAGTGGATTGAAACTAGCAGTTGAAGTAAGTAAATGTTTTATCCGTTTAAATAATTCGATACGAATACGGAATTTATTGTTTTTAACAATATTTTCTGTTTATCTTCGGTTCAATCTCCGGCCGGGTCATACCAAAGACTTTAAAAATGGTACTAGAAGCTTCTTCGCTTGACGCTCAGCATTTAGAGGAGAGTTCTAGGTCTAGTCGGCCCGGTGTCAGTATAATGTGACTGGGTGGGGTATCATACCATGTGTCTGCGGCATGTAACTCCAGTGTGACAGCGCTCAGAATACTGTCTCAAGCAGACACCGTCGCGATATGACTGAAAAATTGTTGAAAGCGGCGCTAAATACCATACAACAACTGTTTATCTTCAACAGTGGTATTTATTATAAATACGAGGGGTGTTCGAAATCTTTAGCAAACGTCCTGAACGCTCGAATATCACAAGGATTTCATGTATAAAACCAGTACGAACCGATCGACTGATCATCACTGTACATTGTGTAAAAATATCACGATATTTTGTTGCAAGTGGGATTGTCCGCATGTGTATTTATATACACTATGTTGAAAAGTGTAAGATCCCTCATTTGCTGTCTCATGAACAGAAACGCACGAGAATGCAAATGGCAAAGCAACTGCTGAAAAAAGTTCCAGAATATCAGAAAAAGGTGTTTGGCAATTTCGTAACAGGTGATGAAACATGGGTCCATTTCTATGAGCCCATAACAGGATATGGGCTCACAAACATCATAAAAGGCCCTGTATTATTAAATGAACGATGACGGCGAAGATGGTGTTATACGCTATATTCTTTAGAAACAATGGGCCAATCTGTTACTGGTGGCTTCTATAATAATATGGTTTTGAAAAACTTGCGTAATAAATGAGACAATTACGTCCTAAAAGTGGTATTCAGCATGTCAAATTGCTACACGACAACTCACCAGTTCATAAAGCCTCTGTTATAGTAGATTTCTTTCAGTCAGAAAAGGTTAATGTATTGCCGCACCCACCGTACAGTCCAGACCTGACCCTCTGTGATTTCTTCTCGTTTTCAAAGTTGAAAAAGCACCTATCTGGTCAAGAACGGCCTTGGGGTCCGCCATTTATCAGTATCTGATAGGTATACCTTAAAAGGAGTATGAAAATTGTTTCAGATACTGGATTAAAAAATTGAAAATGTGTGTTCTGGCTAAAGGAGACTATTTCGAAGGTAATTAAGCCAATTAACATCATCTAGTATTAAACATATCCGAATAAATCAATCATTTGCAAAAGTTTTCGATCACCCCTCCTATGTTTTTGTTAAGAAATGTAAAACCTGTGATAATTTTCAATTTAAAAGATGTGGAATGTGAAACAAAACATACAGTAATATACTTAGTAAGTTATTTAAGGCAATGCCAAATATTTAGACAAGTGTTGCTTCAGTTTAATTCACACATTCTTGTAGACCTAGTTTTAGGTTATATTTATCTATAAGCAACAGAAAATACAACAGGACAACAATATAAATAGCAAATACTTCTCGTAAACAGGAATTGAAAAGGTTAAATATTCTACATGACTAGAGATTTGTTTTATTGGGGCTTTGGGACTTTTTTATGTTGACACTGAAGTGTAAAACTTTTTGTGTAATTATCATTACATCATATTTTACTGTGATATATTTTTAGACAATAGAGGACAAGTTTATGACAACGGGAACAGAAATTATTTTACTTTCGGATGGAATAAGCAATCCATATTTACATATAATAGAAGAACTTCAAACGAAAGGCATTACAGTCCACACAATTGCAATAACAAACGCTGCAGATCAGGGAATGGCAGACCTTGCACAAGCAACCTCGGGAAGCAGTTTTACCTATCTGGAGACGGAGACAGTATCATTTGCTGATGTTCTTAGTCAAGCTATAACAAACGGAAACACTGCCAGTGACTCCGTTGAGAAAGTATTTATTAATTTACCATTACTGTTCTCTTGTAATAATAGTACAACGATTAAGATGTGTGTATTACAGTTTGCTATCGAGATACTTTAGAGTAAACATGTACATGCATGTGAAAACGATTTAACGTAAAAACTAATACCATAAAAGTTCATGATTTAATTCAAGAACCGATCGTTTCTTTTATTCGACCGATTACGCAAGCGCTCAGCAGAAGCACGTCATGAACCGTATGTACCACGTGTAAAGATAATTCCATGTCAGCAGCCGGTAAGTTAAGCTGGTATAGCAACTGCACCGAAACGGAATGGAGGTATCGTGTCAAAACCAAGGCTGACTGATTTGTTTTCGGATCTTATTGGTATATATTATTGTCATGAAACAGTCGAGATTCATTGATAATTATTGAATATTATGTATAATTTTTTTCTCATATGTATAATAACTTATTTATTATATATAACTACTTAAAATGTATATCATTGAATTGTTTGTAGATATTTTCTGAATCATACAAGATAAGTTCAGACTCGCATGCAAGAGGAACATTTATAATCGACGAAGGTTTAGGCAACAATACCTTACTGACAATCTTACTCTCAGTAAGTAACAACGTGGCCGTCAGTGTCATTAGTCCAAACAACGTGACATACAGTGTTGATAAAACAACGGATATGCTGACTCTAGAAATTCCAGATAAAGCTGAGGTATTGTTTGCTTTTAGATTGCTAATGTTAGGTTTGTTGCAGGAAAATATAATGCGGCTCTTAAGACCTATGTTATGTGAGTGTTTTATTATTTCATACAATCCCTTAGGAACATACTTGTTAACCGAGTTAGCTTCTTCTTTCCTTGGTTTCGTATTGTGTTTTCGAGGGATCTTTTAATCAGATATAAATTGTCCAATTGAACACAACTGGACCATCAATTATTTTGACCAACCCACGTGTTATGACATCAGAATATTTAAATGTTTTTTCTTTATTACATATAAACTATGGGCTATTTGCTTCTTTTTCTTTTTAACATTTTCAATAAAATATTTTTTTAGAAGACAAAAAAAATTCTCTACATATTCAGGTTGGTTACTATTTATTCAACATTACAACTGCTTCTACCTCGACAATTTCGTCAACGGTGTCGGTCACTAGTCAGCCTGTGTCTCAAGATGTTGACATTTTGCGCGTGACTTCTAGGATGTCTAAGGCAACTCTTGATTTTAAAAGTTCTGAGCAAATGAAAGTATATACAACTGTTGAGAAGGGAGGAAGTCCAGTTTTGAATGGAAATGTAACGGCCATACTTGCGGCAGATAGCGGATACATACCTACACAAATAACGATGCGTGATTCAGGAACAGGTACGTATATTTACATATTTAAATTACGCTAGATGATAAGTTTAATTCAGGGAAACATGTGTACGAATGCTCAGTACAAGGATGTGTTTTTAAAAGGAATTTCAAAGTACACTCGCACATATATATAAAATTGATAAATGGTTAACTAATTGAAAATGAATATGCTGAAATCGAATTCATGAAATTAATTAGTATTGCTTAATATTTGTCCTATTCAAATATATGTTAAATGTAGTGTGAATTTCACAGATTGATATTCAATGACAATAATGTGTTTTAGATATACACATCGTACTCTGAAATACCGTTGTTTCTGAATACATTTTAGTGTAAATTATTTAATCTACATTTTTAAAGTGATATTTTGATATTTACACACACTAAACACATTAAGTTGATTCACCGTTTACACACATCCCTGATATAGGAGCGGATGGCATTCCTAATGACGGCGTTTACTCTGCTTACCTGCTCAAGACCTACTTCAAGAGCAGCAGTCGTCGCTACAATATAAAGATACGTATTGTTGGCGATGGACATGCGTTCACCTACACAACTGATGTAGATATTGGGGGACGATCTACTTCAATACCAGGCGGTAAGGTGTTAAAATAGTATCAAGATAGTCTGAGAAATATAAACGTAACTGCTAAAGAACGTTGTAACAACCGAAACGATTGCCTTTGACCTCGTAATTTTCAGAATAAAAATGATTCAATTATTTTATGATTATTTGACTTGTTAAACCATTATTTATATATATATATATATTTCCACAAATAAATGTAGTTTATGAGACAAGCTTATTGTAAAAAATAAATACGGTACCAAATGAATTTCCTACTAGAATCAAATCTAGAATTTATTTTTTATTTGATATTGATTGGCAAATCATTGTAAGTCCGAGGCAAGACTTAATCATTTTTGTTCACATATCACAAGACGTTTTATAAACCAAAGATAGATTTGATCAAAGTAAAAAAAGTGTTTTTCATCTCTGAGAAGGAGTTTTTCATCATGTCAAATTCCTGAGATAAAATAGCATGCCCTGTTCATTAAACTGATATTTGATTAATGAAAACGTTTTGAACATGGGTGTTGTCAAATACTAGACAACTTATAAGTAATTCACGTATATTAAAATATGTTGGACAAAAGATTTGTTAAACATTACATACAATGTACGTTTAATATGCGTGGTATTTTTATCTGTGCACATTTGTTTTCAGTTCCATATTTAGTTCGAATTTTATTTTTGAATTTTAAAGAGATTATCGTTCAAAAGCTTTTAGATATGACTGCATTGAGTACATATGGATATGTTTAATACCTAATGCATAAAAGCTACAGTTTATCTATTTTCAGAAGTTGATGAAATTGAATTTGAAGAACTACAGTTAGATGAATTTCAAAGACAATCTATCCCAGGGGAAATAACTGTAGTCAATTATATTGCGAATCCAAGCGACACAACTCCGCCAGCGAAAATAACCGACCTACATGTCGACAATATAAAAATAAATGGAGATGATCCAGTCAACAACAGCATAACGTATACACTATCATGGACTGCAGTAGGGGATGATATGGATATTGGCCGAGGTAAATATAAGGAAAATCGGAGATATGTAGCCAAGCTTTATTTGAGTGAATGTATTATAGGAAAATTATACTTAAACAATTTAGAGCTAATGTGACAACCCCTACATTTCATTACTCCAAACCTTTGAAACACTTACTAAGCTTTTAAGAAAACGGGAAGTAGTGAAGCATATATGTCTAGGACGTTAGAGGTTGTCAGTCCGATCTCCAGCTCCGCCCGATGGCCTCTCAAAATCACAACACTCATTACAGGTTCATTCCAGGATGCGGACCTGAGAGCGGTTCAAATAACCTTTGAACTTATTTTGAAATAAAGCTGAATAAACAGTAGGATATTACACCGTTTTTTTAATATTTTCATCTTGATATTCCTTTTGTTTCAGATTGAAGCGCCATCTACAAATGAAATAAAGCGTAATTGATTTTTTCCATTGCATATAAAGAGTCAAATCAAGACGTCTTTACTTAGATTAATCCGACATTATTCATCGACTACATGTACTTATTTTGTCGAATAAGTGAGCATTTTAAGAAAGATGATCATAATTTATATTGATAAAAGTAAAACAAAGTGTTAACCCCTTCCGAGAATTGTTCTTAAATGAACTCGATGTTCATATGTTGTCCATATTCCTATTAACCGACGACGTCGCATTAATTACTACGTCAGAAGAAGCTCTGCAACAGATGCTAAATGTACTGGATTCCTAACATAAAAACCTGATATTATGCATTAATAATGACCCACTTTTGGGCCTTTGTCAAAGGAATTATCACAGTTTAACTTTACATGTAGTGAAATCACTTTGCAGTTAACTAGTGTTTATAAATATTTATGCATTTTATTTCATAAACATTTAGATTTAAGGTTCACTACGTCCGAATGTGCAAAATCCGCAACTAAAATTTATCGGCTTTATATACAAAGTTCTTACACGCTGGTGGTATGGACTCTGAAGTTTTCTGTAAGCTGTATACTCCTTTATTTGAGCCATTAGGTGTTGGTGTTTGGGGTGTTAGCGAGCAAAAGAAAATAAAAACTGTACAAAACAAAGCTTATATATATCTTTTATGTCCAGGAAATATACAGCAAATATTGCGTCACAGGGCGACATTGGTCGGTCTTCGTAAAGGCTTGAACTTTGTTAGCTATTTCTGAAAACTTTGAAAACTCCAGAACGAAAGACTGTTAAAAAGTGTTCAACTGGTCAAGTAGTCACAGAAAAAGCTGGGAACGTAGATCTAAATCGTCCATCTCTAGTATAGATATGTCTCACATATTGATTAACAACGTGCCCATCAAGAAAAATAGTAGACATATTATGGTTAAATTGACATAAATGGATCAAGCTCAATGGAAATCTTATTAATGGGACGATTCTGGTAATAACAATGGTAACAAAGATAAAAAGAATTTTCATTCAACATGTGACTTTTATTCGGATTTAAGACGTCTAATATTCGTTAAGGCCCAAAAATGCAATACCGAAACAATGTAAATTAAAGATAAAATCGTTTTTCTGACGAATTATGTTAATAATCAACGTTCCTTAGCTTACAACCTTGCTATAAATGTTCCATAGAAGAGAAATATTTCATTAATTCTTTTTATCTAATTTTTGTCATTGTATTGATTCTTAATAATAAGAAGTTGTAATTATTCACATTTTACCATTTTAAATGCATTTCTCTGATAAATAAAACTAAAGCTTTACCTGTAAATATTAATAAGGATATTATTATGTGTGTCTTACAGATTTTAAAACATGTGAAACGTAAATCCATTAGATTATCAATAATGTATTTATTATTATTATTATTATTATTATTATAATTATTATTATAGTATGTATCTGGTTTGTATTTTCTTTATTTTTACAGCCGCAAACTATGACTTACGAATAGATAAGGACAACAGAATTCTTCGTAACAATTTTACAAATTCTCGACCAGTACAATTTCCTTCAATGGACAGTCCAAAACAGTCAGGGGAACAAGAACAGGTTTATATAACCTTTACAACTGACGAATGCAACGGGACATGCTTTCTTGCACTACGAGCCCGTGATAATTCTGGTCTAGAAAGTGAAATTTCAAATCTGATTAACATTGATGTAGATTTCTCGTATGAACCGGAAGAAGTTTATACAACGACAACAACTGAAAAAAGCACATCTACTGTTGTTACTTCAATATCATCGAATACAACACCAACCGAAACCAAGCCACTCGAAAATAACACGACAACAACTATCAAAACTGAAGCGAGCACATCTACTGTTGCTACTACAATATCGTCGAATACAACGCCTACCGAAACCAAGACATTTGGAAATTTTACGACAACAACTATCACAACTGAAGAGAGCACATCTACAGTTGCAACTACAATATCGTCGAATACAACACCAACCGAGGCTGAGCCACTCGAAGAGAAATGGTTATTTATGATAACAGGAGGAGTAGGCGGTTTATTGATAGCAATTGCAGTCTCTGCTGTGGTGATCACATGTATTGTGAACAGAAGATCTAAGTCTAAACGCGAGAGGAGGTCTAGTTTTAACGCAAGGGAAAAACATGTCGATTCGTTCGGAGAAAATGGACTCAGACAAACCTACGAAAGTGAAGTTCCATCAAGATATAGCCATGGCAACGACAACCGAGACATGCCGGTGCGTGGACACGTTCCACGAGCTAAGTTAAAACACACACACAATATGTATCCGATTTATCCGCGTTAGATTCATCGACTTTTGCTTATAGTTTTAAACTTGTAGATAGATTTATGCACCAACCTTTTAATTATAAACTAACTACCATGTTGAAATGTATGTTTAATTTTATTCACACATTTCATAATATATTTGCAATTTCAAATGTGATGTTTAATAACAATATGTTAACTTTGTTACAATCATTATAATCACTGCTTATATTAGTAAATAAGAGCAATATATTGATTGATTTGTTGATTGATTGATTGAATACTAAGCGGTTGTTTTATGCCATTGAGGGCTAACAGACGATCAATTAATCTAACAATTTTTTCTGAAAGATTAACAAATACTCGAGCGCACCCATCTCTGCAAATAACTGATAACTTTTCCACTTGAGTCAGTGGTGAGAGAAGAGTGACAGTGAGACATAATGGGCACATTCACTTGTCCTCCACTATGTCGAGTTCACTGTCAGCAGGCTTGACAAAAATGAAACAAACACTCAAATATTGTTTCATAGCAATGTATATAATGCATCCTTTTAATCCTGTGATGACAATCTTAACTATTATAGGCAATGGTGAAAATCACAAACTTGGTAGAAATTGCTGCAAGGATCCTGCAAATTGAACTATATTTAGAATTGAATATGAGTTTGTTTGTTTGTGTGAACATTTAGCGTCATTTTTATGTCATGGCAGGCTAACAGACAATCGATTAACCTAATTACTCTTTCCTAGGAACCAGTACTAGAACACACCCATCTCAACAAGCAACTGATAACTTTCCCATTTGAGTCAGTGGTGAGATAAGAATGACAATGAGACACAATGTCATATATTAATTATCACGGAGACTGTGGCCAGGCGGGATTCGAACGCATGACCCCTGGGTAGTACCGTGCTACCGACTGAGCTTGCCGACCATATAAAAGATAACACTTTGTATCATTCACTGTTTTTTACTGTGCCATCCATCATAATGGAGTTCTTTCGACTTGATCATTTTAATCATGAATTTGTATAACGATCCTTTCCGGTAAGGGGATTCCATTCCATTATGTATGGTTTATTGTTCAGTTCATTTATTCAATTTTTTTTTCAAGTTGAATTGATAAACTCATTACTCAAAAGTGTATGGCAATTTGCTATCTTTTATGCCTTCATATTTTATTTAGTGTGTTTGTCTTTCCTCTCAATCTATCTTTTATGTTGTCAGAAGGTATTCGTAGACTAACATCATTAAATGGCTTCAATTCTACTGATTGTCTATACTATACTTAGGACAATATTATACCCCCCCAACCCCCCAACCCCTACCCCCTCCCCATTCCCACTCCTCAGACACAGTATGGAATGCTTGTAGTGAATTCACCAGAGATAGAGCACCAGGCCCGTGATTGGGGGTCGTGGTCATGGGTTAGATCCTCAGTCATGGCTATGCATGTTGTCCTTGAGCAAGTAATTGGTAGCTTTCCCACTTAAATCAGTGCTGAGAGACGAATGATAATGAGACGCAATGTCGTTTATCAATCATTACAGAGACAGTGGCCGGACGGAGATGATCCGAACTTACGATCCCTGGGATAGTCAGACGCACTACCGACTGAGCTAATCGGGCTAGGCCGAAATTTAGAACAAACAAACACATCAAGCAGATTCCAAGTATTGTAATGTTCATGAGAGACGAGTTAATGACGGTGTATAAGAAACATCATCATAAATGTCTAAATGACAACGATAAGTCTGAAATGAATGAATTAAAACCATTTAACGTTCATTTATTACTATAATACTAGTCTATCCCAGAACCTGATATGTCCCGAATCAGGTCTATTAATCACTAGTGAAAACGCAGAGAACTCTATGACTGTCCCATAATTCATAGCAGTTGAACGTTTACTAAACTGTGACTTCATAAAACGTTCAATTTGAAACAACTAACAAATCAACGTGCTCAATAGTGGCTCTCACAACATTGCTGTTTAACGGACCCAATCGGGAGAGCTGGTTCTGTACTAAAGATTACTGAAATGCGATTTGGGAATTTGTAATCCACTGTAGCATGATAAGAAAATAAATTTTAATCAGAGCGGTGAAATGAAAACAAGAATAATAAACATAACGCTGGAACAGCTTAACGTCATTCATATCCTCATTCAGAAATGTTTAAATACAAACTAAATTCAAAATGTAAAACCAGTACAGTCAATTAAAACTGAAGACACGTGACTCATCTGGTAAGTCCCAAAATGCATTGAGTTTTTAAATGAGACTACTATTTTAGTCTAACCTGGACAAGAATGCATTGTCTAGATAGATATCCTAACGACAATAATAGACTAGAGAGTACCTTGGCATGATATATGGAGGGATGTCAATTCTGAATTTAAAACAAAATTGTCATAATGCTTTGAATGTTGAATTTCTTTGTTCATTTCTTATCCATTAAATTGAAAATTATATGTGCTATTGTAATTATTGACATGTTGTATTCTTATATCCGCGTGTTGTAGCAATAGTTCCCCTAGTCTTTCTATCAGTTTCGTTTTCACAATGTCTTATTTCTATTATTGTTGAATCATATATATTCATATCTTAATAAATAAAAACATATTGACTTGTTACCGGAATCATTTCATTAATGCAATAAAACATGTATATGTTTTGAAGATAACTTTTTCATTAAACTTAAAACTCCCTGTTTTGTTGTGTGTGATTGTATGCCTCTCAACGTATCTAATCAGCGTTCCTGCGATCCGCAGGGAATGTAACCAGTGTAAGACACACCTTATTTCTGCAAATCACTGACTTATTCTCCACATATCAATAGTTGGGAGATACATGATCTGAGAACAAAGTTTAAGACAAGGAATTTGGCCGCAAGTAATTCGAACAACCGACCACAGAATTGACAATCAGACGCTATTCGGGCCCGTCATGAATTAACTCATTCTTGATGGGCCTGTATCCAACTATAACCTTTGGACATTCTTTAACATAATCTGCGTTTTATATATAACCACAGCGTAACAACATTGCATTTAGATAATCATTTGTTGCATAGCCATATGTCATTAAATTAAATATATCATTAAATCATTCTCACATAAAGTATTTGGAGCCAGCGGGACTCGAGCCTACGACCTTAGCGGTGAGAGGTAAGTGATCTTAAGACGACGATTTAGATCACTCGGCCACGGAGTACTCTGCAGTGAAATGGAACCAGAATATAAACATGCAAAGTAGTTATATAACGCAGGTTCTGTATGTCTGCATCATTTACAGTTTTGTTAAGGATGTTGGCTCGTTAGTTTTCAGATTTTCATGACAACAGATTTCATATCTTAACCATGTTTTGTTACAGTCATATGAATGTACATTTGAATGATTTAAGCCACAAACATGTTCATGTTTTAACATAACAGTTTTTTAGATTTTTTTTTTACTTTTGGCGTCGTTTTCATACTAAGAATCTCCCTGTCGGTAGGGATTAGAATTTACCGAGCAGAGGGGTAAGATCCTCCCCGAAAAGGAAGCCACCTGTTGACCGTGGGTGGCGACCCGTGCGGTTGGATGAAGGAGTCCTGGTGGTTTAGCGCCGCAGAAGTCTGCGACGCAACACACCACTTTGGTCCGGATTTCAAGTCAAGACGGGAGGTCGGATTGGCCCGGTCTTGATCAATCGGTCTGTCATGATATTTTTCTTGGATTATATTTTATCATGTATCATCCTTTCTCCATTATTTCACCCCATTGGATTTTTCCATTCTCATATACTTGTCTATATTAATTTTCAATGAATATACTTTCAGTTATCTAATTTCCAAATCCTTGAAAACTGTCATGGCTTATGGGCTAATCTTGTAAAGTAAAATGCTATATGTTTATACGTATGCCATTTTTAGATGGATGTTGGTGCGGTTCTTGTCTTGTCGGGACTTGAATTTACATCCATCGGGTGATTTGCGGGATCTGATGTATTACTTTGCTGGAGTATATTGTTCACGTATTCTTGGCATCATGTCTGTCGGATATCCACAGCATGTGTCCCCTTGTTGGGCTCCGAGGCGGCTGAGAAACGTGAACAACGAAACAACCACAAACTCATTATGGCTTCCAAAAAAAAAGACACCAAAACGATACTACAAAACGACGCACACCTGCTAAGTGTGCTCTATAGCGTGCTCGACACGATTCAGTGGAGACTGAATCAGATGACGATTTATTGACTTCTATTAATTGGCCAAGATTTTTAACAGTTACATTTACAGATCCATCCAGACAAGTAACAAAGCTTTCACCTTTTGCGATTCACAAGCAAATACTTGGTATTGCTGGTGAGCCGCGAGAGGTGAAAAAGCTCAAATCTGATAAGACTTTGATTGAATGTCAGAAAAAAGGTCATTCTGACAATCTTCTTTCAATAAAAAAATTTGTTGACATACCTGTAGAAGTCCGTCCGCATATTACACTCAACTCTTCCAAATGAGTCATTCGTTCCAGGGAACTGGAACAATGTACTGTTGAGAATAAGAGTGTCAATTTAAAACCACAGTGAGTTTCAGAGGTGACCAGAATTAATACCAGGAAAGATGGCAATATAAAACCGACTAATACCTATATCCTTACGTTCAATTCTCCAAACCTACCGAAATCTGTAAAGATCGGTTATATTTCTTTACCCGTTGACCTTTTTATACCAAACCCACTTCGTTGTTTTAACTGTAAACAGTTTGGACACAATCGAGAAAGATGTAGACGAGATGCCCTGTGTGCTCGCTGTGGCGAACAAGGGCACAAAGACTTCTTGTCTTGTACAAAACCAGCCCTTTGCATTAAGTGCAAAGGGAACCACGGGGCTTTCTCGAGGGATTGTCCAAAATGGAAACTAGAATGCAAATTCAAAAAGTTAAATTACAAAATAAAGTATCATTCCCAGAGGCCAGACGTCTTGTTGAACTCCAATCTCCGACTGCTCCTTCAACCAAATCATATGCTGAAGTGAGTAGAATTGTTGAGAAAAAGACAACAAGATGTATGGAAATACAAACCGATACTACCTTGCCTAATGATAAACCCATACCATATATTGCTGTCGTTCCTGGTAGTTCCAAAGTCTTATCTGAGACTCAGACGACTACACCTGTAATCGAACCATCTTTACAACAAAAACTTAATATAAAACCAAACAAGAAAATCTGTCCCGAGTTCCCCAAAACCATCGGGCTCTGGTATTACCGAGAGTCCAAATACTCAGCAGAAGGCTAAGATACATCTAGCCACTGCAAAGTTATGCATAACAGGGAAGCAACCGGAAGAGTCGGATGACTCTATACGGTTGAAAAATAAATTTTCCTACCTTGATATGGAAACCGATGATGCATCATCGGATTTCTCCAAGGTCGTTAACTTAAAAGTCCCTTTAGCACCTATACTTCCATCTGAATGAACGATTCAAATTCAAATAAAATAATACAATGGAATTGTCGAGGTTTAAAACCAAATTATGATGAGATTAGTTTACTTTTAAATGAACATAACCCTATTGCATTTTGTCTTCAAGAAACGTTTTTGAAGTCAAATGATATAACTACTTTTAAACAGTATTCTTTATATAATACTATACTGTGAAATCATTAATTTTCGTGGGGTACTAATTTTCGTTGATTTCGTGGGGAGCCTAGACAACGAAATCAAATACCAACAAACCTAGTTTACGCAATGTAATGCTGTCAATACAAATTACCTTTGTTTTCATATGCCCACGTGCCTCGCATTGCGGTAAATAATCCATCCTTGATTTATACATTTTCTTTTCGTCATATTGCATCAATATTTACATTGATGATTTTGTAAATAGTATAAGATTTTCTAATACTCGTAACATTTTTAAATGTACGTCCATCCGCTCATTAATATGTGTGTGTGTGTGTAGCGAAATGTGTTATAGTCTGCGTGTGTACGTCAATCAAATGTCAGAGGTGCTAAAAATATACCGTTACCTTGTAGCAAAATGTTATCGAGTTGAAACAGTTTGACACAATGTGACGTATTTTTACGCTAAGAATAGGCTACGGTAAACATTGTAAAAAAAGTGTAAAACATGAAAGGGCAGTATGCGTGTACACAGAGAAAACAACAAGTTTCTAGTGAAGTAATATCTTTTATTTTGTGGTATTTTTTTATTTTATTTCATTTATTTTATTTTATTGTTTCTTTTGATGATCAAATATATGGTGATGCATTTAAATGAATAAAATAAACAAAATTTCTTCAAAGATGAAGCACATTGATTTACAGTTCATTACGCAGTCACGTGATGTGCACTATGGTGATTTACAGTAGGCCTGCCTTCTGAAATCCTTTTTGAATAAGATCTCGTCGTCCTTCCATCTCCGTGTGCGTGTTGATGACCCACTTTGCATGAATTGGTTTCAGCGTCGACGTTTTCAAATCTACAGCAGATGGACATTCTCCGTAGTTGTTTGCTTGTAACGTTGCCATTACCTCCTGCGTATACCATCTGTGGAACTGTCCCTTTAATACTTCTTTGTAGTCGTAGTTGACAGCTAGGTCCAGTGACTGGAGACGGTCCGTACAGCATGCTGGTACAAACATGGGTGTGATCCCGTTATCCTTTAGTTTCTTTATCACAGCTGGACTCTGATGTGCTCTATACACGTCGATTAATGCAACCGCTTGCTGCTCACACTGTGATAAGGGTAGAGTGTCCCGGACGCTGGTTACATAGGGGATGATCACTTTGTCTACGTATCTAAGCATTGTCTCTTCTGTACTCCAATGTGACTCGCTGTATGTTACATTCCAGTCAGCTGGAAAGTCAACTCCCTTTGGTAGGCATATGTCTGTCTTTCCGGCGTAGATAAGTTGTGGCGGTAGTAGAGATCCACTATTTGTTATGGCGAGGAGAACGGTGATCTGCCTTTTATCGTCTAAGCCACTGATGGTAACTTGCTGGGAACCACGTTCCTCCATTGTCCAGTCACCCCCAGGAACCAGTTGACACCCAGTTTGATCCCAATTGATGACAAGCGAGTCGGGAACCTCGTGCTTTGTTATCACGTTAGCCATTTTCTCATGGAATGCTGTTTTGATGACGTCAAAACCTGCAGGCAGTTGTTTCACGCTATTTGTCCCTTTTCGCTTCACGAACCCCATACGCCGTAATAAGGATCGAGCGTAATATTTTGTAATAGTAATATGACCTCCATAACGTTCAAGCCTGTGTCTTGCTTGCTTTGTGACTATGGCTTCGGCTCCGGCCATCACCACTCTCGCGTTAATCACACCACCTTGCATCCGTACGTCTTTGACCCATCTCTGTACGTCACCGTCGAGATCACCTAGCATTGTTGGCGCCCCCCCCCCCCCCCCCCCCCCTCGGTGAATGTGGCAAAGTGATACTCTCAGAATTTGTCCGATTCTTAAGTTTGACGTACTGGTCTCTCATGCTCCTAACTGTTGTTTCGCTAATTTTGCGCCCAAGGTCAGCAGTGAATCGACGTGTTGCGTTGGTTACTCCGTTGTTGATAGCGTAGCGTGCTATTTTCGCCCTTGTCTCGTCGTCGAAGTTGTTGTAAGGGCCTCGCTTTCTCTTCGAGATGAAATTATGACGGATTCTGCAGCATCATTTGCAGCCTGGTAAGACAGTGCATGGTTTGGTGTATCTGCAACAGCGGGATCAGGCAGTCCAGGAATTGATGGAGCGTTGGTTTGAGCCTTTCCCGACTTCAGCCAGTGTACGATAGACATTTACAAATTTAAAAATGTAGACAATTAATGGTGGTATTCTAAGATTCTGGTACGATATGTAGACAATTAATGATGACATTAGGAAGGTATAGTTCTTTTATATAGCACATTTGTGCGTGTCACAATTAATTCACACTTTTTTAATAACTAGTACTCGGCATTAAGGACAGGGTTAATATCTCCCCCCCAACCCTCACACCTCCCACCCAATCACCACTTCTCCTTTCCTCTCCTCTAGTTTGCATAACAATTAATTCAATCTTATACTTGTATATTAGGGTACTAATTGGCATGCCGTGTCAATTCTTAATTGGCACAGCTGGGTGCGATATACCCTGGCGCGCGACGTGTGTATTACAGCAGAGGTTAATAACTGGAACGCACTGTGCGATGTCAATTTAGTATAAGAGTATGTAAAAAGTGTAAAAAAAAAATAAATTCTGAAATTGGTTTTCAACGAATTTAAGTACCCACGAATATGTCTTTGAAGAGGAAACCACGAAATTTAATACCCACGAAATTAAATGGTTTTACAGTATGTGATACAGGTGAAAAGGCAACTGGTGGCGTGTTTATTCTTGTCAACAGAAACATCCCGCACAACACTATTGCATTAGAAACTAATCTGCAAGCAGTTACAGTTAGTGTTACAATGCATAGAGTTATTACAATTTGCTCCTTATATTTTCCACCAAGTGCAACCCCTTGATCCGAAGGATCTCGATAAACTCATTGCACAATTGCCATCACCTTTTATGCTTTTGGGGGATTTTAATGCCCACAATTACATATGGGGTTTTAAAGAAATTAATGGTAAAGGTAATAAAGTTGAATCTTTTTTAAATCAAAATAACCTATGTTTTTATAATGATAATAAATCTCATACATATTTACATCCTGCTTCTTGATCGAAAACTTCCATCGATTTATCAGTTTGTGATCCATCACTTTTGCTAGATTTTTCATGGAGTGTTGGTGACGACCTCTGCGGGAGTGACCATTATCCAATATTTCTTACAAATATCGGACCTCCGCTTCTCGATAGAAATCAACGATGGAAACTTCGCAAAGCAGATTGGCCTATGTTCCAATCTCTCTGCGAAGAACAGTTAAAGCCTGATTTATTTAACGATACGGATGATCCTGCTGGTCAGTTTTCATCAATATTATACAGTATAGCAGAAAACTCAATCCCAAAAACCTCGACAAATCCAAAACGCCCTCAAAAACCATGGTATGATGATGATGGCAAGAATGCAGTTAAGGATCGTAAAAAATCATTAAGTCAATTTAATTTACGGCCTACACAACATAGTTTGGACAAAAGCAAGACTTACTCTTAAGGAGAGTAAGAGAAAGTCCTGGAGAGATTACGTCTCTAGGCTTAATTCTGATACTTCCTTTAAGAAAGCGTGGGACATGGTCCAAAAAATCAACGGTAAGGGTACTCCAGGTTGCGTTTACCATTTAAAAACTGAAAATCATACTGCCACATGTGCCAAAGACATCGTTAATACTTTAGCAGATACTTTTTCAAAAAATTCATCTACTACTAATTGCAATCCAAAATTTTTAAAACATAAACATCACACTGAAAAAAACAGAAACTAAACTTTAAATCAAATAATTCAGAAATATAATAAGAAATTCCCTTTGAGTGAATTGAAAAATTTCTTAAAGAAGGCACATGATACATCAGCTGGTCCTGATGATATCCATTATCAACTTTTAAAACATTTACCCGAATCGTCCTTATTAATTCTACTTGATATATTTAACTCTGTTTGGGTGGCTAGAAACTTCCCCGAGTCTTGGAGGGAAGCTATCGTTATTCCGGTACCCAAACCTGGGAAAGATTACATGGATCCAGTTAATTACCGTCCAATTGCTTTGACAAGTTGTGTTTGTAAAACCATGGAACGTATAATTAATGGTCGCCTCGTTTGGTTCTTGGAATCCAACAACTTAATTACTAAGTATCAAAGTGGATTCCGACTCCAAACAGGCACTACAGACCATTTAGTTAGATTTGAATCGTTTGTTCATAAAGAAAGAACATTTAGTCGCTATATTTTTTGACTTAGAGAAAGCCTACGACACCACGTGGAAGTATGGAATTATGAAAGATCTTCATAATATGGGCCTTCGTGGCCGTTTGCTAACTTTATTTTAACCTTTTTAGACGATAGACAGTTTCAAGTCCGAATGGGCACGACCCTTTCTGATGTTCACAAACAGGAGATGGGCGTACCACAAGGTAGTATTCTGTCTGTCACACTTTTTAATATAAAAATTAATAATATTGTTAAGAGGATAAATCCTTGTGTGGATTGCTCTTTATATGTTGGCGATTTTGTAATTTGTTACCGTTCAAAAAGTAACTGCAACAATGCCTTAATAAACTTCAGACTTGGTCTGATGAAAACGGTTTTAAATTTTCTAAGTCTAAAACAAATTGTATGCATTTTTGTCAACTACGTAAACATCACGATGATCCCAATCTAACTTTAGATGGGACACATATACCTGTTGTTGAGGAAACAAAATTTTTAAGGTCTTATTTTTGACCGTAAACTTACTTTTATTCCTCATCTAAATATCTTAAGACAGAGTGTAATAAAGCACTAAATTTATTAAAAGTTGTTACCAATACTAATTAGGGTGCAGATCGTAAAGTTTTACTTAGACTTTACAGATCTCTAATCAGATCAAAATTGGACTACGGCTCTATTGTATATGGATCAGCTCGCAAGTCTTACTTAGCGATGCTTGATCCTATACACAACCAAGGACTACGACTCGTCCTTGGAGATTTTTGTTCGTCCCCTGCCGACAGTCTTTATGTAGAGGCAAATGAACCATCATTGTATTTAAGACGTGAAAACTGGCTCTTTAATATGCAATTAAACTTCATTCAAATCCATCTAATCCTGCAAATTATGAAACTCTCTTTGATAAAAAACCTAAAGCTATTCCGAATCAAACCAAAACTAACTGAATCCAATATTGATCTTAATTTAATTGCTAAGTACAAAGTCTCAGAAATACCACCATGGACTTTGGAAAAGCCAAAAATCTTTTTTGAACTTTGTAAAGACAAAAAATCTGAAACAGACTCCACTATCTTCCAAAATAAATTTAATGAATCAAATCGTCTTACAATTATTATTGTCACATATATACAGATGGTTCTAAAGATGGAGAAACCGTGGCTGCAGCTGCTGTTACAGGACAGCACACCTCAAAGAACCGATTACCAAACGGAGCCCTCATCTTTTCAGCTGAACTCAAAGCTATTGATTTGGCATTGGACTACATTAATGATTCTGAAAAAAACCCAGTTTATTATATTTTCTGATTCACTTTCATCTCTTCAAGCCATAGATGGCATGAAAGATGATAATCCTTTGTTGTCCAACTTTTAAATAAATACAATGTATTATGTAAAGATAATATTATTGTTTTCTGCTGGCTTCCTAGCCATACCGGAATTCGAGGAAACGATAAAGATGATAAGGCTGCGAAAGCGGCCTTAAGCTTGAATATTATTACTTTAAAACTGCCTTTTACAGATTTTAAATCTCATATTAATAAATATATTTTTAGTTCATGGCAATCCTCTTGGGATCTTGCTACAAATAACAAATTACATGTTATAAAACTTGGCGAATGGCATCCTAGCAATAGGTGTAATCGTTGAGAAGAAGTTGTATTAGCTCGGTGTAGAATTGGGCATACGCGCTGTACACATTCATATCTTTTAAAACATGAACCTGTTCCAGAGTGTGTGCCCTGTTTTGCACCACTTTCTGTGAAGCACATACTGGTCGACTGTGTGGACTTTTCTCCAATGCGAGAAAAATACTACAGAGTCAACAGTATGAATGAATTATTTGATAAAATTGATGTTTCACATATATTTGGTTTCCTTGAAGAGGGTAAGCTTTTTAATTATTTTTAGTACAATTATTATATTATTGACCTTGTTCACTTATTTGTTTTTGTGTTTTTTTGTTTTCTTTTCATTAATTTATTTGTAAATAATTTTCATTTATTTATTTGTAAATATTTTTAATAATTTTTTAACCGTATTTATTAAATATATTTTTGTCATCATCACGTCCATTAATCTTTGCGCGCACAAAATGACCTATTTATGTGTCGACGTGCCGTAAAACACCATTCATTCATTCATTCTTACCAAGAAAAATAGGGGGTAAGGGAAACTTTAAGCGGATTAAATAATTGTTCAAAAGAGAAAAATCATGTTTTGTCAATTCAAAATGTTGTACATGTGTATAATAGTAGAGTTTAGAATATTTTTAAACTAAAAAATAGCATTAATTATTTTCGGATGTTATCAAATATAAACATTTTTAAAAAAGTATCAACATATGCACTATTTATGGTTATTTGACAAATATTTCTTTAAAATGCACGGCAACTATAGTTTTCTTAATAAATTCTGAAAGTGCTTACAATGGACCAAAGGAAACTAAAATATAAAAAAGTATAATTATCGCAACATATATTATTCATGCATTTTGGTTAAAACACATATAGAAAGTGGATCGGGTATAGCCGATACTTTTTTTCTAAAACAAACATATGTTTTTTAACAGAATTAAGTATAATATCTAATTACTTACATTTTGACGAGCCAACAAACCTAAATATATCATCTGAATATGTCCTATGCATCCGAGTGATATAAGACGCTTTCTTTAAATCACCTACCCGTCACCGCTGATCTTCCTTCTCCAGTATAATATGTAGATAGATACACTAACGTCCAGTATCGACACCCTCAGTAGAACCACAGTGAGACACTCGGCTCAACATGCATGAAAACTAAATAATTGTGTCTGCCATATACATTCTTGTGTAAAACATCTTTTGCAAAAACAAACACAAATAAAAAGGTTCGCAAGATCGATTGCTGCAATACAATTAAAACAAGACAGGAAAACATCAAAGGGATTATACAAAACGTTAAATTTCTGTTATATTGTGTTCTTACAGAAGATGTATAGTAATGTGCATTCGTCCTTCTAAGTTCAAATACAGTTACTTACAGACAAAATGATGATTATGTCCACTTGATAACCATTTGATCCAACAGAGTTCGATTGTCATAACATATAGTAAAATTACTCAAATGCGCCAAAAGATTGAATTCCAAACCTCTCAAAAACAAGGATGTAATAAATACAAGTCACTTTATTGAACTAAGTTATACATATTTTCAGCGAATCGAAACCTAATTAAATCGCGGATGTGTTTGACAGGTCCGTCATGGATCACTGGCGCGTTTTTTTTAAATAGGGCTAACGCCATTTTCAACGCATTTCAGGTTATATATGGCATAACCAGATTTATTGGAGAATAAATGCATAGAACCACCGTTCTTCCGCAAGTAACTGGCAAACTTTCTCACATGCAGTTTTTGGAGTGAGCGGGACTTGCACCTATGACATTAATTAGATCATGATAGGTAAGTGACCACGGAGGATTCCAAACCCATGCATGAAAAGTCAATGCTAAAACACAAATGGAAGAAATTGTTTTTCAAATAATCCTGTGGTAAACAAAAGGTACCAAAGACATATAACAAGTAACCCAAGTTACTAAATGCATATAGTGGGTTACAAATGGACAGAGTTCCTGTAAGAGAACTTTGATAAACAGTTAGTTACCAAAAGTTACCAAAGACATATAACACGTAACCACAGTTACAAAAGGCATATAGTGGGTTACAAATGGACTAACTTGTTCAGAGGTACACATTTTGGGCCAAAGAAAGGGGGGAGGATGTGGTTAAAAAAAGGACATTTTATATTATATAAGAGCTTACTTTGCGATCCTGCTAAAATAAATCAAAATATAGAAAACTCCATATTAGGCTATATATTTTATACTATTAAACCGATAGTTGCCCCTAATGTTAACATTACACATACCTCTGGTATTAACATTCATGAAATAGTTTTCAATTTGTTGTGTTTTCTCTCTTTATATTAGCATTGACGTTAATAGACTTGGTTAATAAAAAGTTTGGGTGTCGTCAAATAACTATACATGGTGCACTTCATATACTCTGTAAAATGTGTATAAAACTCACGAAGGGAGGCAATGAACATAGATTAATGTTCATTACCTCCCTTTGTAATACATATTCTACTATTTGGTTGTATATAGCGATATAGTAGACCATCAAAATCTGGCCTTCATAACAATGTGTTTAACATAATAATTTATGAAAATAACAGCTCTTATCTTCAAATAAAAATAATATTTATCCGAGTATTTGCAATATTAAAGTAAGTCGTGTATTGCCATGCGTAAGTAGAAGAGAAATAACGATTAAAAAACCCGCAGAAATACTTCAAAGCGGTCAATTAATAAAATTAAATGACAAGAAATGCTAGTACTAACTAGAAACACTTTAAAATCCGAATTTATTTAGGTCTGGTACATCGAACGTAATGTTGCGGAAAGCAAATCAGTGTAAATAACGCAAGCAAACTTTAAACTCATATCATACAAGAGTTATATTTCCTTATCCTGTAAAAATAAATACTACTGGGTAAAAAAGTAGTTTGATGTGCTGTTTGTTACAGATGTTTTATATACATTTGATGGCGTGTATTTACACACCCTATCTAGTTTGGTAGTACGATATGTGTTTATATACATTTAATTTTTATCAAATATGGCGGCTCATGGACAGCATGATGGTTAATCGGTAAGTGTAACTTGAGGAATTAAATGATGTTTAAAATGGATATTTTGTTTGAAAGTGTAAAAATGAATGTCTAAATAGTTTTGGAATAAGTGTCGCGTTAAAAATTTTAGATATTCAGCATGAGAGTATCACAATTTTGACATCAATGAAAGTCGCTATACGTCCCTATTGGAAATCATCGACATATTTGAACGTGCAGCACGTGCTTGTCGTTATACATACTCAACATTGCGTACTGTGTATGTAAACACAGTGACACGTTTATGTTATCGAGATGAGTTGTACACACATATCAACTTTGGCGGACAGTGACAATGAATATGTTGAAGCAATGGAACAAAGAGTAAAACCTGTTTCAGTTGGTAAAACACCCAAACCAAAAACCAAACGCAAGGGCTCACCTCTACAAAACACTGAACTTAAACGACAAAATTCGCTACAAAATATAGCAAAATTAACGGGAGCTTCAAAAGGTTTGTCTTTCTCCGATACGCTACTGATAAATTTTATTGAAACTACCTTCATCAATATTGTAGCCCCAATTATTAAGGACATGATATCACCATTAATAAAGAATGCCATTGAAAATGCTGTCAGTACTGCTGTTAGCAACCTACGTTCAACCGTTATAGACCAGGTCGTAGAGTCCAATGCTAAACTACAAGAGATAGTCAACAAACAGATGGAAATGACTGAACGACAAACATCAGTGATTGAAAGTCAATCTCTTGAGCTTAAACAGAAAACCTAAAACATTTCTAGTCTTAAAAACAAAGTTAAATGCCTTTCAACGGATATTCGCTCCATGAGACTTACCTCCAACGATTTGGAGCAATATGGTAGGAGAAATTCTATCAGAATTACAAATTTACCGACTCTCAATCATGCTACAGAGGCTGATCTAACAAAACACATAGTTGGTGTTATTAACACCAAAGTCATACCAACTGGCGAAAATATTTCCGAGTCAGATGTGGAAAGATGTCACCCAATTGGCAAGCAAAATACGTATGGACATCAACAAATCATTGTTAAATTGCCCGATACCACACAAAAGTAAGGTCTCGACTGAAGCACAATACGGACAGAATATTTCTTTCTGAAGATCTCACTTCTTTCAACCACTCTATCATCAAATCTCTCTTGCCATTGAGAAAATCTGGTAATATTGATAGTTTTTGGACGCGGAACGGCAATGTCATTGCTAAAAAATCGCCCGGCAGTGAATCTTTTAGACTTTTTGATCTGCTGAAATACCAGCTACGCTCGGCCCACTGTATCTTTCTCATATTCTGGCTAAGATACCGTACTTGGCTCAACTCATCGATTTGATAGGTGACAGCATATTTAAGTTTTGTGCTAAATGACATCACGGAAATCCAGTTCTGTAAATAATTTAGTTTTAATACTTGAGTGGCGTGTGATTATTTTTCCCGTAAACAAAGTATGCATTATAAATAGACGGAACTAAAATTAGTACAGGTGAATGACTATATAAACAGTTTTATACAGTTCGATGGTCACGGTATACACATTAGTTTTGAAACCGGTTATGGGACACACGCGACTGCAGAATGGAAAGTTTGACAAGCAACTTAGATGTAACCATTCATTCATCAAAATTTATTAGTTTGTTTACAAATAAAAAAAATGTAATACAAACGATTAGTGAATATTAATAGGTTGATAATATCAAAATGATGAAACTGAATATATTGATGATTATAATAATGATAATGATGATGTTGATTATGATGTTGATGATGATGTTGATGATTTGATGACGATAATAGAGATGTTGATGATGATAACGATGATGTTAGTGATGATTTAAATGATAATAATGGTGATGCCGTGATATTTATTATGATGTTGATGATTATAATAATCCTAATGGAGATGTTGATGATGATAATGTTGATGATGACCATAATGATGATAAGGTTGATTTTGATGAGGATTATAATGATGATAATTGCGATTATTAATATGTTGATGATTTTCATGATGATAATTGAGTAGATGATGATGATGATGATGATGATTGATTAGGATTATAATGATAATAATGGTGAAGTTGATGATGATGATGTTGATGATTTTAATGATGAAAATTATGATTTTTAATATGTTGATGATTTTAATGATGATAATGGTGATTATTAATAAGATGATTCTAATGATGAAAATGGTGATAATGGAGATGTTGATGATGATTAATACTAAAATGATAACTATGGTGATGTTTATGATGAGTATAATAAAAATAATTGTGATGATGATGTTGATGATGATAATGGTGATGTTGAAGATGATGTTGATGATGATTATAATGATGGTAATTGTGATGTTGTTGATGATGATAATAATGATAATGGAGATATTGGTGATAATAGTGATGATCATACTGACGAAAATGATGGTGTTGACGGAGATGATGATGATTATTGTAATGTTGATGATGATGTTGATTATTATGATGATAATGGTGATTATAAATATGTTGATGATTATAAGGATGATAAAGGTTATGTTGATGATGATGTTGATTATAATGATGATAATAATGATTATAAATATGCTGATGATTATAATGATTATAATGGTTATGTTGATTATAATGATGACAATGGTGAGTATCAATATGATGATAATTGTAATTATTAATATGTTGATGATTATAATGTTGAATATGTTGATGATTATAAGGATGATAAAGGTGACGATGATGATGATGACAATGATTTTAATTAATTATGTTGAATCTTATAATGATATATGATAAAGTGGTGAAATTAGATCGTTTTATGATTTTTGTTGTTATTGGGGTTTTGTTTTGTTGTTGTTGTTGTTGTTTTGTTGTTTGTTTGTTTTTTTCAAGACATTGAAGGCATAATAAATTACGATTATTTACGAATAATGTTGGTTAATTTCAACCCAAATGAAACTGAAGGAATGTTCTTTACCCTTAAAATGAAAATCTTCATCCACATTTGATTTTTGATAGTACTGAAATAATATTTGTACAAAACCAGAAATATCTGGGAGTAACATTTAATATAAATGGAAAATGGAAAAGAAATCTTGACTTCCTCATCAAAAATGATTGGTTTAATGCGAAAATTGAAATTTTCCCTTAATACAGCAGCATTCAATCAAATATACTTGTCATATGTTCGACCTATTCTCGAGTATATATCTATTGTATGGGGCGGTCTTCTGAATCCCTTTATAAAAAATGTGGTTGGGAAACTCTTTCCCAAAGAAGAGAAAATCAAAAGTGTTCCTTTATATTTAAATCGGTTAATCGTATGGTTCCTGAGTATATAAATGATATTATGCCTCCCCTTGTTGGGGATATTACACGTTATGCATTGCGTAACAGAAATGATATTGAACTTCCCCTTACACGAACTGCTTTATTTAACAATCTTGTATCCCATTATCGATATCATTATGGAATTCTTTAGAAACTGATATAAGACAATCAGCGTCTTACTCTGTTTTTAAGAAAAAATTGCTTTCTTCATCTGGCACGAATGAAATCCCTGGTTACTTTTTACATGGCAATCGATATCAATCGGTTATCCATGCTAGAATTAGAAACAATTGCAGCGAACTTAATAATGACCTTTTTCTAAATCACTTAAGACCAAACGCTATATGTGATTGTTCCAACGGAGTAGAAAATGCTGAACATTACTTTTTTCAATGCAGTCGTTACAGAAATCTAAGATATTCAGATATTCACTTTTCCAATCTACGAGAGAATTTCATCCGCTTAATATTAATGTATTACTATTTGGAAATAAGAATCTAAAATTGGATGAAAACATTCACATTTTTAAGCTGTCCAGGACTATATCAAAAGTACAAACCGGTTTTCAAATTAAGTTGTTTTACATTCCGAGAACATCTGATAAGCTTTCCAATATGTACATGTTTGATGTGGTAAATAACCAAATAAACGTATGCAAAGTTATTATATGTAATTATTTTTGTAGTCGGTCAATCTCGAATGTTTATCTATATTTAATCACGGGATCAAACGGTCGTCTTCTTATGAAAACTCGTTCAATTTACTATGTCAAACAAACATTTTAGTATTTTAAAGTTTGTTTTAAGTTTTCTGTTCTATCTGCTCTCATTCTATTACAATTCTGTCTTTTTCTCCTTCATATTTATTTTTATTTGTTTACAGTTGCCGTACTTGTTATTTGTTAAACTTTAGGGGGAGGGCCGAATCTAATGTTGGAAAAACTTGTGGCCCAACCCCGTTTCTGTATATATAAACAGAAATAAAATATATTTAAATGAATATACATTTATTCATATACTAGACTAGTTGGAAAACATTCAAGGTGTTTTACAAACATTTTATGGCATGCATTTTGTACACCCAGATGTGATTTTAGCATTTAAAGAAGGCAGTATGTTGAAAGAAGAAGTGATCGATTTTGTGCAGGACCTTCAACTGATCTGGTGTTCGAACAAGTGCTTATTCGAAGTGTAAAAACAACGAGTGGAATGACAAGTTGACACGGTATGTAAGACATGCTGAGAACACTATGGCTAAATTGCTCTGTTGGCTTTGGTCAAGGCATTGCATTTCTTACTAAATGTTGATAAAATAGCAATCGAAGAATTAAATTTTTTGCAAATTAATCATTCAAATTCAATAGGCAACTAATTTCTTTTACAAAAAATGTAAG
The DNA here is from genome assembly GCA_029582155.1 of Panopea generosa. Lineage (NCBI taxonomy): Eukaryota > Metazoa > Mollusca > Bivalvia > Adapedonta > Hiatellidae > Panopea > Panopea generosa. Next base: position 2,406,984 of record CM055897.1, on the reverse strand, counting down.
TTGCACGTAACCTTAGCTGTTTTATAATGATTTATACACGCATAATGATCTTGAATTTAAAATATTGCAGTTTGAAGTAAACTTAAAGTACTTTCTGTTTTAGTTGCAGCCCATGTGGTTCCGGCTAAGAATATAATCACTGCCGATCTCTGCAGATGTGTAGTAATGTTCCGAATGGGTATCATGTTCATTTTATCATTTTTGGTCATGTTCACTATTGTGGTTAAAAATCAACCCCTGTGTGGTTTCAAGGAGCCATATGAGTGATGGCAAGAATATGACCACTGTGGCTCATACATGTCGTAAGAAGCGGCAATTTGAGTAATACAATAGAATTCGTTGAAATTCTGCAGTTCTGCAGGTATCAAGGATCTAGATTCATTCTGCATATTCATTTGTTTTTGTTTTTTTAATCTGTATGTTAATTTGTTGTTTTTGTACATGTAGAGTGAGCCTGGAATCTTCCTTCCTGTTGGCGTCGAATAACCTATAATGTGTTGGTACACCGTAAAACCCTATTCATTTATTCTGTTTTGGTTGCAGTATACAAATTTTAAATTCATAAGTTCTTTTACAATTGTAAACACAATTTGCTGGGGATAGTCTCGTTTTGTAAAGAATTTAATAGTGCAAAGAAAGCATTTTGTTTCTATTTCTGAGATGAATGGAAGTTATATTCGAAAACGAGATTTCATGAGATTTTGCGTGAATACACGAACATCCATAACATCTCAATCAGTTGCTTTTCAGTAACATAACTTTTTTCCAGATTTTATCAAACATATCAACATTTTAAAATTAACGCCAAACTATGTACAATATAAGGTAATTTGACAAATATTTCTTTAAAATGTTACCTTTGAAATTCTTTATACATTTTAGTTTATACATATTCTATTTCATAAAACTTACAACAATTATACAAAGTACAAAGTGAAAATTGATCTGTTGATTTAAAAAAAAAACATCAAACAAACCAAGACATATATAAGGAAAATAATTAGACAATTTATCGAATAAGATACAGTATGGCAAAAAGGGAGAAGAACGTATCAGTTTCAGTTGAAAAAGGTGACGGGACTTTTCGATACTGCCACAAGTACACAAAGGTTAATCGATGATACTTTTTAAGAAAGAAATATGTTTGGATTTAGCTACAATTCATGCGAAGGTGGCTGTATAATATAGAAATTCAAAGGTGGTTGTGTAATATAGAAATACGTGTGGATTTAGTGAGCTACAGTCCATGCGAAGGTTACTGTGTAATATAGAAATACAAGTGGATTTAGGTTGCTACAGCTCATGCGAATGTCGCTGTGTAATATAGAAATACGTATGGATTTAATGAGCTACAGTTCATGCAAAGGTGGCTGTGTAATATAGAAATACGTATGGATTTAGTGAGATAAGTTCATGCAAAGGTGGCTGTGTAATATAGAAATACGTATGGATTTAGTGAGATAAGTTCATGCGAAGGTGGTTGTGTAATATAGAAATACGAATGGATTTAGTGAGCTAAGTTCATGCGAAGGTGGCTGTGTAATATAGAAATACATATGGATTTAGGTTGCTACAGCTCATGCGAAGGAGACTGTGTAATATAGAAATACGTATGGATTTAGTGAGGTAAGTTCATGCGAAGGTGGCTGTGTAATATAGAAATACAAATGGATTTAGTGAGGTAAGTTCATGCGAAGGTGGCTGTGTAATATAGAAATACAAATGGATTTAGGTTGCTTCAGCTCATGCGAAGGAGACTGTGTAATATAGAAATACGTATGGATTTAGTGAGATAAGTTTATGCAAAGGTGGCTGTGTAATATAGAAATACGTATGGATTTAGTGAGATAAGTTCATGCGAAGGTGGCTGTGTAATATAGAAATACGTATGGATTTAGTGAGATAAGTTTATGCAAAGGTGGCTGTGTAATAAAGAAATACGTATGGATTTAGTGAGATAAGTTCATGCGAAGGTGGCTGTGTAATATAGAAATACGTATGGATTTAGTGAGGTAAGTTCATGCGAAGGTGGCTGTGTAATATAGAAATACGTATGGATTTAGTGAGGTAAGTTCATGCGAAGGTGGCTGTGTAATATAGAAATACAAATGGATTTAGTGAGGTAAGTTCATGCGAAGGTGGCTGTGTAATATAAAAATACAAATGGATTTAGTGAGGTAAGTTCATGCGAAGGTGGCTGTGTAATATAAAAATACGTATGGATTTAGTGAGGTAAGTTCATGCGAAGGTGGCTGTGTAATATAGAAATACAAATGGATTTAGGTTGCTTCAGCTCATGCGAAGGAGACTGTGTAATATAGAAATACGTATGGATTTAGTGAGATAAGTTTATGCAAAGGTGGCTGTGTAATATAGAAATACGTATGGATTTAGTGAGATAAGTTCATGCGAAGGTGGTTGTGTAATATAGAAATACGTATGGATTTAGTGAGCTAAGTTCATGCGAAGGTGGCTGTGTAATATAGAAATACATATGGATTTAGGTTGCTACAGGTCATGCGAAGGTGGTTATGTAATATAAAAATACGTATGGATTTAGTGAGGTAAGTTCATGCGAAGATGGCTGTGTAATATAGAAATACATATGGATTTAGGTTGCTTCAGCTCATGCGAAGGTGGCTGTGTAATATAGAAATAAGTATGGATTTAGGTTGCTTAAGCTCATGCGAAGGTGGTTGTGTAATAAAGAAATACATATGGATTTAGGTTACTACAACTCATGCGAAGGTGGCTGTGTAATATACAAATACGTATGGATTAAGTGTGCTACAGTTCATGTGAAGGTGGCTTTGTAATATAGAAATACGTATGGATTTAGTGTGTTACAGTTCCTGCGAAGTTGGCTGTGTAATATACAAATACGTATGGATTTAGTGTGCAACCGTTCATGTGAAGGTGGTTCTGTAATATAGAAATAGGTATGGATTTAGTGAGCTACAGTTCATGCGAAGGTGGCTGTGTAATATAGAAATACGAAGGTGGCTGTGTTATATAGAAATACGTATGGATTCATGCGAAGGTGACTGTGTAATATAGAAATACGTATGGATTTAGTGAGCTACAGTTCATGCGAGGGTGACTATGTCATATAAAAATACGTATGGATTTAGTGTGCTACAGTTCATGCGAAGGAGGCTGTGTAATATAAAAATTCATATGAATTTAGTGAGCTACAGTTCATGCGAAGGTGACTATGTAATATAGAAATACGTATGGATTTAGTGTGCTACAGTTTTTGTGAAGGTGGCTGTGTAATATAGAAATACATATGGATTTAGTGAGCTATAGTCAATGTGAAGGTGGCTGTGTAATGTTTATACGAAGGTGACTATGTAATATAAAAATACGTATGGATTTAGTGTGCTACAGTTCATGCGAAAGTGGCTGTGTAATAAAGAAATACGTATGGATTTAGTGTGCTACAGTTCATGTGAAGGTGGCTGTGTAATATAGAAATACGTATGGATTTAGTTAGCTATAGTCAATGTGAAGGTGGTTGTGTAATGTAGAAATACGTATGGATTTAGCGAGCTAGAGTTCATGCGAAGGTGTTTGTGTGATATAGAAATACGTATGGATTTAGCGAGCTACAGTTCATGCGAAGATGATTTTGTAATATAAAAATACGTATGGATTTAGCGAGCTAGAGTTCATGCGAAGGTGGCTGTGTAATATAGAAATACGTATGAATTTACTGAGCTACAATTCATGCGAAGATGGCTGTGTAATTTAGAAATAAGTATGGATTCAGCGAGTTACAGTTCATGTGAAGATGGCTGTGTAATATAGAAATGTAATATAGAGAAATGTGTACATTCATGATATAATGTCACTCAACTGTGATATTTGTCCTATTTCTGTTCTTTATTTTGCATAATGAAATAAATTGACAAAACATATAATTACAATTAAAAAGTAGTTTAGAATGATAAGTTGAGACATAATAAGTATAGGTGTCTATTTGAACAAGAACAAACCTCGTTCCATCTTTCTTGGAAGGAACCAGAAATCACGCTTCCCGTATATTGACAGGATTACAGATATCAAGTCTTAAAGACAAATATGAGGAATCGATACATGATTTTAACGCCCCAGCTGCAATATAAAAGATGGCTTGCGGGAAGGTTTATATAATTCTATACATGATTCAAATCAAAGAATGTCTTTTTCAAAATGACAAAGCCACCACAGAAAAGTTTTCGTTATAATTGTGCATTATACTTTTACATTTAATTGGCAAAAGGATTTATCTAAAAAGTATTTGCTTTATGAAGTTTGATCAAGTTAAACTGCAACTGCCAAAATATAAATTCTAGAGAGGAGCTTGTGAGGTCATGCAATCTTGTAAGTGTAAACAAACACACATGGATCTGTGCTGATACACACTTCAGCAATCGAGTAATGGTGTATTTTAGCACACTGGGCCATAACCTACAGGTATTAAAGCGGTAAAGAAAACATATGTTGTACATTCGCCATCCCTACATAGCTTTCTGCCCTGGCAGGAAATGTAAAGTTAACATGCATATAATGTCAAAATGACAGGATACATAATCACAGTCAATAAGAATAATCACCTGTGCAACTGTATGTAAAAATTTGAAATTCAATAGTGTGGCACTTCAAGCGAACAAATATGGTACCAGTGTAACCGGCCTGATCCTCGCTACCCTTTCTGCAAGTGTTATGCATTCCACGATGTAAGTAGTCGTATACTAATTATTATAGCATGTTAATTTGACAAAACACATATTGAAGTACTTTTACCGGTTACATCTTGTTCAAAATAAAACTTGATAAAAGTACATTCATCCAAAGCTATCATTGTGCAGTAACTTTTAGCCAATACGGATTGGTCATATGCATGAGTTAGCAAGTTCTTAAAATAGATATATACCAGTAAAACGATCGGGTTTCATTTTGGGACAAACGCATTAATCTTTTTATTTAAACATGCTATTTACATTAATATACGGACTGTTTCTGTCATTGAAAACAGAAGTATACATAAACTGTACGATTTTGAACGTAACAAGTATAAACGTCTCTATTGCAATAGCTAGTTTAAATATCTGTTACGTTTAATGCAGACCATGTTACCAAAATATGATTATTTCTTTCTGTAATTGTACATGTTCAACTTCTTATTCAAAAGCTATAATTCGTCAGTAAGGTTAAAAATAGTCTCAATTAATTTCGACGAAAAATAATCCAATGTTTCCCCTTCTTATCATTCTTGTGTGTGTGCGAATGAGTGGAGGTAAGTTTTGTAATTTACAAGGCATTTGTATGCGCATTAGATTTCAGCTGTGGTAAACATATTTTACGATCATGTACTCGAAGAAAAAGTTTCATTCAGATATATCATTCATTGCGCATAATGACATCCGTGCAAGATACATAGCGGGTGTTTAAAGTTATCGCGTTTTCCTTTAAGTTGACTGTATGACGCAAAATGGTATTTGCAGGTTCATGTGACCAGTTACATTGTGTGAGTCGCATTGTGTGAGTCGCATTAACACACTATGTATATTCGAACGACTCGAAGATGAAAAATATGTGTTTGGACAAAACAAATTTTCTAAAAGTTCACTGATGATATATTTAAAAAAATACATACAATCTAAAGCAGCCAGTCAAGGTAAGGGGCAAAAGTGGCATTTTAAGACAGGTTGGTGGTTAATACAGGTTAATCTGCTCTGAAGCATATAAATGGGGAAAAAACAACTGTTGCTGCTGAAGACAAGTTGCTACTTAATAGAGGTCACCACATAAACAGATTTGACTGTGTTTTAATATACATGTTAAATTATGGACTCGGGCGTTCAGATTCTGCAAGTGTAATACACTCTTAAACTGGACCATCATTGAATATGGTTAAAACTCCACAATTATTAAATCTGTAAATCTGTGTGATAACATTTATATATACTAAGACTAATGGTAAAAGCTATGTATGGGATTAGGTCAGCGTCACTTCACTTTCTTTTTGCACATCTACACTTGACATTGCTCATGTATGCAACGTTTCAAATCAATCGACTGAAACAGTGGTAGACGTTCGCTCCACAAGAAAACTAAATACACAGGAGCTAAATCTTAATTGAATTTATCCAGTGTCACAAAATTCACACAACACATCTACACCGCATGTCGAGCACATTTACACAAAGTCGGTCGCTCTAAAACTGTGGAAGAAGTTTGCTCCACGAATTGTTGAAGACCGACAACTGACTATTATGCTACCTCTATTTCATTTTGAATAGCCGCCCATAACCTCTCTTTTTTGGATACGCTCGTGCAAATTTATGTTTACTAAGTTTACACAGCAGACGACTCTATACTAAATACAGTGGGATATATTAATTGATTGATTGGAAATTAGGTGTCATTTCAGGTCATCAATGGCTAATAGACTATCAGTTAACCAAACCACTCTTTCCTGGGATATTGGAAATAATCAAGCACACTCATCACCTAAAGTAATTGATAGTTTTCTCCCACTGGAATCAGTGCTGAGAAAGGAAAGACAATGGGACACACTATTATATATATCAATCATTAAGGAGACGGAGAAGGGCGGGGATTCGAAGTCAAGACCCCTGTATTGATAGTGAGAGCACGTTACTGACCGTGTCAGTCAATTTACTGATACAATTTATCACAAAGTATTCAGAGTAAACTAGGCTCAGACCTACGACCTTAGCGGAGATGTAAGTGATATTGTATCAGATTATTAGACCTCCCGGCCACTGCAGCGTATTTAACACACAATCGTATGCGCCAACCGGTTTAACTATTAGCAAATTGCTCGTGTTTGCACTGGGTTTTATCATGCAGATTACTAATAGGAAGTCAGAATATAGGTGTATGCCTACATTAATACGGTTTCGAGACAAAAAAAACTATTATAAAAAATACGTAAGGTAATATTTACACTAATAAACGACCCGGAAGATTCGTTTGTTAAAACTACCCTTTTCATTAAGCATAACTGTAGACCAATCAAACAACAGCGTGTCACTTAACACTTTACATGCCCTTTTCAAGTCAATGACGTAATTTACTGGTATAAATTATGGACGTAGAGTTTAATATTCTTCAAACGACTGCTGCTTCAAGCATGACTCGGTGTTTTGTGCGCGTGTTTTACTTTTTTATATGTTGTGTGCGGCTGGGAGTTTAATAGGAGTTGGTGCAACAGTGAAACTAGTAAACAATGGTTATGAAGGAGTTCTCGTTGTCATTAAAGATAAGGTTGTCGAGATGCCACACTGCTTGACAGGATTCAGGTGAATACAGATTTAATAACACGAATAATTTTGCATCGGTGGTCGTATTCACCAACCATTCTTAAGAATAATCTTAGATTTAAGATTGAAAAATTCAAATTTCAACATTAGATATTCAGTTGACAATAATCGATAGAATACTTGTGAGGGTTTATTTACAAGCTGGCAAATTTTGGTCTAAAAAATATTTTTTAAGTGTGATTTACAAAATTCATTCTTTAGTTCAAATCTAAGAATATTCTTAAGAATGTTTGGTGAAAACCACCCCAGGTCTTTCTATATCTTAGGCATAAAAGAAGGAAATCGTATTGAATTTATTGTAATTATTGGAAAAACAAAACAATTTTCTGGGTGTGACTTACTGTTCCTGTGTGGGGATATCGTAAGAATGAGAAAGTTTTCCATTGTACAGAGAATTTTACATGGGCGGCGTGGGTGCTTTCTTTATTATTGACTTTATTAAACCCATTGGAAAGATATACTATGCGAGTTTCTTCTGCCAACGGGTTTAATATTCAAACAATATTGCTTGACGCTTCTAATGTTTATAACCAAAATGAATCATGACTGACTGTTATAGGAGTGAAAGAATCAAGATTATACAACAAATTTCCTAATTATTATTATTTGATGATATATTAGTTATATTTATCTTCGAATTAGATTAGTTGTAATTATGGACAAATCACTTATTCGTTAATCAACAATGACTTATTTATGTAGCTCTAATCGTTTTATTTGAATTTTTAAAATTTAACGTCACTCTTGAACATATCATTGAATCATTTGATCAAATTCCTTGACTTCTACCCAGCTCAATATTCGGAACACCTTGCTGAACGTTGACGGAATTGTTTAAGTATGTACGACTGGTCATTTAACCAGTCAATACTATATAAATATCACATTCCTGTAAGGGCGCTATTGAACATTTTAAACCTGAAAATAATAGAAATTACTGCGGCAACGCCGAGGTCAAAAGTAACTTACGTAAAAATACACATAAGTAAATTCGTGTTTATTGTTTGGGGCGCTTGTTTTAACTTGTTTCAGCCAATTTTTTTGTATTTTTTCAACAGAATTAGATTTTGTATTAGTAAAAATACTTAAATTTAATGATCTACTTTTTGAAATACATCTATGACAAAAAGATGATTTTTGTTGGCAATTTTAATGTAAAATTTCGATGGATGCTTTTTTCAGAAATGTATGGCTAAACTTAATAAAATAAAAACTTTAGAGAAGCTGGTCAAATACCTTTATTAAGAATTCTGAAAATTCATCAGAATATTTTATGCCTATCTAAAGTTTAAAATGTTTGCTGTTTTGGCAACACTAGATACCCAACCTTTAATTCGGCACTGAAACATGCTTTATTGAAGCCTATTATAAGTTGCTATTTGAAGATAATTTATTTAGCAACACTGACGTTGTTAGTTGATTTTAGCTCGATCCAAACACTTTATGTGAGAAGTTAGTTACTCTTGTTCATCCTCATTCAGCACTTCTGCGAAATGACTGATTGATATTAAAATAGAATAAAATAAACACCAATCAATCAATTTTTCTATCTGTTGGCATATCGACTGAAGCTAATTTGTAACAATATCCGAATTAAAGTTATATTCACAGCAGGTTTTGTTTTTTTGTTTTAATATAGGGTATAACATGCTAAATAAATTATGTTTAATGTTGATATATTGATTTTGTTTATTGATACAGCAATCGAATTACTTGCGTGTCAAAGCATGTCAATTGCATATCAAACAGGCGCGTTGTTATGGCACACTTGCTGTGTGTTAACTTCAGATCTGTATAATTTAAAATTAAAGAATGTGTGATCAACATACGATATGAGGGATTAATATAACACAACAACCAGCTCGTAAACCTTTCTTTACCGCAAATCTTCACAGTTTCATTATAACACTGTAATTATTTAACAAATAATTATTCATTTTTTTATATGAAGAACTTTATTCAATACAAAAGACTTGACAGTACACATGTTACAATACAATCATACATAAGATATCAATGATGAGTTCAATACATAATACAAAGTGTACAGTAATAATTATTTGCTCAACACAAAACTAATGCCAAGGGTATCATGTTATATTACTAACACATATCTGTACTTATTTGATAACTCCTTTCGCAACCATTATCAAACATTATGATAATATTTACACACAATCAAAGATCAATTTGCCATTGTGTATACGATACCACACCCACCGTCGTCGCCGTGTATATTTTCCATGTTGAAGCGGTTTTGAGTTTGCAAGGAATAACTAAGTTACTCGTCTTCTGTATTCGTTACGGTCATCTTTCTTGAAAGAATATATATGTATGTATTGCATTGCTTTTCGTTGCATCGATCATATATATGTGTGTAATATTCTGACTTTTTCTCAAATGGATGAAGCGTGTATACGTGTGTTGATTTTAGCGGGATGATAAAAAATACACCACACCGCGAACCTTATCATCGGGTAGTTAATAAAAGAAAAAAAAGGCTGAAATTGTGATACTCAAACAATAATGACTTTATAATATGTTTTTAAATGTCCTATCTTTAGTGATATAATGCCAGGTTAATATAAAAAAAAACATGTTATTGGGTGTAGTATACTCCTGCACCGTAAGTTTAGTTTAAACTTATTTGTTTTACTTCGGTTGTGAAACATGTTCTTACAACTTAGACAAATCACGCTCAAAGTCTTCCTGGGTAGAACCGGTACTAAACATATGCCGAAAAAGTGTTTTGCTCTAGGACACCACCCATAGTAGTGGCGGAGGATCGAACCCAAGACCCTCCGATCATTGGTTCGGTGTACCGTAAGTCATACGATAACAACCATTATGAGATTTATCATAATTACCCGCTTCTCTTACGTTTTTATTTCTTATTTCTTATAATTTTATTTCGTTATAACGATAGGCATATACCGGCATGACTTCACGAAAACAAAGTATTTTGGATGAGTTATACTTTCTATCCTCTTGATTAAAAATGTGTCGTTATACCCCACTTTTTGAAAACAAAATAAGGGTAATGGAATGGTGTTGGTTTGGACCAACAACCTTCCGGACGTAACTCCTCTCAGTTTCAACCTGATTCTAATAAAATTTACTGTACAGCATGAATATGCTATGAACATGAAGTGGACTTGACATTCCGATTGAATGGTTTCTTTAACTACTAGTGATCCTTTATTTTTTTATTTTCGTAGCTCTTTTTAGCGGAGGTTTAAAATTTCTTGTTTAATTGTAATTTCACTATCTCAAACACAACGAAAAAACTATTTCGGTGAACGGAAACTGACTTGTTCGTGTTTGATCCCGTGTTTTAACGCATATACTTAGACAATTATATATGTAATCTTAAATTCACCCCGCATATTGACTCTGTGTTTAGGAGCTCAGTCCTACTGCCTTGCTTTAGAAGCCTGTCCCACAGGGCTATCATTATTAAAAAAGACTGTGGTAATAAAAATAGCAAACATGAAATGTAAATAATACCATATAGCATGTCATTGCGCGCTAATATCATTGGAATAAAAATAGGCTCAGATAGTAATTGGCCACATACTAGGAATGTGAAATTTATCAGAAGTAAGGTCAGTAACCCGATTGCGAGTTTATGTTAACATACCATGTATGCCTGTAATAATTTACACATGTGGGGGTCGTGTGAGGTGTTGATTATTTCATAACATCTCAAAGATACACAGTCTGCTATTTTTACTGGTTCTGTTCTATGCTTTAATCAGTTTATTTTTCACAGGACGCATTTACTAAAGCATCGAAGTTACTATTTACGGCCACAAAGAATAGGGCATACTTCAGAAACATCACCATTGTCGTATCAAAGAAATGGAAGAAACTTCAAGATTACAACCAAATACCGGCAGTAAATGTGTTTGCGGAGCACATTAGGATCGATAGAACGAACAAAGCGAACGGTGGTGCCCCCTATGTACGAGGCAATATGGAATGTGGAAAACCAGGATGGTTCATGCATTTGACACCCGACTTTCTAAAGCTTGAAGGTGTAACACATATGGACCGCACGGTAACGATCTATATAATTATTGAATGCATGTTATATGATTTACTCTCTTATTCTTTTAGGATATTGATATTCAGTCGTTTTTATTTCTCTATCGGTTTCAAAATTAATGCTTATCGATTGAGATATTTGACCGTATGTATGGCATGCCAAACTTTACAACTGTTACATTTGTGTTCAATATTTATTGATTATATTTAATATCTTTTATTGTTATTGTATATTGTTTCATTTGTATTCTATATTTATCATTTGTATTTAATAAATAACTTTTGAATTATATTGTATATTGTTTCATTTGTATTCTGTATTTCTCATTTATATTTTATACTTCTTTATTTATATTCTAAGTTGTTTTATTTGTATTCTATATTTTTCATTTGGATTTAATAACTGTTGTTTGTATTGTATAATTTGTATTTATATTCTTTGTTCTAGTAAATAGATAACCTGAAAAATAATGGCACCACTACCAATTTTTTTAGTTGTGTGATAAAAACGATATCACATTTTCTATTTAGATCTAATCTAATTAATCAAACCAAATGACAAAAAAATGTTATTATTCTTGATATGCTATTTTATGCTAACGAGTTTAAAAATTATTTTTACAATAACAAACGATCTATCATGTACGAATCTCGTTTTTATAATGCCGAAGATAAGAAATGTATAACGTATATATGCTGATATAGTACCACACTTCATTCTAATTTATTAAATTATACATAGTGTTTGTGTTTGATATTATCTATTTAAATATTTTTGTATTCGACAGCGAATGCCATTGTCAACGAATGGGGTCACCTGAGATGGGGTCTCTTTGACGAATATCCTTCGAAAAAAATCAATTTCTACACAGAAGATGGTTCATTGAAACCAGTAACGTAAGTCAATCTTTGTAGTCTTGACGAAGAATTGCAGACATTTAGTTTAAACTTATTTATTTTACTTCGATTGTGAAACAAGACAAATCACGCTCGAAATCTTCCTGGGTAGAACCAGTACTAAGCATATGTGGAAAAGGTGTCTTGCCCTAGAAAACCACACAAAGCCGTGGCCGGGACACTTGAGGAGACGTTTATTTGTCATTACATTTCGGTATCGTTGACATCAGTACGGTGATATTTAGTGTCTATTAAAATAGTTTAAGAAACATCGTTGATATTTTGTGTTAAAAAGAAAATTTTAGTTGCTTCTGAGACACTGTCTTTTGTTTTGTTTAGTATCTAGAAAGAATGACTATTTGTTTTGTTTAGTATTTAGAAGGAATAACTGTTTGTTTCGTTTAGTATTTAGAAAGCAGGACTGTTTGTTTTGTTTAGTATTTAGAAAGAAGGATTGTATGTTCGTTTAGTATTTAGAAAGCGGGACTGTTTGTTTTGTTTAGTATTTAGAAGGAATAACTGTTTCTTTTATTTAGTATTTAGAAAGCGGGATAGTTTGTTTTGTTTAGTATTTAGAAAAAGAAGGATTGTTAGTTTTGTTAAGTATTTAGATAGAAGGATTGTTAGTTTTGTTTAGTATTTAGAAAGAAAGATTGTTAGTTTTGTTTAGTATTTAGAAAGAACGACTGTCAGTTTTGTTTAGTATTTAGAAAGCAGGACTGTTTGATTTTTTAGTATTTAGAAAGAAGGACTGTTAGTTTTGTTTAATATTTAGAAAGAATAATTGTTTGTTTTTGTTTAGTATTTAGAAAAAAGGACTGTTTTTAATACCAAAAAAAGTGAGGCAATGTCAAATTAACAGCCTACCGACGTTTCTGTTATATAGTTTATCTTCCACATCAAATGCATCATTCATTTGGTACCCCTGGTCTGTATAAAATTGTATTTACTATCTTTGTGATCCCCCCTGCTTTGATACTTGCGTTTGATAATTGAATTGCGTGCATCGCCAAATCACACAAGTTGGCTATTTCTTACAAACAAATCTTTAAAACAAAACGAATTAATATTTTTATTTCAAAGCATGGATTGTATATCCAAAATACCGGTGACATAAACATAAACATATTTTAAACGTATCCACAATGAAAGTATCCATTTACTAGCGAACGTAATAATATCCATGTATCATAGATACACACCTACTTTCATTTAAGCTGCATCGGTGAAGTGTATGTATTCGAATCGGATCCTATGACAACAAACATTATTTTCTCAGTCGATAGAGCACGAGACTCGGGGTTGCGGATTCGAATTCTGGGACTGGCCAACTAAAATACTTACAACCTTTCGGATAGGACTTTAAACCGAGTGTTCGTGTGACAGTGCTATACACCGAGCACGTTAAATAATCAGAATAAATATACGATGTGTTTCTATCTGTATCCTGCATTATCCTCCACAAACCTAAAACATACTTATATTTTTTCTGGGGAAATCGCCCATAAGGGAAAGGGGGGGGGGGGCGATGCAAAATAAGCTTATGTGCAACAACGACAACAAACTAAACGCTACGAAGGACAGAAATATCAATATATACCGACGTTGAACAACAACAACAACCAAAGCAAGCTGCCTCATTTTATTTTTTTTGTATCAGGTGCTCAAAGGCTATCACTTGTAATGATTATAGAGGGAACTGTAACCCCAGCAACACGTACAACCTCAAAAGTATCCAGCTGTCAAAAGTATGTAAATTTTGTCCTGATAGAAATCAAACTGGCGTCAAAGCATCATTGATGGCAGTTCAGTGGTTACGAACGGTCTATTTTATTCTTATTACAAGTATGGCCTATACCCATCTTCATAAATAAATAATTGATAAAGATCAGTGGTGAGATAGTAACGATATTGTTGTATTTAAATCTATTCATGTAATAGGTGCATATTTGTGATCTTCCTGAAACAATTCAATTTATCTACACATTATGGAGCACTGAACCTAATTTTAGATAAGTCAATTATTGTTTAATCAATGAAAGCATCATAAATATCAGCGTAATCGACACCAATATGACAGCAATTGACAGTCAAGATACTTTTTTTATTTCAAATGTACCTCGATGCTCAATTGGTTGTGAATTTTCGAAGTATATTTATATGGACGTCACAAATTCACGCAATAATCAATTTATTTACTTAAGAAGTGTATCAATTCGTTTGTAACATTAACTCATTTATCACCCATACTAAATTACGTATAAGCAAAGGCCTTAATGTATGGCAGCACTGAACTTGTGTTTGAGACAATGCAGAATATTGGCTGTAGGTTAAGCATCGTAACGAAACCTTCATCGAAATGATATCAAATTGTTCAAAGTGCAAAACACCTTTGTTTTCTGTTACGATCAATCAATTTTCTCTTTGCTATACGAAATATATAGAAATGATGCTCCAAATATATTATAATACAGCATTCTCAACAATATATCTGTGTTGTTTTTCAAGAATTTATTGTAATATTTTACTCTGATACTCTGTGATGTGTGTTGTTTTTTTTAAATACATTTTTACTTTGATCAAAGATGGACAGCTTTTGTGAAGAAGATGCCGACTCCACCGATCCCAGCGTTCGTCATAACAGCAAAGTTCCAAATTTGCAGAATAAAATATGCAACGGTCAGAGTGCATGGGAGGTCATGAGCCAATATGAAGATTTCATCAATGGTAAATTTATGTTTTCGTTGCTGTTTTGAAATTCAAAATTAAAAAAAAATCGAAAAGTAATTTCTATGGCAAATTATGTTACGCCGTTTGAATAATCATCGAATACATGCAGTGTTATTTGCTATTTATTGACATTTTCAAGACATAAGAATGTACAACAAATTGCGTATAATTTAAGGTAACAACTCGGCAACATATAACACGACTGACACTACCCCAAGTTTTCAAATTGTGCAAGAAACAGGACGTATTCGGATGTTTGTATTTAATGTTTCAGGAAGTATGAGGGGTGTAAGTTAAATATTTATAGTTTATGTCATTTATATACAAATATATATGTCTGAGGTATTCCTTATCTAATTGAACGTATCACCTTTAATATACAAGCATCTGATAAGAAAAACTGCCCTTCAACAAGAATATCCTAATCGTTTTGAGCCGAGCTCGAACCTACAACCTGCACGGAGATGACCATAATATAACGTGTACAAAGCAAGCTATTTAATTGATTCTAGATAATTATATATAAATACAATGTTAGCACCTCGTGCAATATAGCAGTCAATAAACATTTCTTGTAAATATAACCGATGTCAGCAATAGCTGTTTCAAAACAAAATTGAACATATGGAAGTGATATGAATTGATAAAGGTATTTGTTTAGCATTGATACCATATGACATATTCATAATGATAACACGTTTACAGGACAAAATAACAAAACAAAAACAGGCAGCCTGGCTTGCAATTGATACTTTGGTCGAGACTGGAAGTTGGTTAGGAATAGTTTCATTTAGTGGAAGTGCCACTCTTCTTGCTGATCTAACTAAGATTAAAAACAAGAAATCAAAAAATCAGCTCAAAGACGAAGTCCCTACCACTGCTGGAGGTTCGGCGGACATTTTTAGTGGATTGAAACTAGCAGTTGAAATAGGTAAATGTTTTATCAGTTTAAATAATTCGATAAGAATACGGAATTTGATTGTTTTTAACAATATTTTCTGTTTATCTTCAACATTGGTATTTATTATAAATACGAGGGGTGTTCGAAAACTTGAGTAAACGTCCTGAAAGCTCGAATATCACGAAGATTTTATATATAAAACCAATACGAAACGGACGACTGATCATCACTGTACATTGTGTATAAATATCACGATATTTTATTGCAAGTGGGATTGTCCGCATGTGTATTCATATACACTATGTTGAAAATGGTAAGAAGAAGAATAGAAAATGTTGGCCAAATTAGGGCCTTTATAAAAGGGCCGCTGTAAACTGGGTTTGAGCGTTATAAACATTCATAATGAGGTTCGGGATAGTTATGGGGGATAGCCAACAGTTTATAGGTGGTCTACTAATTTCGAATCAGGTCAAGAAGACCAAGATCTGCAGTCACCCAATTTAATGTTGCTACATTGTGAAAGATACGCGATTCACTGTCAGACAGCTAGCACAAATGACAAACTTGAGTTTAGTATCTGTTCACTTCATCCTGAAGAAGGTCTCCAGGTTAGGAAATTAAGTGCTCGCTGGATCACTCATTTGCTGTCTCATGAACAGAAACGCACGAGAAAGCAAATGGCAAAGCAACTGCTGAAAAAAGTTCCAGAATATCAGTTGCTGTTTGGCAATTTCGTAACAGGTGATGAAACATGGGTCCATTTCTATGAGCCCATAACAGGATATGGGCTCACAAACATCAAGAAAGCCCCAGTATTATTAAACGAACGATGACAGCGAAGATGGTGTTATACGCCATATTCTTTAGAAACAATGGGCCAACCTGTTACTGGTGGCTTCTATAATAATGTGGTTTTGAAAAACTTGCGTAATAAATGAGACAATTACGTCCTAAAAGTGGTCTTCAGCATGTCAAATTGCTACACGACAATGCACCAGCTCATAAAGCCTCTGTTGTAGTAGATTTCTTTCAGTCAGAAAAGGTTAATGTAATGCTGCACCCACCGTACACTCCAGACCTGCCCCCCTGTGATTTCTTCTCGTTTCCAAAGTTGAAAAAGCACCTATCTGGTAAGAAATAAAGGTCAAGAACGGCCTTGGGGTCCGCCATTTATCAGTATCTGATAGGTATAACTAAAAAGGAGTATGAAAATTGTTTCAGATACTGGATTAAAAGATTGAAAATGTGTGTTCTGGCATAAGGAGACTATTTCAAAGGTAATTAAACAATTAACATCATCCAGTATTAAACATATCTTAATAATCATTTACAAAAGTTTTCGATCATCCCTCCTATGTTTTTGTTAAGAAATGTAAAACCTACAGTAATATACTAAGTAAGGCAATGCCAAATATTTAGACAATGTTTGCTTCAGTTTAATTCACACATTCTTGTAGACCTAGTTTTAGGTTATATTTATTTATAAGCAACAGAAAATACAACAGGACAACAATATTAATAGCAAATACTTCTCATAAACAGGAATTAAAAATGTTAATTACTCTACATGACTAGAGATTTGTTTTATTGGGGCTTGTGGGCTTTTTTATGTTGACGCTGAAGGGTAAAACTTTTTGTGTAATTATCATTACATCATATTTTACTGTGATATATTTTTAGACAATAGAGGACAAGTTTATGATAACGGGAACAGAAATTATTTAACTTTCGAATGGAAATAGCAATCAATATTTACATATAATAGAAGAACTTCAAACGAAAGGCATTACAGTCCACACAATTGCAATAACGAACGCTGCAGACCAGGGAATGGCAGATCTTGCACAAGCAACCTCGGGAAGCAGTTTTACCTATCTGGAGACGGAGACAGTATCATTTGCTGATGTTCTTGGTCAAGCTATAACAAACGGAAACACTGCCAGTGACTCCGTTGAGAAAGTATTTATTAATTTACCATTACTGTTCTCTTGTTATAATACTACAACGATTAAGATGTATGTATTACAGTTTGCTATCGAGATACTTTAGAGTAAACATGTACATGCATGTGAAAACGATTTTACGTAAAATCTAATACCATAAAAGTTCATGATTTAATTCAAGAACCGATCGTTTCTTTTATTCGACCGATTACGCAAGCGCTCAGCAGAAGCACGTCATGAACGGTATGTACCATGTGTAAAGATAATTCCATGTCAGCAGACGGTAAGTTAAGCTGGTATAGCAACTGCACCGAAACGGAATGGAGGTATCGTGTCAAAACCAAAGCTGGCTGATTTGTTTTTGGATCTTATTGGTATATATTAATGTCATGATACAGCCGAGATTCATTGATAATTATTGAATATAATGTATAATTTTTTTCTCATATGTATAATAACTTATTTATTACATATTACTACTTAAAATGTATATCATTGAACTGTTTGTAGATATTTTCTGAATCATACAATATAAGTTCAGACTCGCATGCAAGGGGAACATTTATAATCGACGAAGGTTTAGGCAACACCACCTTACTGACGATCTTACTCTCAGTAAGCAACAGCGTGACCGTCACTGTTATTAGTCCAAACAACGTGACATACAGTGTTGATAATACAACGGAAATGCTGACTCTAGAAATTCCAGATAAAGCCGAGGTATTGTTCGCAATAAGCTTGCTTATGTTTGGTTTGTTGCATGAAAATAGAATACGGCTCTTAAGACCTATGTTATGTGAGTGTTTTATTATTTCATACAATCGCTTAGGAACATACTTATTGAAACCGACATCGCTACTTCTTTCGTTGGTTTCGTATTGTGTTTTCGAGGGATCTTTTTATCAGATATATATTGTCCAATTGAACACAACTGGATCATAAATTCTTTTGACCAACACACGTGTTTTGGCATCAGAATATTTGAATAATGTTCTTTATTACATATAAACTATGAGCTATTTGCTTCTTTTTTCTTTTTAACATTTTCAATAAAATGAATTTTTAGTAGACAAAACACATTTCTCTACATATTCAGGTTGGTAACTATTTATTCAACATTACAACTGCTTCTACCTCGACAATTTCGTCAACGGTGTTGGTCACTAGTCAGCCTGTGTCTCAAGATGTTGACATTTTGCGCGTGACTCTAGGATGTCTAAGGCAACTCTTGATTTTAACAGTTCTGAGCAAATGAAAGTTTATACAACTGTTGAGAAAGGAGGAAGTCCAGTTTTGAATGGGAACGTAACGGCCATACTTGCGGCAGATAGCGGATACATACCTACACAAATAACGATGCGTGATTCTGGAACAGGTACGTATATGTACATATTTAAATTACACTAGATGATAAGTTTAATTCAGAGCAACATGTATAAAATTAATATATGGTTAACTAATTGAAAAATGAATATGCTGAAATCGAATTCATGAAATTAATTAGAATTGCTTAATGTTTCCTATTAAAAGATATGTTAAATGCAGTGTGAGTTTCACAGATGGATATTCAATGACAATAATGTGTTTTAGATATACACATCGTACTCTGAAATACCGTTGTTTCTGGATATAGTTTTAGTGTAAATTATTTGATCTATATTTTTATAGTGATATTTTGATATTTACACACAATAAACACATTAAGTTGATTCACCGTTTACACACATCCCTGATATAGGAGCGGATGGCATTCCTAATGACGGCGTTTACTCTGCTTACCTCCTCAAGCCCTACTTCACGAGCAGCAGTCGTCGCTACAATATAAAGATACGTATTCACCTACACAACTGATGTAGATATTGGGGGACGATCTACTTCAATACCAGGCGGTAAGGTGTTAAAAAATTGTCAATGATAGTCTGAGAAATATAAACGTAACTGCTGAAGAACGATGTAACAATCGAAACGATTGCTTTTGACCTCGTAATTTTCAGAATAAAAATTATTTAATTATTTTATGATTATTTGACTTGTTAAACCATTATTTATATATATATATTTCCACAAATAAATGTAGTTTATGAGACAAGCCTATTGTAAAAAAGAATACAGTATCAAATGAATTTCCTACCTCAATCGAATCTAGATTTTAATTTTAATTTTATATTGATGGGAAAATCACTTAGTCCGAGGCAAGACTTTTATTCATTTTCAAGTAGCATGTTCACATATCACAAGACGTTTTATGAACCAAAGATAGTTTTGATCAAAGTAAATAAAGTGTTTTCATCTCTGAGAAGGAGTTTTTCATCATGTCAAATTCCTGGGATAAAATAGCATGTTGTTTTCATTAAATTGATATTTGATTAATGAAAACGTTTTGAATATAGGCGTTGTCAAATACTACACAAGTTACAAGTAAATCACGTATATTAAAATATGTTGGACAAAACATATGTTAAACATTACATACGTTTAATATGCGTGGCATTTTTATCTGTGTACATTTGTTTTCAGTTCCATATTTAGTTCGAATTTTATTTTGAATTTTAAAGAGATATATCGTTCAAAAGCAATATGACTGCATTTAGTACATATGGATATGTTTAATACATAATGCATAATCGCTGTAGTTTATCTATTTTCAGAAGTTGATGAAATTGAGTTTGAAGAACTGCAGTTAGATGAATTCCAACGACAGTCTATCCCAGGGGAAATAACTGTAGTCAATTATATTGCGAATCCAAACGACACAACTCCGCCAGCGAAAATAACAGACCTAAATGTTGACAATATAAAAATAAATAGAGATGATCCAGTCAACAACAGCATAACGTATACACTATCATGGACTGCAGTAGGGGATGATATTGATATTGGCCGAGGTAAATATAAGGAAAATCGGAGATATGTAGCCAAGCTTTATTTAAGTGAATGTATTATAGGAAAATTAGTACTTTAAAAATTTAGAGCTAATGTGACAACCCCTACATTTCATTTTTCCAAACCTTTGAAAAACTTACTAAGTTATTAAGAAAACGGGAAGTAGTGAAGCATATATGTCTAGGACGCTAGAGGTTGCCAGTCCGATATCCAGCTCCGCCCGATGGCCTTTCAAAAACACAACACTCATTACAGGTTCATTCCAGGATGCGGACCTGAGAGCGGTTCAAATAACCTCTGAACTTATTCTGAAATAAAGCTGAATAAACATTAAGTGATTACATCGTTTTTTGAATATTTTCATCTTGATATTCCTTTTGTTTCAGATAGAAGCGCCATCTACAAATGAAATAAAGCGTAATTGATTTTTCCAATTGCATATAAAGACAGTCAAATCAAGCCGCCTTTACTTAGATTAATCCGACATTATTCATCGACTACTACTTATATTGTCGAAAAATTATTGAGCATTTTAAGAAATATGATCATAATTTATATTGATAAAAGTAAAATAAAGTGTTAACCTCTTCCAAGAATTGTTCTTAAATGATATATGAATTCGATGTTCATATGTTGTCCATATTCTTTTAAGCCGACAACGTCGCATTAATTACTACGTCAGATGAAGTTCTGCGACAGATGCTTAATGTACTGGATTCCTGGTGTAATAAATAATGACCAACATTTGGACCTTTATCAAAGGAATTATCACAGTTTAACTTAACATGTGGTGAAATCAACTTGCAATTAACTAGGGCTTATAAATATTTAGGCCTTTGGTTTCATAAACATTTAGATTTAAAGTTCACTACGTCCGAATTTGCAAAATCCGCAACTAAAGTTTTATCGGCTTTATATACAAAGTTCTCACACGCTGGTGGTATTGACTCTGAATTTTCCGTAAGCTGTATAATCCTTTATTTGAGCCATTAGGTGTTGGTATTTGGGGGTGAAAGCGAGTAAAAGAAAGTAAATACTGTACAAAACAAAGCTTATAAATATATTTTAGGTCCAGGAAAAATACAGCAAATATTGCCCATCAAGAAAAATATTAGACACATTAAGGTTAAATTGACATAAATGGATCAAGCTCATTGGAAATCTTATTTATTGGACGATTCTGGTAAAGACAATGGCAACAAAGATAAAAAGAATTTTTGTTCAACATGTGACTTTTATTTGGATTTAATATACGTTAAAGTCCGAAAATGCAATACTGAAACAATGTCACTCAAAGATAAAATCGTTTTCCTGATGAATTATGTTAATAATCAACGTTCCTTAGCTACAACCTTGCTATAAATGTTCCATAGAAGAGACATGTTTCATTAATTCTATATATTTAATTTTGTCATTGTATTGTTATCATTATCATTATTATAGTATGTATCTATTTTCTTTTTTCTTACAGCCGCAAACTATGACATACGAATAGATAAGGACAACAGAATTCTTCGTAACAATTTTACGAAACCCGACCAGTACAATTTCCTTCAATGGGCAATCCAAATCAGTCAGGGAAACAAGAACAAGTTGACATAACCTTTACAACTGACGAATGCAACGGGACATGCTTTCTTGCACTACGAGCCCGTGACAATTCTGGTCTAGAAAGTGAAATTTCAAATCTGATTAACATTGATGTAGATTTCTCGTATGGACTGGAAGAAGTGTATACAACGACAACAACCGAAGAGAGTACATCTACTGTTGCTACTACAATATCGTCGAATACAACACTAACCGAAACCAAGACATTTGGAAATGTTACGACAACTACTATCACAACTGAAGTGATCACATCTACAGTTGCAACTACAATATCGTCGAATACAACACCAACCGAGGCTGAGCCACTCGAAGAGAAATGGGTATTTATGATAATAGGAGGAGTAGGCGGCTTATTGATAGCAATTGCAGTCTCTGCTGTGGTGATCACATGTATTATGAACAGAAGATATAAGTCTAAACGGGAGAGGAGATTTAGGTTTAACACAACGAAAAAACATGTCGATTCGTTCGGATAAAATGGACGCAGACAAACCTACGGAAGTGAAGTTCCATCAAGATATAGCCATGGCAACGACTACCGAGACATGCCGGTGTGTGGACACGTTCCACGAGCCCAGTTAAAACACACACACGAAATGTATCCGATCTATCCGCGTTAGATTCATCGACTGCTGTTTATACTTCTAAACTTGTGGATTGATTTATGCATCAACCTTTTAATTATTAACGAACTGCCATGTAGAAATGAATGCTTAATTTCATTCACACATTTCATAATATATTCGCAATTTTAAGTTAGATGTAACAATATGTTAACTTAATTACAATCTCTATAATCACTGCTACTATTAGTAAATAAGAATGATTGATTGATTGATTGATTGATTGATTGAATACTAAGCGGCGGTTTTATTCCATCGAGGGCTAACAAACGATCAATGATTCTAACCATTTTTCCTTGGATACCGAAAGATTAACAAATACTCCTCGAGCACACCCATCTCTGCAAGTAATTAATAACTTTTCCACTTGGGTCAGTGGTGAAGAGAAGAGTGGAAGTGAGACATAAGGGGCACATACACTTGTCCTGCACTATGTCGAGCTCACTGTAAGCAGGCTTGGCAATAAAGAAACAAACACTCAAGAATTTTCTTATTACAATGTAAATAATGCAGCCTTCTAAACCTGTGATGGCAATCTTACCTATTAAAGGCAATGGTGAAAATCACAAACTTGGTGGAAACTGTTGCAAGGATCCTGCAAATTTAACTATATTTAGAATTGAATATGAGTTTGTATGTTTGTGTGAATATTTAGCGTCATTTTTATGTCATGGCAGGCTAACAGACAATCGATTAACCTAATTACTCTTTCCTAGGAACCATTACTAGAACATACCCATCACAACAAGCAACTGATAACTTTCCCATTTGAGTCAGTGGTGAGATAAGAATGACAATGAGACACACTGTCATATATTAATTATCACGGAGACTGTGGCCAGGCGGGATTCGAAC
The DNA here is from genome assembly GCA_029582155.1 of Panopea generosa. Classification (NCBI taxonomy): domain Eukaryota; kingdom Metazoa; phylum Mollusca; class Bivalvia; order Adapedonta; family Hiatellidae; genus Panopea; species Panopea generosa. The sequence goes on along the minus strand of CM055897.1, from coordinate 2,383,160 downwards.
GCATGACCCCTGGATAGTACCGTGCTACCGACTGAGCTAACCGACCATTTAAAAGATAACACTTTGTATCATTCACTGTTTTTGACTGTGCCATTTATCATAATGGCAGTTCTTTCGACTTGATCATTTTATGGTCATCAACATGAATTTGTATAACGATCCCTTCCGGTAAGGGGATTCCATTCCATTATGTATGGTTTATTGCACAGTTCATTTATTCAAGTTGAATTGATAAACTCATTAATTAATAGTGTATGGCAATGTGATATCTTTTTATGCCTTTATATATTTTATTTAGTGTGCTTGTCTTTCCTCTCAATCTCTTTTTATGTTGTCAGAAGGTATTCGTAGACTAACATGAAAAAATGGCTTCAATTCTACTGTTTATCTATACTATACTTAGGACAATATTATACACACCTCCACACTCCTCAGAAACAGTATAGAATGCTTGTAGTAAATTCACCAGTGATAGAGCACCAGGCCCGTGATTGGGGGTCGTGGTCATGGGTTAGATCCTCAGCCATGGCTATGCATGTTGTCCTTGAGCAAGTAATTGGTAGCTTTTCCACTTAAATCAGCGAAGAGAGATGAATGATAATGAGACGCAATGTCGTTTATCAATCATTACAGAGACTGTGGGCGGACGGAGATGATTCGAACTCACGATTTCTGGGATAGTCTGACGCACTACCGACTGAGCTAATCGGGCTAGGCCGAAATTTAGAACAAACAAACACATCAAGCAGATTCCAAGTATTGTAATGATCAAGAGAGACGAGTTTATGACGGTGTATAAGAAACATCGTCACAAATGTCTTACTGACAACGATAAGTCTGAAATAAATGAATTAAAACCATTTAAAGTTCATTTATTTCTATAATACTAGCCTATCCCAGAACCTGATATGTCTCGAATCAGGTCTATTAATCACTAGTGAAAACGCAGAGAATTCTATGGCTGTCCCACAATTCATAGCAGTTTAACGTTTACTAAACTGTGACGTCATAAAACGTTCAGTTTGAAACAACTACAAATCAACGTGCTCAATAGTGGCTCTCACAACATTGCTATTTAACGGACCCAATCGGGAGAGCTGGTTCTGTACTATAGACTACTGAAATGCGATTTGGTAGTTTGTAATCCACTGTAGCATGATAAGAAAATAAATTTTAATCAGAGCGGTGAAATGAAAACAGGAATAACAAACATAACGCTGGAACAGCTTAACGTCATTCATATCCGCTTTCAGAAATGTTTAAAGACGAACTAAATTCAAAATGTAAAACCAATACAGTCAATTAAAACTGAAGACACGTGACTCATCTGGTAAGTCCAAAAAATGCATTACGTTTATGAGACTATTATCTTAGTCTAACCTGGACAAGAATGCAACGTTAAGATATCTCTTTCCAATGCATTGTCTAGATAGATATCCTTAGGACAATAAGAGACTATAGAGTACCTTGGCATGATATATGGAGGGATGTCAAATCTGAAATTAAAACAAAATTGTCATAATTCTTTAAATGCTGAATTTCTTTTTTCATTTCTTATCCATTAAATTGAAAATAATATGTGCTTTTGTAATTATTGACATGCTGTATCTTTATACCCAGGTGTTGTAGCAATAGTTCCCCTAGCCTTTCTATCAGTTTCGTTTTTACAATGTCTTATTTCTATTATTGTTGAATCATACATGTTCATATCTAAATAAATAAAAACATATTGATTTGTTACCGGAATCATTTTATAAAGACAATAATACATATATATGTTTTGAAGATAACTTGTTTTCATTAAACTTTAAACTCCCTGTTTCGTTGTGTGTGATTTTATGCCTCTCAACGTATCTAATCAGCGTTCCTGCGATAGGCTAGGAATGTAACCAGTGTAAGAGACACCTTATTTCTGCAAATCACTGACTTAATCTCCACATATCAATAGTTGGGAGATACATGATCTGAGAACAAGTATTATGACAGGGATTGTGGCCGCGAGTAATTCGGATAACCAACCACAGGATTGACAATCAGACGCTATTCGACTGATCTATTCGGGCCCGTCATGAATTAACACATTCTTGATAGGTCAGCATTCAACTATTATCTTTGGACATATTATAACATATTCTAAGTTTTATATATAACTACAGCGTAACAACATTGCATTTAGATAATCATTTGTTGCATAGCCAAATATCATTAAATTGCACCAAGCACTTCTCATGAAGTATTATTCAAGTGAAATTATTTCTTAATGGGGTTTAACGCCATTTTCAACACTGGCATATCCAGCTTTACTGATGGAGGAATACCTCAGAGTTAGACTAAGTACAACTAAAGGCCTTCCACAATCAACTGGCAAACTTTCTCATATAAAGGTTTTGGAGCGAGCGGATCTTGAACCTACGACCTTAGCGGTGAGAGGTAAGTAATCTTGAGACGGCGATTTAGATTACTTGGCCATGGAGGACCCTGCAGTGAAATGGAACCAGAATAGTAATATGCAAAGTAGTTATATAACGCAGGTTCTGTATGTCTCCATCATTTCAGTTTTGTTAAGGATGTTGGCTCGTTAGTTTTCAGACTTTCATGACAACAGAACTTTGTTTTGTTACAGTCATATGAATGTCGGTACATTGAACTATTTAAGCCACAAATATGTTCATATTTTAACATAACTGTTTTTTAGATTTTTTATAACTTTTGGCATCGTTATCTTACCAAGCAAAATAGGGGGTAAGGGTAAACATCAACATATGCACTATTTAAGGTTATTTGACAAATATTTCTTTAAAATGCAAGGCAACGATGATTTTCTTAATAAATTCTGAAAGTGCTTACAATGGACCAAAGGAAACTAAAATATAAAAAAGTATTATTAACGCAACATATATTTTTCACGCGCTTTGGTTAAAAACACATATAGAAAGTGGATTGGGCAAAGCCGATACTTTTTTCCTAAAACAAACATATGTTTTTTAACAGAATTAAATATAATATCTAATTACTTACATTTTGACGAGCCAACAAACTTAAGTATATCATCTGTATATGTCCTATGCATCCGAGTGATGTAAGACGCTTTCTTAAAAACACCCGTCAACGCTGATCTTCCTTCTCCAGTATAATATGTAGATAGACACGCTAACGTCTAGTATCAACACCTCAGTAGAATCACAGTGAGACAATCGGCTCACCATTCATCAAAACTAAATAATTGTGTCTGCCATATACATTCTTGTGTAAAACATCCTTTGCAAAAACAAACACAAATAAAAAGGTTCGCAAGATCGATTGCTGCAATACAATTAAACAAGACATGAAAACATAAATGGGATTATACAAAACGTTAAGTTTCTGTTATATTGTGTTCTTACAGAAGATGTGCATTCATCCTCCTAAGTTCAAATACTGTTACTTACAGACAAAATGATGATTCTGTCCACTTGATAACCATTTGATCCAACAGAGTTTGATTGTCATAACATATAGTATAATTACTCAAATGCGTCAAAAGGTTGAATTCCAAACCTCTCAAAAATAAGGATGTGATCAATACAAGTCACTTTATTGAATTAAGTTATACATATTTTCAGCGAATCGAAACCTAATTAAATCGCGGATGTGTTTGACAGGTCCGTCATGGATGACTGGCGCGATTTTTATCGTTGTACATGTAACACGTAAAATACACACGCTGAAGTAATGACGTGATTAGAGCTATTTCTCGGATTAATATTTCCCGGGACAATTAATAAACAACGGAACTGCTCTGGTCAGGAAATTTTGATGTGGAGCACACGACAGATTAAATCAAGGTTCTTTAAGGCTGATGCTACATTTGAATGGCAAATACAGTTATATTATAAAAGGAATGGCTTGTCGTGTAAGACAACTTGTCATACTAGACTATAATGGCTATGTTAAAATCAGAGACATAAACATAATTAAGTCACTATCAGTAAAGTGTAGAGAAAGGGCCGGATCTAGTGTTGGCAGAACTTGTGATCCGATCCCATTTAGTTTTTTATAGGGCTTACGCAATTTTCAACGTATTTCAGGTTATATATGGCATAACCAGATGTATTGGAGAATAAATGAATCTGAGTAGAATCACCGTTCTTCCGCAAGTAATTGGCAAACATTCTTACTTCGCGATCCTGCTAAAATAAATCAAAATATAGAAAACTCCATATTAGGCTATATATTATATACTATAAGACCGATAGTTGGCCCTAATGTTAACACTTCACATACCTCTGTAAAATGTGTATAAAACTCACAAAGGGATGCAATGAACATTGATGTTCATGACCTCCCTTTGTAATATATATTCTACTATGTGGTTGTATATAGCGATATAGTACACCATCAAAAACTGGTCTTCATTACAATGTGTTTAACATAATAATTTATGAAAATAACTGCCCTTATCTTCAAATAAAAAGAATATTTATCGGATTATTTGCAATATTATAGTAATACGTGTATTGCCATGCGTAAGTAGAAAAAGAACGATTAGAAAAACCCGCAAAAATACTTCAAAGCGGTCAATTAATAAAATAAGACGACAAGATATGCTAGTTCTACCAAGAAACACTTTAACATCAGGATTTATTTATGTCTGGGTCATCGAACGTAATATTGCTGTAAGCAAATCAAGGTAAGTAACACAACCAAACTATAAAATCATATTATACAAGAGTTATAGTTCCTTATCCTGTAAAAAATAAACACTATAGAGCAAAAAAAAATAGTTTGATGTTCTGTTTGTTACAAATGTTTTATATACATTTGATGGCGTGTATTTACACACCCTATCTAGTTTGGTAGTACGATATGTGTTTATATACATTTATATTTTATCAAATATTTCGGCTCATGAACAGCACAAGTGTTTATCGGCCAGTCTAACTTGAGGAATTAAAAGATATTCAAAATGGATATTTAGTTTGAAAGTGTAAAAATGAATGTCTAAATAGTTTTGGAATAAGTGTCACGTTAAAAATCATAAATATTCAACATGAGAGTATCACAATTTTGACATAATGAAAGTCGCTATACGTCCCTATTGGAAATCATCGACAAATTTGAACGTGCAGCACGGGCTTATCGTTATCCATACTCAACATTGCGTACTGTGTATTTAAATACAGTGACACGTTTATGTTATCGAGATGAGATGTACACACATATCAACTATGGCAGACAGTAACAATGAATATGTTGAAGCAATGGAACAAAGAGTGGAACCTGTTTCAGTTGGTAAAACACCAACAAACCAAGAACCAAACGCAAGGGGTCACCTCTACAAAATAAACTGAACTTAAACGACAGAATTCGCTACAAAATATAGCAAAATTAACGGGAGCTTCAAAAGGTTTGTCTTTTCCGATATGCTACTGATAAGTTTTAATGATACTACCATCATCAATGTTGTAGCCCCATTTATTAAGGACATGATATCACCATTAATAAAGAATGCCATAGAAAATGCTATCAGTACTGCTGTTAGCAACCTACGTTCAACCGTTATAGACCAGGTCATAGAGTCCAATGCTAAACTACAAGAGACAGTCAACAAACAGATGGAAATGATTGAACGACAAAAATCAGTGATTGAAAGTCAATCTCTTACCTCCAACGATTTGGAGCAATATGGTTGATGAAATTCTATCAGAATTACAAATTTACCGACGCTCAGTCATGCTACAGAGTATGATCTAACAAAACACATAGTTGGTTTTATTAACACCAAAGTCATACCAACTGGCGAAAATATTTACGAGTCAGATGTGGAAAGATGTCATCCAAATGGCAAGCAAAATACGTATGGACATAAACAAATCATTGTTAAATTTGCCCGATACCAAACAAAAAGTAAGGTCTCGACTGAAGAACAATACGGACAGAATATTTCTTTCTGAAGATCTCACTTCTTTCAACCATTCCATCATCAAATCTCTCTTGCCATTGAAAAAATCTGGTAAAATTGATTGTTTTGGACGCGGAACAGCAATGTCATTTCTAAAAAATCGCCCGGCAGTGTACCTTCTAGACGTTTTGATCTGCTGAAAAACCAGCTACGCCCGGCCCACTGTAGCTTTCTCATATTCTTGCCAAGATACCATACTTGGCTCAACTCATCGATTTGACAGGTGACAGCTGATTTAAGTTTTGTGCTAAATGGCATTACGGAAATCCAGTTCTGTAAATGATTTAGTTTTAATACTTGAGTGGCGTGTGATTATTTTTCCCGTACACAAAGTACGCGTTATAAATAGACGGAGCTAAAATTAGTACAGGTGAATGACTATATAAACAATTTTATACAGTTCGATGGTCACGGTATACACATTAATTTTGAAACCGGTTATGGGACACACGCAACTGCAGAATGGAAAGTTTGACAAGCAACTTAGATGTAACCATTTATTCATCAAAATGTATTAGTTTGTTTACAAAAAGAAAAAGTGTATAAACCGATTTAGCTATTTTGAAACTATGTCATTCTATTTTTAGATGTAACCTTCCGTATTGGGGGTGTTTGTCGTATGATAGCAGATTTATCTGTTACATAAACTATAAAATAAACTAGATATCAATATTAAGTGTGTTGCACTACGTCTGTTCCGATAGCGTAGTGGTAACGGTTTGAACTGTCAACCCAAATGTCGCGAGTTCGAGCCTTATTGATGTTGATTTTTTTTTTTTTATTTTCCATAAAAGTGTCCCAGTGTACTGTTTCAATGTGTTTTTTAATTTGGTAAGTGTTGGTAGCAACCTCTTCTATATATACATTGTCTGTATACAGGTCTCACTTAAGAATTACCCCCCTTACAATATTACATGACAGTATCAAGTTTTTTACGCCAAAGAAATTAGAGCTGTGTTAAGCGGTTTGGCATTTTTTTTTTTTATTAAAATACATTAAATATCATTTGTGCATATGGGAACATTTTTATTATTTCTGCCAAGTTTGGATGACATTGGGAACTGTTTGGTAAAACCATCGAAATTGTGAAAAAGCAACCTTGTCAACCTTTAGTTTTTTTCCGCATATTTAACCCAACAGAGGCCAATCTATGGGAACAATGCACTTTTAAAATCATTGATAATGTATCCAGTGTTCAAGAAGCGCATGTCTCTATATGTAAAACAGTACAAAATTAATTGTTGTGCGAGACTTATAGCGTAGCGTCTCACCACTCCAAGTCAAAATCATATAAAACAATTCTATCTGATTGTGGCTTCCGAGGAGCCTCCGATGCCGGTGCCGACTTGCTACTGCTGATTACAGCTGACGAAATATGTACATGTGGATATCAATAAAAGATTCAAACTCGCGACATTTGGGTTGACAGTTAAAACCGTTACCACTACGCTATTGGAACAGACAGTAGTACAAACACTTAATATTGATATCTAGTTTATTTTATGGTTATGTAACAGATAAATCTGCTATCATACTACAAACACCCCTAATACGGAAGGTTCCATCTAAAAATAGAATGACATAGTTTCAAAATAGCTGAATCAGTTTATACAAACGATTAGTGAATATTAATAGGTTGATATCAAAATGATGAAACTGAATATATTGATGATTATAATGATGATAATGATGATGATGATGTTTATGATGGTGTTGATGATGATGTTGATGATTATAATGGTGATAATGGTGATAATTAATATGTTGATGATTATAATGATGAAAATGGTGATTACTGATATGTTGATGATTATAATGATGAAAATGGCGATTTTTAATATGTTGATGATTTTAATGATGAAAATGGTGATTTTTAATACGTTGATGATTATAGTGATGAAAAAAGTGATTATTAACCATGTTGGTGATTATAATGCTGATAATGGTGATTATAAATATGTTGATGATTATAATGATGAAAATGGTGATTATTAACCATGTTGATGATTATAATGATGAAAATGGAGAATATTAATATGTTGATGATTATTATGATAATAATGGTTATGCTGATGATGATGATGCTGTTGATTATGATGATGATAATTGTGATTATTGATATATAGATGATTACTATGATGATAATGAGGAAACTAAATATATTGATGATTATAATGATAATAATGGTGATATTGATGATGATGTTGATGATTTGATGATGATAATGGAGATGTGAATGATGATAACGATGATGTTAGTGATGATTAAAAAGATTATAATGGTGATGCCGTGATATTTATTATGATGTTGAATGATTATAATGATGCTAATTGAGATGTTGATGATGATGATGTTTATGATGATTATACTGATGATAAGGGTGATTTTGATGAGGACTATAATGATGATAATGGTAATTATTAATATGTTGTTAATTATAATTATGATAATGGAGTTGATGATAATGATGACGATGATTTATGAGGATAATAATGATAATAATGGTGATGTTGATGATGGTGATGTTGATGAATTTAATGATGAAAATGATGATTATTAATATGTTGATGATTTTAATGATGATAATGGTGATTATTAATATGTTTATGATTACAATGATGAAAATGGTGATAATGGAGATGTTGATGATGATTAATACTAAAATGATAACAATGGTGATGTTTATGATGAGTATAATGAAAATAATTGGGATGATGATGTTGATGATGGTTATGGTGATGTTGAAGATGATATTGATGATGATTATTATGATGATAATTGTGATGTTGTTGATGATGATAATAATGATAATGGAGTTATTGGTGATAATGGTGATGATATTACTGACGAAAATGATGATGTTGACGGAGGTGACGATGATTATTTTAATGTTGATGATGATGTTGATTATTATGATGATAGTGGTGATTATTTATATGTTGATGATTATAATGATGATAATGGTGATTATTAATATGTTGATGATTATAATGTTGAAAATGGTAATGTTGATGATGAAGTTGATTATAATGATGATAATGGTGATTATAAATATGTTGATGATTATAAAGATGATAAAGGTATTGTTGATGATGATGTTGACTATATTGATGATAATAATGATTATAAATATGCTAATGATTATAATGATTATAATGGTAATATTGATTATAATGATGATAATGGTGAGTATCAATATGTTGATGATTATAATGATGATAATTGTAATGATGACTATGTTGATGATTATAAGGATGATAAAGGTGACGATGATGATGATGACAATGATTTTAATTAATTAGGTTGAATCTTATAATGATATATGATAAAGTGGTGAAAGCATACATGAATGCTTAACGCATATGGCATTTATTCACTTTACTACTGATGTGTTTAAATAAAACCATAACGAATGATTATTCAGCACTTTCCCTGCCATAGAAACATGATTATTTTGATTTGATTCATCTATGTTATTTCATTAATCAAGAAAGTACAAGTGTAACAAGAGTGAAAATAATAATTGGATTGTTTTATGGTTTGTGTTGTTATGGGAGTTTTTTTTTGTTTTTTTTATTGGTGTGTGTGTGTGGGTGGGGGGGGGGGGTGGTGTTGTCTATTTCCATTTGTTTTAATATTAGTTTCTTAATTTCGTTTGAGTAAGCCTGTGTGGTTCCGGCTAAAATAGAATTACTATCGATCTCTGCAGAGGGGTAGGAATCATCCGAAAGGGTGTCATATTAATTTTATCATTTTTGTCATGTTCACTATTGTGGTTAAATTATCAACCACTGTGTGATTCCAGGGAGCCATGAGTGATGACAAGAATAGGATCACATGGCGTTTGCATGTCGTAAGAAGATACAAATTGAGAAAAACGATAGAATTGGCTGAAACTCTGCAGTTCTGCAGGTATCAAGGTTCTAGGTTCATTCTGCATATTCATTTGTTGATGTATTTTTTTAATCTGTATGTTAATTTGTTGTTTTTGTAGATGTAGATTGAACCTGGAATCTTCCTTCTTGTTGGCGTCGAATAACCTATAATGTGTTGGTACGCCGTAAAACCCTATTCATTTATTCGGTTTTGGTTGCAGTATACAAATGTTATATTCATAAGTTCCTCTACAATTGTAAACACAATTTGCTGGGGATAGTCTCGTTTTGTAAAGAATTTAATTGTGCAAAGAAAGCATTTTGTTTCTATTTCTGAGATGAATTGAAGTTATATTCGAAAACGAGATTTCGTGAGATTTTGCGTGAATACACGAACATTCATAACATCTTAATCAGTTGCTTTTCCTTCACTATATAAGTCATTGCTTTGGTGAAAGCCGAGGTATAAATTGTTTAAACTCAATCAGTTTATCTGATGCAGACCTCGCAGATAATGATAAGTCACATGGCACATGTCATTGTTTGGATTTGGCTGGTTGAGAAATGAATATGTACGGTTTATCATAAGCTTAACCAAAGCAGCATAATGTTCCCTCTTTTCATTATAAACTCATCACACCTACTTACTGTAAATATTCATATTGTTACGTCTACATTTAATTTAATAGGCTTAATGTTAACATTTCAAAACAATATCGTCTTGGTAACCGCTTGTCGCTGCATATTGGAAACAATAGGATGTCTACATGTGCATTTGTTTTTATGGATCGTATCAAAATAAGTACAACATACTCGCTTGTTATGGATTAATTGAACAAAAAACACGATTTGTTTTAATTTCAATTTAAAACTATCATTTTGATTAAATCAATCACGTGTTTAACGATGTTGACGTCACTTATTACCCTAACATCAGTCTGTTTTCCCCCATATTTTCTCAAATTTGTTTAATGTACAGTTAAACCTTTGTACGCAGCCACCTCTATAAAGCAGCCACTTGTTTTAAGCTGCCACATTTGCTATTTTCCATTTCTATGCTTTAAGAGAAATTAACCTATATTAAACAACAACCCGTCTTAAACTATTGCCCTTCCCTTGACTGGCTGCTTAAGACAGGTTTGGCTGTACATACAGAAGACAATAATTCTTTAGCATTGAAACTACTTATAAAAGGCTTTAAAATATGTATGTCCATAAATATGTTGTATAAAATTAGTACATAAGGAAATACTTTGAAATTAAACTAACTTTGTATTTAAATTAGTCATCTCTATTATTATGTGAGTGAGATAATTTCACTCAACCCAAATATTGATTTACCCTACTAACCGTATTTTGCATATAGAAACTTTATTTTTATATGTTTATAAAGTGTGTAACTGTTATTTTGTAAAATATCTATGAAAAAAAAATCGGCAAAATTATAATAGAATATTCAACTTATAGAAAGTGTGGCTATTTTTTAAGATATTAAGTCTATATTTTGCATATTTTTATATTTTAAAATATTCTTTTGCAATAAAAGAATAAAACTCAACAAATATAAATATGTTTTCATAACATTAGTCATAAAGAGCTATCAAATAGCATTAACTACTGTAAATATAAAGAGAAACATTAATTTTGTCAAATTAGGCGGCCATTGCGGTGGCCATTTTGGCGGCCATCTTGGATTTTCTGCCATTTTGAAAGTGGTTCTCGGTGTTAAAATAATTAGTTAACCTTTTAGATAGATATTCCTTGTATATAAATAGATATGTTCGTATAAATAAATATTGGACCAAAATTGTTATATCTGATAACATTATTGTTAAATATTTATTTAATTTACTACTTATTGATTGTAATAAAGGTGGTAAGAATTCGGTAAAAGACATCAAATGTCTACTGGAAGATTATGGATTTTCATATATATGGTCAAGTACTGATGATGATAATTTGTTAAAATTTGATTTGGTTTTAGATAATTTTAAACAAAAATGGTTTAATGAAATCGAAAACAGTCGTTCGTTATGAACTTTTAAGATGTTAAAAACTACTTTTGAATTCTAAAATTATTTAGATAGGCTTCCAAGAAACTTAAGAATTCCTATGACAAGATTATCAACACATCGGTTAAAAATTGAAAACGGTCGTTATGCTCAGAGTAGAATCGAACGTAATTTGCGTTATTGTATTTTATGTCACTTCAACGACATAGAAGATGAATAATATCATTTTGTGTCAATACATGTATGTCCTAGTAATAAAAATATTCGTAAAAGTTCTTTTAAACCATATTATTACAAACAGCCAAGTTTATTTAAATTAATTGAGTTAATGCAATGTAAAAAGTGTTCAGTTTTATTAAATCTTTGTAAATATTTTATCAAGCTTTTGGTGTTGTATAATCAAAATGCATAAATGTTTTCATCTATCTATTTGTGTTGGTCTACTCAAGTATATAATGACTAAGTGTGTTAAAAAGGTTATTTTTATTTGTCCAACCTCAAAAATTTTTTTTAATTCAAGTTTCAAGTTTCAAGTTTATTGGCATATCAGCAAAACATTGCCTATGGCCATTTACACATTCAAATTAATTTAAATATGGCATAGACATACAATTATATGAAATACAAACAAATACATACAATTATATGTAATACAATCAAATACATACATATCACATATTCAAACTGAAGCAGTCATGTTATTTATACATCTATAATTACAGAATCATTTATAATCATATCAATAATCAATCAAATTGTTTAAAGTTTCTTGCCTTAGCTTTTGAGCTTCGGTTATAAATTTTGCCAGATTACAAATACTTTTTTTATTCCTTGATGACATAATGTTTTTAAAACTATTAATATTTGGAAAAGCACTATGTTTAATATATTTACTTCTGATTGTTCTATATGTAGGACAACATAATAGAAAATGATACTCCGATTCAACCAACCTCCCATTACATACTCTACAAAAACGATTTTCCCTTTGTACATTTGTGTATCTCCCAGTTTCAATTTCTAAATTATGCGCACTCAGTCTAAATCTTGTTAAATTTTTACGGTTTGTTTCATTTGGAATAAAATCCAAGTAAAATTCATATTCAAGACATGTTTTAAATTTTCTTAAATAGTCTAATTTGGGCATATTTTGAAGAGCTGTATTCCAATTTTGTAAATACTGATCACAAATCCTTTGTTTTAACATGGGGAAATAATTTGCGTTTAAATTGTAATTCAACCAAATATCTCCAAAACCCAGCCGATTTAAAAGCATGTGCATACTACCAGCCCAACAGCTGGTATTTTGTAAAGTGCATTGTTCATTAAAAACTTTAAATTGAATAGAATTGTTTTTTTTCATAACTTTTGTCCAATAGCTTATAGCACGTTGTTTACAGATAACAGATAATGGAAATCTCCCTAGTTCACCTAATACAGCTACGTTAGGAGTTTGTGGTTTAACACCTAAGATGCGTTTACAAAACTTAATATGTAATTTATCTAATTCCTTATTTTCATAAATACCCCAAATTTCTGATCCGTATAATAAAATTGGCACAACCATAGAATCAAATAAAGATAATTTAGTTTTGATATCTAATTTAACCCTAGTGAATACTGAAAGTAAACTGTTATATGCTCTGAGTGCTTGATCTGATAATGCCTTTACAGCATGTGACATATTTCCAGTGTAATGGAATTTAATACCCAAGTAGCAGAAATTATCAACAATTTCTATTTTTTCATTATTTATAAACCATTCATGGTTATGTTGTTGTTTTCTTTTTTCAAAGATACAAATTTTTGTTTTATCTACATTTATTTTTAATCCCCATTTGGTTGAATATTGAAATAAATTATCAATTTGTTTTTGTAAACTTAGTGGATTTGTTGTAAACAATGCTATGTCATCAGCAAAAAGTAACATATATAAAGATAACTGTTCTACATCTTTGTCAGTTAATTCATTAAGATCAATAGTAGTGCTTATATCGTTAACAAAAAGAATAAACAGAAGCGGAGAGAGTGGTTCCCCTTGTTTTAAACCTAGCGATACATCAAAGAAATTTGAGAACGACAAATCATTTAACTTAACACATGATTTAACGTTGCCGTAAATTGCTTTAATTATGTTAACCATCTTACAACTTATACCGGATTGGACTAGCTTAATCCAAAGGGCATCATGAATAACGGTATCGAACGCCTTCATATAATCCACGAAAATACAATATAATTTTGATTTTTTTTATCAAAACATTTTGAATTATTGAATGCAAAATAAATATACAATCTGTAGTACTATGACTATCGCGAAAGCCGAATTGTGCCTCGTTAAAAGTGTGTTCCGCCTCGCACCATTTATTTATTCTATTACGCAGGGTGAGAGAGAATATTTTTGACATTATATTTGTTAAAGTAATGCCACGATAATTAGACGGATTAGATAAATCGCCCTTTTTATGTATAGGAATAATTACACCTTTTCCCCAACAGTCCGGATAATTTCCAGTGTCGTATATATTATTAAATATTTGAACAAGATACGGTGATATAAAGTCTTTTGAATCGATAAAAAAGTCAGCTACATTATTACTAAAATCGCAACTTTTATGGCGTTTCATTGATGAAATAGTCTTTTTTATTTCAGCAATAGTAAAAGAACAATCCAGTTCAGCTATATCCAAAGATTCTCTGTCTATATTTATATCATCATCTGGGTTAAAATGGCTATGAGCTGTATTTGAGAGGTTTTTAAAATGCTCGAAAAATTCATTCAAATTAATATCAGAATAATTTTTACCTTTTTTCGTTTGATATTTTTTAATATATTTCCAAAATTTACGTGTATTACTTTTGCTTAATTTTGACAAATTTGTTTTTTCTTTTTTAAAATAAACATATTTTGCTTTTCTCTTTGCTTTCGCAAAATCATTTCTACTAGTTAGTAAACGAAATCTATTATCTTCCGTAGGATCCATTTTATAAAGTCTCTTATTGTTATAAAATAAAGTTTTAAGATTTTTACATTCATCATTAAACCAAGATGCCTTTTTAATAAGCTTACGTTTTGGGCGGCTATTAAAAGTACGTCCGTTCGTCTTAAAAGAAATGTTATATACTATTTCAGAAAAATTCTCTATACACGAGTTAATATCAATGCTGTTTGATAACAACTTCTGGGATATTTCATCAAATAGGTATTTTTGTTCCTCTAATATGTTTTGAAACACCTGTGGATCAGAGTTGTCCCATACTATTTTTTCATAAGTTAAATTATCAGTTTTATACATCTGTAAATTATCAAAATTTAATGAAAAATGGATAGGACAATGGTCTGAGAACTCGGTCAAGTCAAAAACGTTCATATTATTTATACATGGAAAATTGTTAAAATTTGTAATAACATAATCGACAACACTTGCAGCTACCCTGTTACGATTTAAATTATGACACGTAAAATTACCTTCTTCAAGGCGGCCGTTAACAATACTAAGTCCATTTTCCTTACAAAGGCTTAATAATTTGTTCCCAAAGCTATTACAAACATTATCGTGAGATGACCGTGAAGGGATATCTTGCACGTGGATGTCGCTCTGTGGCATATTAACATACCGTTGTAGGTTTATGTTATCAACCGTGTCTGACCTTTTACCTGTTCTGGCATTCAGATCACCTGTGACGTAAACATCACCTAGATTACTATACCTACTAATATCGATATTTAACTGGTCGAAAAAATCAAATTCATAAAGAGGAGAAATAGCGCTTTTATAGACCTTTGAATCCTCTGGTGGAATATAGCACGTACAGAAATACAGATCATTATCCGTTCCGAAATAAGATTTATTTAATTTAAACCATACAATACCCTTATTATTTAAATTAACAAGTTCAATATTATTAGCATATTTCTTATTGTAATAAATTATAACACCTCCACTATACCTTTTAGCTTTACGGTTTGATTTAGGTCTTGGGCATGAAAAATAATCAAAATGATCAATGTCAACGTTTGCAATTTTTGAGTTCCACGTTTCTGTAAACAAAAGTATGTCATATTTATTCACAAAATTCAAGAAATCACTGTCCATAAGTTTGTTTGTAATCCCCTGGACATTCCAGAGGAGAAATTTCAACTGCTTCACATCCTCTTAATAAAAAGTTATTTAGACAACGTCATATATATAATTGAATTGAATCTAACATTATTGATTATTTGTCTATTATCTACGTGTCATGTGTTGCATTTATTATTTGAATTTGTATGTAATGAGAAACATTATATATTTAAATTACTGAATAAAATTATTTGAATCTTGAATCTTGTTCTAATTTGTGCCAAGTTGGGTGCTTTTCTAAAAAATGGCACATTTTTTTCACGAAATGGCTCCACTAATTCCTTGATATTAGGTGACATGTATTTACACACCATATTTAGTCTGATAACACTCGAGACGTTTAATACACATTTGTCACCATGTATTAATACATGGACATATCTCTCTGATTCTGGATTAATAATAATAAATGTATTATCTACACATTTGACGGTACATGTATGTGTTTATCCCAGTAAACTTTTATTACATTCAGTGTATTTTATGCAAATTTGATGACATGTATTCATACACCCAGAATAGTTTGAAAACATGTAAGCTGTCTTATTCACAGTGTATGACATACAGGGGCGTAGCCTACATTTTACAAATGCCCAAAATAAAATAAAAATCGGACCCCTATGCTACTTCATTTTTCCCTTTATTCAAGTGAACAAAACTTAAACCATTTCATTTGTTTTAAATGTAATTGGTTATAAAACATTGCATTAGAGGTTAATATTAAGGACCAGGCCCTTAAACATATAGAAAATATATGCCAAAAACGCACCTACGACAGTCTAGCTGAAACAAAGTTGGGGGAACATTCCCCGGACCCCACCTACAACTGTATCTACATATCGTTTTCTGCTTAGCTACGCCCCTGGTATATATTTTATACAACCAATTACACAATTTACGGAGCGTATTAAGTGCACCCTGTCTAGTTCGGTAACACTACCTTATGTGACGACACCCAGCCTATTTATTAACCCAGTCTATTCCCCCCCCCCCCCCCCCAATGAATAATAAAGAGATAAAATATCACAATGTGAAACTATTTTATAAGTATAAATGCTTGATTTTCGTACAGAGGTGTGTTTAGTGTTAACACTATGGGAAATTATCGGTCTAATAGTATATAATATATACACTGAATGGAATAGTCCATATTTTGGTTTATTTAGTTGGATCGCGAAGTAAGCTCAGAGATAATATAAAATGAACTAAAATGACCTATGACCTAAAGCCCGTTTTCTGAGTTGGACGTGTATCGAATGTTGTTTTAGCATGGACAATAGGTCGAGCATAAGATCGAAACTGACCTTTGACACAAGCGATCAACACTATCGGCTGCACTACCAACCGTTTTACAGATTGTAGATTGAGTTGAATGTCTTGTTATCTCACCGAAAATGACCAGTTCAAAACGCTTGGGTATGGCATTGGGAGTGGGAACGAAAACTTAAATCAGCTTGTCTGAGATATATGAGAAACATTGCACATTTACCAATTGATGAAACTTCAGTAATAACAAATATCCTTGACAACTCTTAAGGATTTGTATTATTACCGAAGTTCCGTAAATTAAGACATTCGATTGAATACGGGTAGTAAAGGGTTGATCGCTTGTGTCAAAGGTCGAAGTAAATAGTTTAACTACTTGGAATTATAATTTCCCGGTGCTAACTAGTTTCCATATTTTCATTTTAAATAAGAGTTGTATTTTTTGGTTTAAACATATCTATTTAGTGTAGTATGGACAAGCAATTACACTTTTCAAAATATAAAGGACTAGAACGAAATAGGCCCTGCAAGTATTGTAGAGTTTTTCTGCTAAATTGAAGTTATATTTCACTAAAGAAATCATCGTTTATTTTTTTCTGAGGGTGATTCTATTTCATAAAACTTACAACAATTATACAAAGTACAAAGTGAAAACGCAAGCATAGCTTAGTGTTTTTCCCTCACAAAAGTCAGCGATAATTACATTGGTAATCTAATATGTTTACAAAATGAAATAAAGTCGTGGATTTAAAAAATAAATCAAACAAACTAAAAGATACATAAGGAAAAGAATAAGACAAATTATCGAAGGAGATATAGTATGGCAAAAATGGAGAAAAAACAAAAATTGAAAAAGGACTTATTCGTATGTAAAATTCTTTGACGATGAAAAAAAAAAAAGAAATCAATAAGACAATTACAATTGGGGAAGGCAGCTGTCCTGTGTGATGGGAGCTATGAGCGCCATCTATGGCTTGTCGACAAACTTAAAGCCACTTCAGCTTAATAATTAGGTAGACTATTGCTTTCCTTTATACAATGCTTTAGGATATTTGAAACGTTTACTTTTTATTATACATTTGATGTTATAAAGAGGGTAGAGACTGATTGTCACACAACACAATGTTCATATTCGGGGAAGGGGTGGGGACAGTACATACTTGGGGTAATGACTCGTGCAATACGTTACGTGCATCAACGTATCAGTTGCAGTTGAAAAAGGTGAAGAGACTTTTCGATACTGCCACAAGTACACAAAGGTTAATCGATGATACATTTTTTTAAAAAAATAAATATGTGTGGATTTTGTTAGCTACAGTTCATGCAAACGTGGTTGTGTAATATAGAAATTGGAAGGTGGCTGTGTAATATAGAAATACGAAGGTGGCTGTGTAATATAGAAATACGTATGGATTTAGAAAGCTACAGTTCATGCGAAGTTGGCTGTGTAATATACAAATACGTATGGATTTAGTTAGCTACAGTTCATGCGAAGGTGGTTGTAAAATATAGAAATACGTATGGATTTAGTGTGATACAGTTCATGAGAAGATGGCTGTGTAATATAGAAATACGTATGAATTTAGTTAGCTACAGTTCATGCGAAGGTGGTTGTGAAATATAGGAAAACGTACGGATTTAGGTTGCTACAGTTCATGCGAAGGTGGCTGTATAATATACAATTACGTATGGATTTAGTGTGCTACAGTTCATGCGAAGGTGGCTGTGTAATATAGAAATACTTATGGATTTAGTGTGCTACAGTTCATGCGAAGGTGGCTGTGTAATAAAGAAATACGTATGGATTTATTGAGCTACAGTTCATGCGAATATGGCTATCTAATATAGAAATACGTATGGATTTAAGTTGCTACAGTTCATGCGAATGTGGCTGTGAAATATAGAACTACGTATGGATTGAGTATGCTTCAGTTCATACAAAGGTGACTGTATAATATATAAACACGTAAGGATTAAGTGAGCAACAGTTCATGCGAAGGTGGCTGTGTAATATAGAAATACGTATGGATTAAGTGCGATACAGTTCATGCGAAAGTGGCTGTGTAATAAAGAAATATGTATGGATTTAGTGTGCTACAGTCCATTCAAAGGTGACTGTATAATATATAAACACGTATGGATTTAGTGAGCAACAGTTCATGCGAACGTGGCTGTGTGGTATAGAAATATGTATGGATTAAGTGTGATACAGTTCATGCGAAGGTAGCTGTGTAATATAGAAATACGTATGGATTTAGTGAGCTACAGTTCATGCGAAGGTGGCTGTGTAATATACAAATACATATGGATATAGGTTGCCACAGTTCATGCGAAGGTTGCTGTGAAATACAGAAATATGTACGGATTTAGTGAGCTACAGTTCACGCGAAGGTGGCAGTGTAATATAGAAATACGTATGGATTTAGGTTGTTACAGTTTATGCGAAGGTGGCTGTGTAATATAGAAATACGTATGGATTCATGCAAAGGCGGCTGTGTTATATAGAAATACGAATGGATTTAGTCAGCTACAGTTCATCCGAAGGTGACTTTGTAATATAGAAATACGTATGGATTTAGTGAGCTACAATTCATGAGAAGGTGGCTGTGTAATATATAAATACGTATGGATTTAGTGAGCTACAGTTCATGCGAAGGTGACTATGTAATATAGAAATACGTACGGATTTAGTGAGCTACAGTTCATGCGAAGGTGGTTGTATAATATAGAAATACGTATGGATTCATGCGAAGGTGGCTGTGTAATATAGAAATACGTACGGATTTAGTGAGCTACAGTTATGGGAAGGTGACTATGTAATAAAGAAATACGTATGGATTTAGTGTGTACAGTTCATGCGAAGGTGGCTGTGTGATATAGAAATACGTATGGATTTAGTGAGCTGATTTAGTATTTGCTTTATGAAGTTTGATCAAGTTAAGCTGCAACTGCCAACATATAAATTCTAGAGAGGGGATTGTGAGGTCATGCAATCTTGCAAGTGTAAACAAACACACATGGATCTGTGCTGATACACACTTCAGCAATTGAGTAATGGTGTATTTTAGCACACTGAGCCATAACCTACAGGTATAAAAGCGGTAAATAAACCATCTGTTGTACATTCGCTACCCCTTCATAGCTTTTTACCCCGGCAGGAAATGTTAAGTTAACATGCATATAATATCATAATGACAGGATACACAATCACAGTCAATAAGAATAATCACCTGTGCAACTGTATGTAAGAATTTGAAATTCAAAAGTCTGACACTTCAACAATATGGAACCAGTGTAACCGGCTTAATCCTCGTTATCCTTTCTGCACGTGTTATACATTCCACGATGTATGTAGTCGTATACTAATTATCATATTATGTTAATTTGACAAAACACATATTGAAGTATTTTTACCGGTTACATCTTGTTCAAAATAAAACTTGATAAAAGTACATTCATCCAAAGCTATCATTTTGCAGTAACTTTTAGCTAATACGGACTGGTGATGAAGTATATATACATCATGCGTACGAGTCAGGATGTATTTAAAATAGATACATACTAGTAAAACGATCGGGTTTCATTTTGGGACAAACGCATTAATCTTTGTATTTAAACATGCTATTTACATTATTATACGGACTGTATTTGTCATTGAAAACAAAAGTACTCATAAACTGTACGATTTTGAACGGAACAAGTATAAAAGTCTCTATTGCAATAGCTAGACTAAAATATCTGTTACGTTCAATGCAGACCATGTAACCAAAATATGATTATATCTTTCTGTAATTGTACATGTTCAACTTCTTATTCAAAAGCTATAATTCGTCAGTAAGGTTAAAAATAGTCTCAATTAATTTCGACGAAAAGAAATCCAATGTTTCCCCTTCTTATTATTCTTGTGTGTGTGTGCGAATGAGTGGAGGTAAGGTTTGTAATTTACAAGGCATTTGTATGCGCATTAGATTTCAGCCGTGGTAAACATACTTTACGATCATGTACTCGAAGAAAAAGTTAAATTTAGATATATCATTCATTGCGCATAATGACATCCATGCAAGATACATAGCGGGTGTTTAAAGTTATCGCGTTTTCTTTTAAGTTGACTGTATGACGCACAATGATATTTGCAGGTTCATGTGACCAGTTACATTGTGTAAGTCGCATTAACACAGTATGCCTAATCGAAGGACTCGAAGATGAAAAAAATGTGTTTGGACAAAACAATTTTTCTAACAGTTCACTGATATAATTAAAATAATATATACAGTAAAACCTGTCTTAAGCAGCCAAACAAGGTAAAGAGCAAAAGTGGCATTTTAAGACAGGTTGAAGGTTACTCAGGTTAATCTGCTCTGAAGCATATGAATGGGGAAAAACAAATGTGGCTGCTGAAGACAAGTGGCTACTAAATAGAGGTGACCACATAAACAGATTTGACTGAGTTTTAATATACATACTAAACTATTTCATACACTTAATAACTTGAGTCCACTTTAGTCGCTCTACTGAGGCATGTGTAGTTGTAGCAAACTATTATCTCATAATGTAACTAATTTACTGAAGTATTTGTATGAAACATTGCCTTTATTAATTACAATAAGCTGCAAGTGGGCGTGTTTTTCTTTTATCTATACAGTAATTTAATTTTGCGTAAAATAATTATGTCTCACCCAATAGTGTTTCAATTTTGCAAATATTTTTGTTAAATTATGGACTCGGGCGTTCAGAATCTGCAAGTGTAATACACTCTTAAACTGGACCATCACCAAACTGGACTATTTCAGATATTTCCCAAGAGTTATCCGATAGTTGCCCCTGCGCATTTCGATGATATTAGACTCCAATTACTTTCCTTAGACCGTGATAAAACATACAGGTATCGTTCCGCTCTGACACTAAGATCAAGTAAGCGTGACGTGTTATATGCTCTCTGGATATTTTTATTCGTTTTGACAATATAAGTCCTTGGTTTTATTGATTGATTGATTGAATATTTAGCGTCATTTTTATACCATCGAGGGCTAACAGACGATTAGTTAACCTAACCACTGTTTCCTGGGATTAACCAGTACTCGAGCACACCTCGTCTCCGCAAGTAACTGATAACTTTCCCACTTGAATCAGTGGTGAGAGACAAATGATAATGAGCGCAATGTCGTATATCAATCATCACGGAGACTGTTGCCGGGCGGGATATTCGAACTCACGATCCTTGGTTTAAATAAGCAAGTTTTGGTGGTTTTGATGTGTAGTATAAAAAAGAAATAAATGAATTTTACTTAAACGCTAAAATAATTTGATTAAATTTAATGTGCAAAATTATAACGTAGACTATATGATTTTAATTACAAATTTCAATATACTTTGATAAAGTTTATTTTATTATCAATCAACAGATAAAGATTGATTATTTTGTGTTACTGTTATTAATATATTTAGTTTAAATTTATTTATTTTACTTCGATTGTGAAACAAGTTCTTTCAACTTAGGCAAATCACGCTCGAAGTCTTCCTGGTTAGAACCAGTACTAAGCATATGCAGAAAAGTGTCTTGCTCAAGGACACCACACATAGCCTCGGCGGAGGACCGAACCCACGACCCTCTGATCATGGGTTCGGTGCTCTTCCACTGAACCACACGCTCCACACGAATTTATTACGGTTATAAGATTATAAAAACTTATATTTGAAGAAACAGAATGACAATAAAACCTAATGTCGTAAATCAATCATGACAGAGACTGGTGCCGTCGGGGATTCGAATTCACGACCCAAGGGTCAATAGTCGGAAGCATTACTGTCTAAGTTAACGGGACAAGTGCTATGATATTCAAACCATGTTTTAAACTTCATGTTGTTGTTTTTTAAAATATAACTATTATGGTTGTTTTAAACAGACATCTTTGAATTAGCGCATGCGTTTTTTGATTAGTAATACCGCAGTTATCTAAAGCTTTATATTCCTTCTAGTGTTTTATGTTTAATAAAGTGAACACTAAAACATTCACAAAATAATTCTTTCATATCATGACATGTTAGTACTCTATTGAAACACACGATCAGTTTTAAAATAGATATTTAACAATACAATGTGCAAAGTCACTCATATCAATATCAAAACTTCCCTAACCGCAGTAAAGTACAAGGTTAATGTTGGTTTTTTATTTAATTTTTGCATTTAAGATTTGCATTTTGAGCCAGTTAGTCATTTACGGAAGTTGTCATCATCATTTGAATAAGTAACTTACGAAAGTGATTATACAAGTACGAAATTAAATTGAAAATAAGGTGTTAAAAGAATTATTACCAACACATTTCATTGTTAAAGCAATCGCATAATTGAGGAAACACAAGTTTTTTGAAAACCGCTAATATTTCTTTTTCCCCCGTTTTATCAACTGTTTATAAAATTTGAATTTATTATCAATTTATCTGAATATCGATGTTAAATCAAATAGCTAATTTCATAAAGCTGAACAACAAACTTGTGTTGAAATATGATTACTCAAGTTTTGCGTCTGGGGCAGGGTAGGGGGTAATTAAGTTCATAAATAAACATTGGCTTATCGCATTGTTCGAGACTTGAAACAAAGTCAGGCGGGGTGTGTGTGTGTGTGTGGGGGGGGGGGGGGGGGGGGGTGGGGGGGGGGGGTACTCTGTTTTTTTTTGTACAAGGATTATTAGATTTGAAAATTATTTTACTGATCTAAGGAAAACTTTAAAATTAAAATTTCTGTGATATTTATAAACATTTGATAATGGATTATCTTAACTAACTTCTTTTAAAAGTTAATTACACGATATCTATGCGATGACTAAAAAACGAACATAAACATGCACAAAAGGAAACATGTTTGCAGTTAAAATATCTATTTCGGATTATCAAACTTTAAGAAGTAATCTCAGTACAATTATATTTCTTAAAATAATTAAATAATTTTATTTTCGTGCCGCAAAACACCATTCATTTTACAGGGATTATCTATCTTTTCGTCTCATCTACACATCATATAACAAAACATAAATTATACATGAACGTTTAAACTTGTACATAGCCATTCTAAAAGAATTATACGAGACATTTTAAAACTTAAAATATGAATATCAATACAAAGCACATTACTTTGACATGATAAAGCTCCATGTAAAATACTGTTAATCTTTATACTAAAATCTGCAATAAACTAAGTTTTTAATTAAAAAGATGAAGAAAAAGATCACTATTGCACATATTTAAAAATATCTTTAAAAAAACGATTATCGTTTTTTATCAGATAATTTTAGAACTGATTAGCAATATGTGCATAAATGTGGAGATTTTTTTTAATTGAGTAATTCAAAACAATGATATGCTAATTATGCTGTATTAACATAATTGTCAACCACATACATTATCAAATCTCTTTTTTTTTAATTAAAATGCCTCGCGTAATGTATTATTGTTATCTTATCATTGTTTTTGATATTTAAGAATCAAGTGATATAGATAAATTGAGTATTCCAATTATACATACTCTTAAATCAATTTTCTTCGTATGTCCACTGAATTATTTCATAACAAAGACATTAAAACATAAATTTGTGCGATAAAAATGAACCATTATATAATGTTTTAGATTACAAAAGAAATGTACTTGAATTTGAAGCTTTTTGAAGGTTCTAAAATATGAAATTAAAAAAAAGTCGATGCTTTAGACTATTAATAAAATACATAATGAACACACACATTTTAAACTATACATGACTTGCAATATCACCATGTGTTTATAAACATTTCGGGACTGAAAAACATCTGCATTGCATATAGTCTGCTGATATAGCGACATACATGCTGTATTTAATTGGGTACAATAATACGCTGTACATTAGGCACACAGAAAATAAATCTTGAATTACATTTTAACTCATTTTCAAATCAAAATGGAAGCAAGATACAATTATGACATTTTTATATGTAAATATCATCGTAAAGAGAAATTTATCAACAATAAACGTATATGTTGTAATCGGTTGTCAAATAATCACAACTAAGGTTTATAAGACCTTAAAAGTGACCGAAAACGTGCTAATTTTATATAGAACATATAAGGACCATATTTGCTGTTATGAAATTAAAGAAGGAAGCAAGAAGACATAAACATATTTTAATTTTTATTTTATCATAATAATGTTTATATTTTTAACTAAATGACTAGACGTTGTAATAGGTTAGCAATTTAATATTGAAGCAGTTATAATGATAAAATTAAATGTCTCCTATATGTTTCTATGTAAACCAAATCTCACGGTTTAGCCAGGTAAGTGATAAAAACGGTCAATATCAAGAGGGGGGGGGGGGGGGGGTAACTTCTCTCGATAAGCCAGTGAAATGTCTGAAATAGTCCCACATGCTGAATATGGTAAACACTCTACACTTATTAAATCTGTGTGATAACATTTATATATACTAAGACTAATGATAAAAGCTATGTATGACATTAGGTCTGCGTCACTTCACTTTCTTTTTCCACATCTACTCTTGACATTGCTCATGCAAGCAAAGTTTCAAATCTATCGGCTGAAACAGTGGTAGTCGTTCGCTTCACAACTTGAAAAAAACTAAATACACAGGAGCTAAATCTTAATGGAATGAATCAAGTGTTACAAAATTCACATTACACACATCTACACCTCATGTCGTGCACATTTACACAAAGTCGGTCGCTCTAAAACTGTGGAAGAAGTTTGCTCCACTAATTGTTGACAGACCGACAGACTCACGAGCCGACACACTGACTATTATGCTACCTCTTTTTCATTTTAAATAACCCATAACCTCTCTTTTTCGGATCCGCTTGTGCAAATTTATGTTTACTAAGTTTACACAGCAGACGACTATATACTAAATACAGTCGAATATATTAATTGATTGATTGGATATTAAGTGTCATTTCAGGCCATCGATGGCTGACAGACGATCAGTGAACCAAACCACTCTTTCCTGGGATCCTGGAAGTAATCAAGCACACTCATCTAAAGTAATTGATAAATTTCTCCCACTGGAATCAATGGGACACACTATCATATAACAATCATTACGGAGACGGAGAAGGCCGGGGATTCGAAGTCAAGACCCCTGCATTGATAGTGAGAGCACGCTACCGAACGTGTCAGTTAATTTACTGATACAATGTATCACAAAAGTTTTCAGAGTAAACTAGGCTCAAACCAACGACCTTAGCGGAGATGTAAGTGATATTGTATCAGAATATTAGACTTCCCGGCAACCGATTTAACTATAAGCCAAATTGCTCGTGTCTGCACTGGGTTTAACCATGCAGATTTTCAATAGGAAGTCAGAATATATGTGTAGGCCTACATTAATACGGTTTCGAGACAAAAACTATTATAAAAAAACACGTAAGGCAATATTCGTCACTAATAAACGACCCGGAAGATTCGTTTGTATGAAATACCCTTTTCACTTAGCATAACTTTAGTCCAGTCAAACAACAGCTTATTACTTAACACGTTACGCGCCCTTTTCGAGTCAATGACGTAATTTACTGGTATAAATTATGATCGTACAGTTAAATATTCTTCAAACGACTACTGCTTCAAGCATGACTCGGCGTTTTCTTGTGCGCGTGTTCTACTTCTTTATATGTTGTGTGCGGCTGGGAGTTTAATAGGAGTTGGTGCAACAGTGAAACTAGTAAACAATGGTTATGAAGGAATTATTGTTGTCATTAAAGATAAGGTTGACGAGAAAGCCACACTACTTGACAGGATTCAGGTGAATACGGATTTAATAACACGAATAATTTTTCATCGGTGGTCGTATTCACCAACCATTCTTAAGAATAATCTTAGACTCAAATTCCAACATTAGATATTTAGTTTACAATATTCGATAAAATACCTGTGAGGGTTTATTTGGCTATATACAATGTAAAAATACTTAAATTGAATTATCTACTATTTGAAATAGATCTATGACAAAAAGATGATTTTGGTTGGCCATTTTAATGTAAAATTTCGATGGATGCTTTATTTCAGATTTGTATGGCAAAACTTTATTAGATAAAAAGAAGCGGGTCAAATACCTATATACACAATTCCGGCTTAACTCTCCTGTATGTCTGTATTGCACGTACGTATTACGATTATTTATATTTTATATGTTTATGTTTATGTTATTGAGACCTTCACACTTTTTACGCAATCTAAATGTTATTTCGGTGAACGGAAACTGACTTGTTCGTGTTTGAAACCGTGTTTTAACACATAAACTTAGAAATTTCCGATTTATATATGTAATCTTAAATTCACCCCGTATATTGACTCTGTGTTTAGGAGCTCAGTCCTACCGCCTCGCTTTCAAAGCGTGTCCCACAGGGTTGTCATTATTAAAAAAAACATTAGGCTCACCTGCCCATTCGGCACGTTTACGGCAGACTGTGGTTAATAAAGATAGCAAACATGAAATGTAAATAATACCATATCGCATGTCATTGCGCATTAATATCATTGGCATAAAAATAGGCTCAGATAGTAATTGGCCACTTACTAGGAATGTGAAATTTAACAGAAACAAGGTAAGTAACCCAATTGCGAGTTTATGTTAAACTACTATGTATGCATGTATTGATTTCATGGAATATTGCTGTAGAACATGCGCTTGTTATCACACAAAATGTAGTTGCAAATACGTTACCACTTATGTCTAAATATATAAATGCCAACTCAAGTGACTAATTAACACATGTGGTGGTCGTGTGAGTTGTTGATTATTTCATAACGTCTCAAATATTCACAGTCTGCTATGTTCACTGGTTCTGTTCTATGCTTTTATCAGATTTTTGTTTCACAGGAGGCATTTACTAAAGCATCGAATTTACTATTTACGGCTACAAAGAATAGGGCATACTTCAGAAACATCACAATTGTCATACCAAAGAAATGGAAAAAATTACAAGATAACAACCAAATACCGGCAGTAAATGTGTTTGCGGAGCACATTAGGATCGATAGAACGAACAAAGCGGACGGTGGTGCCCCCTATGTACGAGGCAATATGGAATGTGGAAAACCAGGATGGTTCATGCATTTGACACCCGGCTTTCTAATGCTTGAAGGTGAAACACAATATGGACCGCATGGTAACGATCTATATAATTATTGAATGCATGTTATATGACTTACTCTCTTATTCTTTTAGGATATTGATGTTCAGTCGTTTTCATTTCTCTATTGGTTTCAAAATTAATGCTTATCGATTGAGGTATTTGACCGTATGTATGGCATGCCAAACTTTGCAATATCATTTTTTATATTTGTATCGAATCTTCCTACATTTCAAACGAACTATCATGTACGAATCTCGTTTTAATAATGCCGAAAATAAGAAATGTATAACGTAAATATGCTGATATAGTACCACACTTCATTCTAATTTATTAAATTATACATATTGTTTGTGTTTGATATTATCTATTATTTTTTGTTGTATTCTTTAGCGAATGTCATTGTCCACGAATGGGGTCACCTGAGATGGGGTCTCTTTAACGAATATCCATCGATTGCTAATCCTAACGCAAGAAATCCTTCGAAAAAAATCAATTTCTACACTGAAGGTGATTCATGGAAACCAGTAACGTAAGTCAATCTTTGTAGTCTTGATGAAGAATCGTAGATACATAGTTTAAACTTATTTATTTTACTTCGATTGTGAAACAAGTGCTTACAAATTAGACAAATCACGCTCGAAATCTTCCTGGGTAGAAGCAGTACTAAGCACATGGGGAAAAGGTGTCTTGCTCAAGAACACCACACATATTCGTGGCCGGGAGACTTGAGGAGACTTTTATTTGTCATCACATTTTGGTATCGTTGACATCAGCACGGTGATATTTAGTGTCTATTAAAATAGTTTAAGGAACATCGTTGATATTTTGCGTTAAAAAAAAGTTTTAGCTGCTTTTGAGACACTGTCTTTTGATTTGTTTAGTATCTAGAAAGAAGGACTATTTGTTTTGTTTAGTATTAAAAAAGAATTACTGTTTATTTCGTTTAGTATTTAGAAAGCAGGGCTGTTTTTTTTAGTATTTAGAAAGAAAGATTGTTAGTTTTGATTAGTATTTAGAAAGACTGATTGTTTGTTTTTGTTTAGTATTTAGAAAGAAGGACTGTATTCAATACATGTACCATAAAAAGTGAGGCAATGTCACATTAGCAGCCTACCGACATTTAATTTATTTAATTCGTTCATATATAACACGAATAGTGTTTGATACCATTAAAACATAGTAACTGTTGATTTTTACTATATAAAATTGTATTTACTATCTTTGTGATCCCGCCAGGTTTGATACTTGCTATGAAATTGAATCGCGTGCATCGCCACATCACATAAGTTGCCTATTTATAACAAACAAATCTTTAACACAATATGAAATTATTTTTTTCAATTCAAAGCGTGGATTGTATATCCAAAATACAGGTGACATAAAGATGAACATATTTTAAACGTATTATCAATGGAAGTATCAAATTACTAAATAATATCCACGAACGAAATAATATCCATGTATCATAGATATACACCTACTTTCATTTGAATCGGATCCCATGTCAACAAACATTATTATCTCAGTCGATAGAGCACGAGACTCGGGGTTGCGGGTTCGAATTCTGGGACTGGCCAACTGAAATACTTACAACCTTTCGGATAGGAATTGAAACCGAGGGTTCGTGTGACAGCGCTATACACCGAGCACGCTAAATAATCAGAATAAATTTACGATGTGTTTCTATCTGTATCCTGCATTATCCCCCACAAACCTAAAACATACAAACATTTTTCTGGGGACATCGCCCATATGGGAAACCGGTGGCGATGCAAAATATGCTGATGTGCAACAACGACAACAAACACAATGCTATGAAGGACAGAAATATCAATATATACCGACGTCGAACAGCAACAACAACCAGAGCAAGCTGTCTCGTTTCATTTCTTTTTTATATCAGGTGCTCAAAGGCTATCACTGGTAATGCTTATAGAGGGAACTGTAACCCCAATAAAACGTGCAACCTCAAAAGTGCCCAGCTGTCAAAAAACTGTAAATTTTGTCCTGATAGAAATCAAACTGGCGTCAAAGCATCATTGATGGCAGTTCAGTGGTTACAAACGGTATATTTTATTCATAGAATTATACATATCAACTATTCTGTTTTATTACAAGTATGGCTCATACCCATCTTCATAAATATATAATCGATGAATATCAGCGGTGAGATAGTAACGATATTGTTGTATTTAAATCTATTCATGTAATAGGTGCATATATGTGAACTTTCTGAAATATTTAAATTTATCTACACATTATGCAGCACTGAACCTAATTTTAGATAAGTCAATTATTGTTTGATAAATGAATGCATCATCAATATCAGCGTAATCTACACCAATATGACAGCAATTGACAGTCAAGATATTTTTTTATTTCAAATGTACCTCGATGCTCAATTGGTTGTGAATATTCGAAGTATATTTATATGGACGTCACAAATTTGCGCAATAATCAATTTATTTACTTAAGAAGTGTATCAATTCCTTTGTAACATTAACATATTTATCACCCATACACAATTACGTTTAAGCAAACGCCTGGATATATGGCAGCACTGAACTTGTGTTTGAGACAATGCAGAATATTGGCTGTAGGTTTAGCATCGTAACGAAACCTTTATCGAAATGATATCAAATTGTTCAAAGTGCAAAACACTTTTTTTTGTTACGATTAATCAAAAATCTCTTTGCTATACAAAATAGATATAAATGATGCTCCAAATATATTATGTGTTTTGTGGGTTTTTTTAAATACATTTTTCCTTTGATCAAAGATGGACAGCTTTTGTGAAGAAGATGCAGACTCCACCGATCCCAGCGTTCGTCATAACAGCAAAGCTACAAATTTGCAGAATAAAATATGCAACGATCAGAGTGCTTGGGAGGTCATGGGTCAACATGAAGATTTCATCAATAATAAATTTATCTTTTCGTTGCTGTTTTGAAATTCAAAAAACTCGGAAAGGTAATTTCTATGGCAAATTATGTCACGCCGTTTGAATAATCATCGAATACATGCAGTGTTATTTGCTATTTATTGACATTTTCAAGACATAAGAATGTACAACAAATTGCGTATAATTTAAGGTAACAACTCAGCAACATATAACACGACTGACACTACCCCAAGTTTTCAAATTGTGCAAGAAACAGGACGTATTCGGATGTTTGTGTTTGATGTTTCAGGAAGTATGGAGGGTGTAAGTTAAATATTTATAGTTTATGTCATTTATATACAAATATACATGTCTGAGGTATTCCGTATCTAATGGAACGTATCACCTTTAATATACATGCGTCTGATTAGAACAACTGTCCTTCAACAAGAATATTCCTCACTTCTAATCGTTCTTGAGCCGAGCTCGAACCTATAACCTGCACGGAGATGACCATAATGTAACGTGTACAAAGCAAGCTATTTCATAGATTCTAGATTATCATATATAAAAATACAATTTTAACACCTCGTGCAATAAAGCAGTCAATAAACATTTCTTGTAAATTTAACCGATTTCAACATAGCTGTTTCAAAACAAAATTGAACATATGGAAGTGATATGAATTGATAAAGAAATTTGTTTAGCATTGATACCATATGACATATTCATAACGATTACACGTTTACAGGACAAAATTACAAAACAAAAACAGGCATCCTGGCTTGCAATTGATAATTTGGTCGAGACTGGAAGTTGGTTAGGAATAGTTTCATTCAATGGAAGTGCCACCCTTCTTGCTGATCTAACTGAGATTAAATACAAGAAATCAAGAAATCAGCTTAAAGACAAAGTCCCTACCACTGCTGGAGGTTCGACAAACATTTTTAGTGGATTGGAACTAGCAGTTGAAGTAAGTAAATGTTTTATCCGTTTAAATCATTCGATAGGAATACGGAATTTGACTGTTTTTAACAATAGTTTCTGTTTATCTTCAACAGTGGTATTTATTATAAATATGTCTTTTTTAATTTTCAATTTAAAACATGTGGAATGTGAAACAAAACATACAGTAATATACTAAGTAAGTTATTTAAGGCAATGCCAAATATTTAGACAATTGTTGCTTCAGTTTAATTCACACATTCTTGTACACCTAGTTCTAGGTTATATTTATTTTATTCATGTATATGTATAAGCAACAGGAAATACAACAGGACAACAATATAAATAGCAAATAATTCTCATAAACAGGAATTAAATATGTTAAATATTCTACATGACTAGAGATTTGTTTTATATGGGGCTTTGAGGCTTTTTTATGTTGCCGCTGAAGTGTAAAATTGTTTTTGTAATTATCGTTTTACTGTGATCTATTTTTAGACAATAGAAGACAAGTTTATGACAATGGGAACAGAAATAATTTTACTTCCGGATGGAAGAAGCAGTCCATATTTACATATAATAGAAGAACTTCAAACAAAAGGCATTACAGTCCACACAATTGCAATAACCAACGCTGCAGACCAGGGAATGGCAAACCTTGCACAAGCAACCTCGGGAAGCAGTTTTACCTATCTGGAGACGGAGACAGTATCATTTGCTGATGTTCTTGGTCAAGCTATAACAAACGGAAACACTGCCAGTGACTCCGTTGAGAAAGTATTTACTCATTTACCATTACTGTTCTCTTGTAATAATAGCACAATGATTAAGATGTATGTATTACAGTTTGCTATCGAGATACTTTAGAGTATACATGTACATGCATGTTAAAACCATTTCACGTTAAAACTAATACCATAAAAGTTCATGATTTAATTCAAGAACCGATCTTTTTTTTTATTCGGCCGATTACGCAGGCGCTCAGAACAAGCACGTCATGAACCGTATGTACCACGCGTAAAGATAATTCCATGTCATTAGACAGTAAGTTAAGCTGGTATAACAATTGTTCCAAAACGAAATGGCAGTATCGTGTCCAAGGCTGGCTGATTTGTTTTCGGGTCTAATTGGTATATATTAATGTCATGAAACATTCGGGATTCATTGATTATTATTGAATATTAAATATGAGCAACAAATGTATAATTTTTTTCTCATATGTATAATAACTTATTTATTACATATTACCACTTATAATGTATATCATTGAATTGTTTGTAGATATTTTCTGAATCATACAAGATTAGTTCATACTCTTATGCAAGTGGAACATTTACAATCGACGAAGGTTTAGGCAACAAAACCTTACTGACGATCTTACTCTCAGTAAGAAACAACGTGGCCGTCACAGTCATTAGTCCAAACAACGTGACATACAGTGTTGATAATACAACGGATATGCTGACTCTAGAAATTCCAGATAAAGCTGAGGTATTTTTTTAGATTGTTATTGTTAGCTTTGCTGCTCGAAAATAGAATACGGCTCTTAAGACGTGTGTTATGTGAGTGTTTTTTTATTTCATACAATCCCTTAGAAACATATTTATTGAAACCGAGTTCGCTACTTCTTTCCTTGGTATTGTATTGTGATTCCGAGGGATTTTTTTATCAGATATAAATTGTCCAATTGAAAACAACTGGACCATCAATTCTTTTTAACAAATCACGTGTTATGACAACAGAAAATTTAAATTTTTTTTTAATACAAATAAACTATGGGCTATTTGCTTCTTTTTAACATTTGCAATAGAATAAATTCTTAGTAGACAAAACACATTTCTCTACATATTCAGGTTGGTAACTATTTATTCAACATTACCTCGACACTTTCGGCAACGGTGTCGGTCACTAGTCAGCCTGTGTCTCAAGATGTTGACATTTTGCGCGTGACGTCTAGGATGTCTAAGGCAACTCTTGATTATAACAGTTCTGAGCAAATGAAAGTGTATACAACTGTTGAGAAGGGAGGAAGTCCAGTTTTGAATGCGAACGTTACGGCCATACTGGCGGCAGATAGCGGATACGTACCTAGATAAAATAACGATGCGTGATTCTTGAACAGGTACGTATATGTACATATCTAAATTACACTAGATGATAAGTTAAATTCAGGAAAACATGTGTACACATGCTCAGTAGAACTTCAAAGTTCGCTTGCACATATAAATAAAACTAATAAATGGTTAACTAATTGAAAATGAATATGCTGAAATCGAATTAAAGAAATTAATTAGTATTGCTTAATATGTTTCCTATTAAAATATTTGTTAAATGGTGTGTGATTTTACAGATTGATATTCAACGACAATAATTTGTTTTAGATATACGCATCGTACTCTGAAATACCGTTGTTTCTGAATATATTTTTAGTGTAAATTATTTTATCTACATTTTTATAGTGATATTTTGATATTTGCACACAATAAACACATTAAGTTTATTCACCGATTCACCGTTTACACACATCACTGAAATAGGAGAGGATGGCATTCCTAATGACGGCGTTTACTCTGCTTACGTCCTCAAGACCTACTTCACGAGCAGCAGTCGTCACTACAATATAAAGATACGTATTGTTGGCGATGGACATGCATTCACCTACACAAGTGATGTAGATATTGGTGGACGATCTACTTCAATACCAGGCGGTAAGGTGTTAAAATATTGTCAATGACAATCTGAGAAATATAAACGTAACTGCTGAAGAACGATGTAACAACCGAAACGATTGCCTTTGACCTCGTGATTTTCAGAATAAAAATCATTTGATTATTTTATGATTATTTGACTTGTCAAACCATTTTTTGATATATTTCCACAAATAAATGTAAATTATGAGACAAGCTTATTGTAAAATAAATACAGTACCCAATGAAATTCCTACCTGAATCGAATCTAGATTTTGATTTTATCACAGGACGTTTTATGAACCAAAGATAGTTTTGATCAAAGTAAAAATAGTGTTTTTGATGTCTGAGAAGGAGTTTTTCATCATGTCAAATTTCTCGGATAAAATAGCATGCCATGTTCATTAAATTGATATTTAATTAATAAAAACATTTTGAATATGGGCGTTGTCAAATACTACCCAAGTTCCAAGTAAATCACGTACATTAAAATATGATGGACAAAAAATATGTTAAACGTAACATACGTTTAGCATGCGTGGCAATTTTATATGTGTACATTTGTTTTCAGTTCCATATTAAGTTCGAATTTTATTTTGAATTTTAAAGAGATAGAAGGTTCCAAAGCTTTTAGATATGACTACATTTAGTACATAATGCATAATCGCTATAGTTTATCTATTTTCAGAAGTTGATGAAATTGAGTTTGAAGAACTACAGTTAGATGAATTCCAACGACAGTCTATCCCAGGGGAAATAACTGTAGTTAATTATATTTCGAATCCAAGCGACACAATTCCGCCAGCGAAAATAACCGACCTAAATGTTGACAATATAAAAATAAATGGAGATGATCCAGTCAACAACAGCATAACGTATACACTATCGCGGACAGCAGTAGGGGTTGATATGGATATTGGCCGAGGTAAATATAGGGAAAATCGGAGATATGTAGCCAAGCTTTATTTGAGTGAATGTATTATAGGAAAATTATACTTTAACAATTTAGAGCTAATGTGAAAAACCCCTACATTTCATTACTCCAAACCTTTTAAACACTTTAAACCTCTTCCAAGAATTGTTCTTAAATGATATATGAACTCGATGTTCATATGTTGTCCATATTCTTTTAAGCCGACGACGTCGCATTAATTACTACGTCAGAAGAAGTTCTGCAGCAGATGCTTAATGTACTGGATTCCTTGTGTAAAAAGTTGATATTATGCATTAATAATGACCCACTTTTGGACCTTTATCAAAGGAATTATCACAGTTTAACTTTACATGTGGTGAAATCAATTTGCAGTTAACTAGTGCTTATAAGTATTTAGGCCTTTGGTTACATAAACATTTAGACTTAAAGTTCACTACGTCCGAATTTGCAAAATCTGCAACTAAAGTTTTATCGGCTTTATAAACAAAGTTCTTACACGCTGGTGGTATTGACTCTGAATTTTCTGTAAGCTGTATAATCCTTTATTTGAGCCATTAGGTGTTGGTATTTGGAATGTAAGCGAGCAAAAGAAAATAAATACTGTACAAAACAAAGCTTATAGATATCATTTAGGTCCAGGAAAAATACAGCAAATATTGCGTCACAGGGCGACATTGGCCGGACTTCGCAAAGGCTTGAACTATGTTAGCTATTTCTGGAAACTTTGAAAACTCCAAAACAAAAGACTGTTAAAAAGTGTTCAACTGGCCGGGTAGTCATAGAAAAAGCTGAGAATGTAGACCTAAATCGTTCATCTCTAATAAATATATGTCTCACATATGGGATAAAACTAAAGAATTTCCTGTAAACATTAATTAGGATATTATTATGTGTGTCTTATAGATTTTAAAACATGTGAAACGTAAATCCATTAGATTATCAATAATGTATTTATAATTATTATTATCGTTATTATAGTATGTATCTATTTTGTATTTTCTTTATTCTTACAGCCGCAAACTATGACTTACGAATAGATAAGGACAACAGAATTCTTCGTAACAATTTTACGAAAACTCGACTAGTACAATTTCCTTCAATGGACAATCCAAAACAGTCAGGGGAACAAGAACAAGTTTACATAACCTTTACAACTGACGAATGCAACGGAACATGCTTTCTTGCACTACGAGCCCGTGACAATTCTGGTCTAGAAAGTGAAATTTCAAATCTGATTAACATTGATGTAGATTTCTCGTATGAACCGGAAGAAGTGTATACAACGACAACAACTGAAGAGAGCACATCTACTGTTGCTACTACAATATCGCCGAATACAACACTAACCGAAACCAAGGCATTTGGAAATGTTACGACAACAACTATCACAACTGAAGAGATCACATCTACAGTTGCAACTACAATATCGCCGAATACAACACCAACCGAGGCTGAGCCACTCGAAGAGAAATGGGTAT
The DNA here is from genome assembly GCA_029582155.1 of Panopea generosa. NCBI lineage: Eukaryota > Metazoa > Mollusca > Bivalvia > Adapedonta > Hiatellidae > Panopea > Panopea generosa. The sequence goes on along the minus strand of CM055897.1, from coordinate 2,345,903 downwards.
TTATGATAATAGGAGGAGTAGGCGGCTTATTGATAGCAATTGCAGTCTCTGCTGTGGTGATCACATGTATTATGAACAGAAGATATAAGTCTAAACGCGAGAAGAGGTCTAGGTTTAACACAACGAAAAAACATGTCGATTCGTTCGGAGAAAATGAGCTCAGACAAACGTACGAAAGTGAAGTTCCATCAATATATAGCCATGCCAACGACTACCGAGACATTCCGATGCGTGGACACGTTCCACGAGCCCAGTTAAAACACACACCCGAAATGTATCCGATTTATCCGCGTTAGATTCATCGACTGTTGTTTATACTTCTAAACTTGTGGATTGATTTATGCACCAACCTTTTAATTATTAACGAACTACCATGTAGAAATGTATGCTAAATTTTATTCACACATTTCATAATATATTTGCAATTTTAAGTTAAATGTAACAATATGTTAACTTAATTACAATCACTATAATCACTGCTTATATTAGTAAATAAGAGCCATAGATTGATTGATTGATTGATTGATTGATTGATTGATTGATTGATTGATTGATTGAATACTAAGCGGCGCTTTTATGCCATCGAGGGCTAACAGACGATCAATGATTCTAACCATTTTTTCCTGGGATACTGAAAGATTAACAAATAGTCCTCGAGCACACCCATCTCTGCAAGTAATTGATAAATTTTCCACTTGAGTCAGTGGTGAGAGAAGAGTGGCAGTGAGACATCATGGGCTCATACACTTGTCCTCCACTATGTCGAGCTCACTGTAAGCAGGCTTGACAAAAATGAAACAAACACCCAAGGATTTTTATTGCAATGTATATAATGCAGTCTTCTAAACCGGTGATGGCAATCTTAACTATTAAAGGTAATGGTGAAAATCACAAATTTGGTGGAAACTGTTGCAAGGATCCTGCAAATTTAACTATATTTAGAATTGAATATGAGTTTGTATGTTTGTGTGACTATTTAGCGTCATTTTTATGTCATGGCAGGCTAACAGACAATCGATTAACCTAATTACTCTTTCCTAGGAACCAGTACTAGAACACACCCATCTCAACAAGCAACTGATAACTTTCCCATTTGAGTTAGTGGTGAGATAAGATTGACAATTAGACACAATGTCATATATTAATTATCACGGAGACTGTGGCCAGGCGGGATTCGAACGCATGTCCCTTGGATAGTACCGTGCTACCGACTGAGCTAACCGACCATATAAAATATAACACTTTGTATCATTCACTGTTTTTGACTGTGCCATCCATCATAATGGCAGTTCTTTCGACATGATCATTTTATGGTCATCAACATGAATTTGTATAACGATCCCTTCCGGTAAGGGGATTCCATTCCATTATGTATGGTTTATTGCACAGTTCATTTATTCAATATTTTTTTCAAGTTGAATTGATAAACTCATTACTTAATAGTGTATGGCAATGTGCTATCTTTTTATGCCTTCATATTTTATTTAGTGTGCTTGTCTTTCCTCTCAATCTCTCTTTTATGTTGTCAGAAGGTATTCGTAGACTAACATGAAAAAATGGCTTCAATTCTACTGATTGTCTATACTATACTATACTTAGGACATTATTATACACACCTCCACACTCCTCAGAAACAGTATCGAATGCTTGTAGTGAATTCACCAGTGATAGAGCACCAGGCCCATGATTGGGGGTCGTGGTCATGGGTTAGATCCTCAGCCATGTCTATGCATGTTGTCCTTGAGCAAGTAATTGGTAGCTTTCCCACTTAAATCAGCGAAGAGAGATAAATGATAATGAGACGCAATGTCGTTTATCAATCATTACAGAGACTGTGGGCGGACGGAGATGATTCGAACTCACGATTTCTGGGATAGTCTGACGCACTACCGACTGAGCTAATCGGGCTAGGCCGAAATTTAGAACAAACAAACACATCAAGCAGATTCTAAGTATTGTAATGTTCAAGAGAGACGAGTTAATGACGGTGTATAAGAAACATCGTCACAAATATCTAACTGATAAAGATAAGTCTGAAATGAATGAATTAAAACCATTTAACGTTCATTTATTACTATAATACTAGTCTATCCCAGAACTTGATATGTCACGAATCAGGTCTATTTATCACTAGTGAAAACGCAGAGAATTCTATGGCTGTCCCACAATTCATAGCAGTTGAACGTTTACTAAACTGTGACGTCATAAAACGTTCAGTTTGAAACAACTAACAAATCAACGTGCTCAAAAGTGGCTCTCACAACATTGCTATTTAACGGACCCAATCGGGAGAGCTGGTTCTGTACTATAGACTACTGAAATGCGATTTGGTAATTTGTAATCCACTGTAGCATGATAAGAAAATAAATTTTAATCAGAGTGGTGAAATGCAAACAAAAATAATAAACATAACGCTGGCACAGCTTAACGTCATTCATATCCTTATTCAGAAATGTTTTATGACGAACTAAATTCAAAATGTAAAACCAATACAGTCAATCATAGTCAATTAAAACTGAAGACACGTGACTCATCTGGTAAGTCCCAAAATGCATTGAGTTTTTAAATGAGACTACTAGTTTAGTCTAACCTGGACAAGAATGCAACGTTAAGATATCTCTTTTCAATACATTGTCTAGATAGATATCCTTACGACAATAAGAGACTAGAGAGTACCTTGGCCTGGTATATGGAGGGATGTCAATTCTGAAATTAAAACAAAATTGTCATAATGCTTTGAATGTTGAACTTCTTTTTTCATTTCTTATCCATTAAATTGAAAATAATATGTGCTATTGTAATTATTGACATGTTGTATTCTTATATCCGCGTGTTGTAGCAATAGTTCCCCAAGTCTTTATATCAGTTTCGTTTAAAAATGTCTCATTTCTATTATTGTTGAATCATATATATTCATATCTTAATAAATAAAATCATATTGACTTGTTACCGGAATCATTTCATTAATGCAATAAAACATGTATATGTTTTGAAGATAACTTGTTTTCATTAAACTTAAAATTCTGTTCTGTTGTGTGTGATTTTATGCCTCTCAACGTATCTAATCAGCGTTCATGCGATCCGCTAGGAATGTAACCAGTGTAAGACACACCTTATTTCTACAAATCACTGACTTAATCTCCACATATCAATAATTGCCAGATACATGATCTGAGAACAAAGTTTATGACAGGAATTGTGGCCGCGAGTAATTCGAACAACGGACCACAGGATTGACAATCAGACGCTATTCGACTGAGCTATTTGGGCCCATTCTTGATGGGCCTGTATCCAGCTATAACCTTTGGACGTGAAATGATTTTAATGGGGTTTAAAGCTAACCATTTTCAACACTGACATATCCATTTCTACTGATGGAGGAAGACCTCAGACTGAGTTAGACTAAGTAGAACTAAAGGCCTTCCACAAGCAACTGGCAAACTTTCTCACATAAAGGTTATGGAGCGAGCGGGACTCGAACCTTCGACTTTAGCGGTGAGAGGTAAGTGATCTTGAAACGGCAATTTAGATCACTCGACCACGGAGTACTCAGCAGTGAAATGGAACTAGAATATTAACATGCAAAGTAGTTATATAACGCAGGTTCTGTATGTCTGCATCATTTATATTTTTGATAAGGATGTTGGCTCGTTAATTTTCAGATTTTCATGACAACAGATTTCATATCTTAACTTTGTTTTGTTACAGTCATATGAATGTCGGTACATTGAACGATTTAAGCCACAAACATGTTCATTTTTTATAATAAATGTTTTTAGATCTTTTTTTAACTTTTGGCATCGTTTTCTTACTAAGAAAAATAGGGGGTAAGGGTAACTTTAAACGGAATGAATACTTGTTCAAAAGAGAAAAATTATGTTTTGTCATTTCAAAATGTTGTACATGTGTATAAAAGGAGGTTTTAGAATATTTTTAAACTAAAATACAACATTAATTATTTTCTGATGTTATCAAATACAGTTGAAACTCGTTATTTCGAATTCCGTGGGACCGTAAAAATAATTCGAAATATCCGAAGTTCGATTTATCAGGAGTCTATTTTTGTTCAACTTTTTACCGTTACCCAACCCACTTCATAAATCGTTGAAAATATACATGCTGTTCATATAAATACCCCTATTTATTGTTTTTATTCAAAAGTATAACACGTTGTCGTTATATTTACACATGATATTTACTTTGTTTATATTGATGTGTACTATGGATTTATCTTAAATCGTGGTAAATTCTACTGTTAACATGCGTCATTTTCTTCTACGCAAAGGTATGTTGTGCATTGTTATCTCGTGTACGCTAAGTGTCTATTTGCACAGTGTGTGAACATTGTATATTTTTGAGTGCAATATAATAGATAAACAAAATATACTTTTAATTATTATACTTTTTAATTACATGAATATCAAATAAATAGAATAGGCAACTGAAATATAAACACAGGTTATATACAAGCAATGGTTACAACAACTTTACAAATAAAAAATAAAACGAAAAATAGCACATGTCAAAAACGTCTTCTAACACTTCGGCATTGTTTGTCTAATTAGCGTGTGTATCGCTTGTGTTTGTATCATAACAATTTGATGACACAGTTAACTTACCTGCCAGTACAGACACATGAAGCGATAAATTACAGGTATGGGATCAGTAATTATTACCTTCGACGGTTTGCCTTTCATCTTCACACGGTGATAAAAATTCGAAATAACGAGTGTGAAATCAACAGATTTTAGGATGGAGTGACCGAAAAACAGATTCGAAATAGTGAATAATTCGAATTACTGGAATTTGATATATCAGGAGTAAATTAATAGAAATAGAACGGGAAAAAACGGGACCGAACTTCAAATTTGAGAAAACCGGAATTTTGAAATTTAAGAGTTCGTGTTGGTGAGTATCAACTGTATAAACATTTTTAAAAAAGTACCAACCTATGCACTATTTAAGGTTATTTGACAAATATTTCTTTTAAATGCAAGGCAACTATGGTTTTCTTAATTAATTCTGAAAGTTCTTACAATGGACCAAAGGAAACTAAAATATAAAAAAGTATAATTATCACATATATTTTTCAATCGCTTTGGTTAAAACATATATAGAAAGTGGATTGGGCATAGCCGATACTTTTTTCCTAAAACAAACATATGTTTTTTAACAGAATTAAATATAATATCTAATTACTTACATTTTCACGAACCAACAAACTTAAGTATATCATCTGAATATGTCCTATGCATCCTAGTGATGTATGACACTTTCTTAAAATCACCTAGCCGTCACCGCTGATCTTCCTTCTCCAGTATAACATGAAGATGGATACGCTAACGTCCAGTATCTACACCTCAGTAGAACCACAGTGAGACACTCGGCTCAACATGCATAAAAACTAAATAATTGTGTCTGACATATACATTCTTGTGTAAACCATCCTTTGCAAAAACAAACACAAATAAAAAGGTTCGCAAGATCGATTGCTGCAATACAATTAAAACAAGACATCAAAAACATAAATGGGATTATACAAAACGTTAAGTTTCTATTATATTGTGTTCTTACAGAAGATGTATAGTAATGTACATTCATCCTCCTAAGTTCAAATACTGTTACTTACAGACAAAATGATGATTCTGTCCACTTGATAACCATTTGATCCAACAGAGTTTGATTGTCATAACATATAGTATAATTACTCAAATGCGTCAAAAGGTTGAATTCCAAACCTCTCAAAAAAAAAGGATGTGATCAATACAAGTCACTTTATTGAATTAAGTTATACATATTTTCAGCGAATCGAAACCTAATTAAATCGCGGATGTGTTTGACAGGTCCGTCATGGATGACTGGCGCGATTTTTATCGTTGTAACACGTAAAATACACACGCTGAAGTAATGACGTGATTAGAGCTATTTCTCGGATTAATATTTCCCGGGACAATTAATAAACAACGGAACTGCTCTGGTCAGGAAATTTTGATGTGGAGCACACAACTTGTCATACTATACTATAATGGCTATATCAAAATTAGAGACATGAACATAATTAAGTCACTATCAGTAAAGTGTAGAGAAAGGGCCGGATCTAGTGTTGGCAGACCTTGTGATCCGATCCCATTTAGTTTTTTATAGGGCTTACGCAATTTTCAACGTATTTCAGGTTATATATGGCATAACCAGATGTATTGGAGAATAAATGAATCTGAGTAAAATCACCGTTCTTCCGCAAGTAATTGGCAAACATTCTTACTTTGCGATCCTGCTAAAATAAATCAAAATATAGAAAACTCCATATTAGGCTATATATTATATACTATAAGACCGATAGTTGGCCCTAATGTTAACACTTCACATACCTCTGTAAAATGTGTATAAAACTCACAAATGGATGCAATGAACATTGATGTTCATGACCTCCCTTTGTAATTCATATTCTACTATGTGGTTGTATATAGCGATATAGTACACCATCAAAAACTGGTCTTCATTACAATGTGTTTAACATAATAATTTATGAAAATAACTGCCCTTATCTTCAAATAAAAAGAATATTTATCGGATTATTTGCAATATTATAGTAATACGTGTATTGCCATGCGTAAGTAGAAAAAGAACGATTAGAAAAACCCACAAAAATACTTCAAAGCGGTCAATTAATAAAATAAGACGACAAGATATGCTAGTTCTACCAAGAAACACTTTAACATCAGGATTTATTTAGGTCTGGGTCATCGAACGTAATGTTGCTGTAAGCAAATCAAGGTAAGTAACACAACCAAACTATAAACTCATATTATACAAGAGTTATAGTTCCTTATCCTGTAAAAAATAAATACTATAGAGCAAAAAAAATAGTTTGAGGTTCTGTTTGTTACAAATGTTTTATATACATTTGATGGCGTGTATTTACACACCCTATCTAGTTTGGTAGTACGATATGTGTTTATATACATTTATATTTTATCAAATATGGCGGCCCCAGAACAGCACAAGTGTTTATCGGCCAGTCTAACTTGAGGAATTAAAAGATATTCAAAATGGATATTTAGTTTGAAAGTGTAAAAATGAATGTCTAAATAGTTTTGGAATAAGTGTCACGTTAAAAATCATAAATATTCAACATGAGAGTATCACAATTTTGACATAATGAAAGTCGCTATACGTCCCTATTGGAAATCATCGACAAATTTGAACGTGCAGCACGGGCTTATCGTTATCCATACTCAACATTGCGTACTGTGTATGTAAATACAGTGACACGTTTATGTTATCGAGATGAGATGTACACACATATCAACTATGGCAGACAGTAACAATGAATATGTTGAAGCAATGGAACAAAGAGTGGAACCTGTTTCAGTTGGTAAAACACCAACAAACCAAGAACCAAACGCAAGGGGTCACCTCTACAAAATAAACTGAACTTAAACGACAGAATTCGCTACAAAATATAGCAAAATTAACGGGAGCTTCAAAAGGTTTGTCTTTTCCGATATGCTACTGATAAGTTTTAATGATACTACCATCATCAATGTTGTAGTTCCATTTATTAAGGACATGATATCACCATTAATAAAGAATGCCATAGAAAATGCTATCAGTACTGCTGTTAGCAACCTACGTTCAACCGTTATAGACCAGGTCATAGAGTCCAATGCTAAACTACAAGAGACAGTCAACAAACAGATGGAAATGATTGAACGACAAAAATCAGTGATTGAAAGTCAATCTCTTACCTCCAACGATTTGGAGCAATATGGTTGATGAAATTCTATCAGAATTACAAATTTACCGACGCTCAGTCATGCTACAGAGGCTGATCTAACAAAACACATAGTTGGTTTTATTAACACCAAAGTCATACCAACTGGCGAAAATATTTCCGAGTCAGATGTGGAAAGATGTCATCCAAATGGCAAGCAAAATACGTATGGACATAAACAAATCATTGTTAAATTTGCCCGATACCAAACAAAAAGTAAGGTCTCGACTGAAGAACAATACGGACAGAATATTTCTTTCTGAAGATCTTACTTCTTTCAACCATTGCATCATCAAATCTCTCTTGCCATTGAAAAAATCTGGTAAAATTGATTGTTTTGGACGCGGAAAGGCAATGTCATTTCTAAAAAATCGCCCGGCAGTGTACCTACTAGACGTTTTGATCTGCTGAAAAACCAGCTACGCCCGGCCCACTGTAGCTTTCTCATATTCTGGCCAAGATACCATACTTGGCTCAACTCATCGATTTGACAGGTGACAGCTGATTTAAGTTTTGTGCTAAATGGCATCACGGAAATCCAGTTCTGTAAATAATTTAGTTTTAATACTTGAGTGGCGTGTGATTATTTTCCCCGTACACAAAGTACGCGTTATAAATAGACGGAGCTAAAATTAGTACAGGTGAATGACTATATATAAACAATTTTATACAGTTCGATGGTCACGGTATACACATTAGTTTTGAAACCGGTTATGGGACACACGCGACTGCAGAATGGAAAGTTTGACAAGCAACTTAAATGTAACCATTCATTCATCAAAATGTATTAGTTTGTTTACAAATAAAAAAAAAGTGTATAAACCGATTCAGCTATTTTGAAACTACGTCATTCTATTTTTAGATGTAACCTTCCGTATTGGGGGTGTTTGTCGTATGATAGCAGATTTATCTGTTACATAAACTGTAAAATAAACTAGATATCAATATTAAGTGTGTTGCACTACGTCTGTTCCGATAGCGTAGTGGTAACGTTTTGAACTGTCAACCCAAATGTCGCGAGTTCGAGCCTTATTGATGTTGATTTTTTTTTTTATTTATTTTCCATAAAAGTATCCCAGTGTTCTGTTTCAATGTGTTTTTTTAATTTGGTAAGTGTTGGTAGCAACCTCTTCTATATATACATTGTCTGTATACAGGTCTCACTTAAGAATTACCCCCCTTACAATATTACATGACAGTATCAAGTTTTTTACGCCAAAGAAATTAGAGCTGTGTTAAGCGGTTTGGCATTTTTTTTTTTTATTAAAATACATTAAACATCATTTGTGCATATGGGAACATTTTTATTATTTCTGCCAAGTTTGGATGACATTGGGAACTGTTTGGTAAAACCATCGAAATTGTGAAAAAGCAACCTGGTCAACCTTTAGTTTTTTTCCGCATATTTAACCCAACAGAGGCCAATCTATGGGAACAATGCACTTTTAGAATCATTGATAATGTATCCAGTGTTCAAGAAGCGCATGTCTCTATATGTAAAACAGTACAAAATTAATTGTTGTGCGAGACTTATAGCGAAGCGTCTCACCACTCCAAGTCAAAATCATATAAAACAATTCTATCTGATTGTGGCTTCCGAGGAGCCTCCGATGCCGGTGCCGACTTGCTGCTGCTGATTACAGCTGACGAAATATGTACATGTGGATATGAATAAAAGATTCGAACTCGCGACATTTGGGTTGACAGTTAAAACCGTTACCACTACGCTATTGGAACAGACAGTAGTACAAACACTTAATATTGATATCTAGTTTATTTTATGGTTATGTAACAGATAAATCTGCTATCATACTACAAACATCCCTAATACGGAAGGTTCCATCTAAAAATAGAATGACGTAGTTTCAAAATAGCTGAATCAGTTTATACAAACGATTAGTGAATATTAATAGGTTGATATCAAAATGATGAAACTGAATATATTGATGATTATAATGATGATAATGATGATGATGATGATGATGTTGATGATGGTGTTGATGATGATGTTGATGATTATAATGGTGATAATGGTGATTATTAATATGTTGATGATTATAGTGATGAAAATGGTGATTACTGATATGTTGATGATTATAATGATAAAAATGGCGATTTTTAATATGTTGATGATTTTAATGATGAAAATGGTGATTTTTAATACGTTGATGATTATAGTGATGAAAAAAGTGATTATTAACCATGTTGGTGATTATAATGCTGATAATGGTGATTATAAATATGTTGATGATTATAATGATGAAAATGGTGATTATTAACCATGTTGATGATTATAATGATGAAAATGGAGAATATTAATATGTTGATGATTATTATGATAATAATGGTTATGCTGATGATGATGATGCTGTTGATTATGATGATTATAATTGTGATTATTGATATATAGATGATTACTATGATGATAATGAGGAAACTAAATATATTGATGATTATAATGATAATAATGGTGATATTGATGATGATGTTGATGATTTGATGATGATAATGGAGATGTGAATGATGATAACGATGATGTTAGCGATGATTAAAAAGATTATAATGGTGATGACGTGATATTTATTATGATGTTGAATGATTATAATGATGCTAATTGAGATGTTGATGATGATGATGTTTATGATGATTATACTGATGATAAGGGTGATTTTGATGAGGACTATAATGATGATAATGGTAATTATTAATATGTTGTTAATTATAATTATGATAATGGAGTTGATGATAATGATGATGATGATTTATGAGGATAATAATGATAATAATGGTGATGTTGATGATGATGATGTTGATGATTTTAATGATGAAAATGATTATTAATATGTTGATGATTTTAATGATGATAATGGTGATTATTAATATGTTTATGATTACAATGATGCAAATGGTGATAATGGAGATGTTGATGATGATTAATACTAAAATGATAACAATGGTGATGTTTATGATGAGTATAATGAAAATAATTGTGATGATGATGTTGGTGATGATTATGGTGATGTTGAAGATGATATTGATGATGATTATAATGATGATAATTGTGATGTTGTTGATGATGATAATAATGATAATGGAGTTATTGGTGATAATGGTGATGATATTACTGACGAAAATGATGATGTTGACGGAGGTGATGATGATTATTTTAATGTTGATGATGAGGTTGATTATTTTGATGATAGTGGTGATTATTTATATGTTGATGATTATAATGATGATAATGGTGATTATTAATATGTTGATGATTATAATGTTGAAAATGGTAATGTTGATGATGAAGTTGATTATAATGATGATAATGGTGATTATAAATATGTTGATGATTATAAAGATGATAAAGGTAATGTTGATGATGATGTTGACTATATTGATGATAATAATGATTATAAATATGCTAATGATTATAATGATTATAATGGTAATATTGATTATAATGATTATAATGGTGAGTATCAATATGTTGATGATTATAATGATGATAATTGTAATGATGACTATGTTGATGATTATAAGGATGATAAAGGTGACGATGATGATGATGACAATGATTTTAATTAATTAGGTTGAATCTTATAATGATATATGATAAAGTGGTGAAAGCATACATGAATGCTTAACGCATATGGCATTTATTCACTTTACTACTGATGTGTTTAAATAAAACCATAACGAATGATTATTCAGCACTTTCTCTGCCATAGAAACATGATTATTTTGATTTGATTCATCTATGTTATTTCATTAATCAAGAAAGTACAAGTGTAACAAGAGTGAAAATAATAATTGGATTGTTTTATGGTTTGTGTTGTTATGGGAGTTTTTTTGTTTTTTGTTTTTTTTATTGGGGGGGGGGGGGGGGGGGTTGTCTATTTCCATTTAATTTAATTTTAGTTTCTTAATTTCGTTTGAGTAAGCCCGTGTGGTTCCGGCTAAGAATAGAATTACTATCGATCTCTGCAGAGGGGTAGGAATCATCCGAAAGGGTGTCATATTAATTTTATCATTTTTTGTCATGTTCACTATTGTGGTTAAGTTATCAACCCCTGTGTGATTCCAGGGAGCCATGAGTGATGACAAGAATAGGATCACATGGCGTTTGCATGTCGTAAGAAGATACAAATTGAGAAAAACGATAGAATTGGCTGAAACTCTACAGTTCTGCAGGTATCAAGGTTCTAGATTCATTCTGCATATTCATTTGTTGATGTATTTTTTTAATCTGTATGTTAATTTGTTGTTTTTGTAGATGTAGATTGAACCTGGAATCTTCCTTCTTGTTGGCGTCGAATAACCTATAATGTGTTGGTACGCCGTAAAACCCTATTCATTTATTCTGTTTTGGTTGCAGTATACAAATGTTATATTCATCAGTTCCTCTACAATTGTAAACACAATTTGCTGGGGATAGTCTCGTTTTGTAAAGAATTTAATTGTGCAAAGAAAGCATTTTGTTTCTATTTCTGAGATGAATTGAAGTTATATTCGAAAACGAGATTTCGTGAGATTTTGCGTGAATACACGAACATTCATAACATCTTAATCAGTTGCTTTTCCTTCACTATATAAGTCATTGCTTTGGTGAAAGCCGAGGTATAAATTGTTTAAACTCAATCAGTTTATCTGATGCAGACATCGCAGATAATGATTAGTCACATGGCACATGTCATTGTTTGGATTTGGCTGGTTGAGAAATGAATATGTACGGTTTAGCATAAGCTCTTGATGTGAAATGTCTTTAACAAAAGCAGCATAATGTTCCCTCTTTTCATTATAAACTCATCACACCTACTTACTGTAAATATTCATATTGTTACGTCTACATTTAATTTAATAGGCTTAATGTTAACATTTCAAAACAATATCGTCTTGGTAACCGCTTGTCGCTGCATATTGGAAACAATAGGATGTCTACATGTGCATTTGTTTTTATGGATCGTATCAAAATAAGTACAACATACTCGCTTGTTATGGATTAATTGAACAAAAAACACGATTTAATTTCAATTTAAAACTATCATTTTGATTAAATCAATCACGTGTTTAACGATGTTGACGTCACTTATTACCCTAACATCAGTCTGTTTTCCCCCATATTTTCTCAAATTTGTTTAATGTACAGTTAAACCTTTGTACGCAGCCACCTCTATTAAGCAGCCACTTGTTTTAAGCTGCCACATTTGCTATTTTCCATTTCTATGCTTTCAGAGAAATTAACCTATATTAAACAACAACCCGTCTTAAACTATTGCCCCTTCCCTTGACTGGCTGCTTAAGACAGGTTTGGCTGTACATACAGAAGACAATAATTCTTTAGCATTGAAACTACTTATAAAAGGCTTTAAAATATGTATGTCCATAAATATGTTGTATAAAATTAGTACATAAGGAAATACTTTGAAATTAAATTAACTTTGTATTTAAATTAGTCATCTCTATTATTATGTGAGTGAGATAATTTCACTCAACAAAAATATTGATTTACCCTACTAACCGTATTTTGCATATAGAAACTTTATTTTTATATGTTTATAAAGTGTGTAACTGTTATTTTGTAAAATATCTATGAAAAAAAATCGGCAAAATTATAATAGAATATTCAACTTATAGAAAGTGTGGCTATTTTTTAAGATATTAAGTCTATATTTTGCATATTTTTATATTTTAAAATATTCTTTTGCAATAAAAGAATAAAACTCAACAAATATAAATATGTTTTCATAACATTAGTCATAAAGAGCTATCAAATAGCATTAACTACTGTAAATATAAAGAGAAACATTAATTTTGTCAAATTAGGCGGCCATTGTGGTGGCCATTTTGGCGGCCATCTTGGATTTTCTGCTATTTTGAAAGTGGTTCTCGGTGTTAAAATAATTAGTTAACCTTTTTAGATAGATGTTCCTTGTATATAAATAGATATGTTCGTATAATTAAATATTGGACCAAAATTGTTATATCTGATAACATTATTGTTAAATATTTATTTAATTCACTACTTATTGATTGTAATAAAGGTGGTAAGAATTCGGTAAAAGACATCAAATATCTACTGGAAGATTATGGATTTTCATATATATGGTCAGGTACTGATGATGATAATTTGTTAAAATTTGATTTGGTTTTAGATAATTTTAAACAAAAATGGTTTAATGAAATCGAAAACAGTCGTTCGTTATGTACTTTTAAGATGTTAAAAACTACTTTTGAATTCGAAAATTATTTAGATAGGCTTCCAAGAAACTTAAAAATTCCTATGACAAGATTATCAACACATCGGTTAAAAATTGAAAACGGTCGTTATGCTCAGAGTAGAATCGAACGTAATTTGCGTTATTGTATTTTATGTCACTTCAACGACATAGAAGATGAATAATATCATTTTGTGTTAATACATGTATGTCCTAGTAATAAAAATATTCGTAAAAGTTCTTTAAAACCATATTATTACAAACAGCCAAGTTTATTTAAATTAATTGAGTTAATGCAATGTAAAAAGTGTTCAGTTTTATTAAATCTTTGTAAATATTTTATCAAGCTTTTGGTGTTGTATAATCAAAATGCATAAATGTTTCCATCTATCTATTTGTGTTGGTCTACTCAAGTATATAATGACTAAGTGTGTTAAAAAGGTTATTTTTATTTGTCCAACCTCAAAATTTTTTTTTAATAAAAAGTTATTTAGACAACGTCATATATATAATTGAATTGAATCTAACATTATTGATTATTTGTCTATTATCTACGTGTCATGTGTTGCATTTATTATTTGAATTTGTATGTAATGAGAAACATTATATATTTAAATTACTGAATAAAATTATTTGAATCTTGAATCTTGTTCTATTTTGTGCCAAGTTGGGTGCTTTTCTCAAAAATGGCACATTTTTTTCACGAAATGGCTCCACTAATTCCTTGATATTAGGTGACATGTATTTACACACCATATTTAGTCTGATAACACTCGAGACGTTTAATACACATTTGTCACCATGTATTAATACATGGACATATCTCTCTGATTCTGGATTAATAATAATAAATGTATTATCTACACATTTGACGGTACATGTATGTGTTTATCCCAGTAAACTTTTATTACATTCAGTGTATTTTATGCAAATTTGATGACATGTATTCATACACCCAGAATAGTTTGAAAACATGTCAGCTGTCTTATTCACAGTGTATGACATACAGGGGCGTAGCCTACATTTTACAAATGCTCAAAATAAAATAAAAATCGGACCCCTATGCTACTTCATTTTCTCCTTTATTCAAGTGAACAAAACTTAAACCATTTCATTTGTTTTAAATGTAATTGGTTATAAAACATTGCATTAGAGGTTAATATTAAGGACCAGGCCCTTAAACATATAGAAAATATATGCCAAAAACGCACCTACGACAGTCTAGCTGAAACAAAGTTGGGGGAACATTCCCCGGACCCCACCTACAACTGTATCTACATATCGTTTTCTGCTTAGCTACGCCCCTGGTATATATTTTAAACAACCAATTACACAATTTACGGAGTGTATTAAGTGCACCCTGTCTACCTTATTTGACGGCACCCAGCCTATTTATTAACCCAGTCTATTTACCCCAAATGAATAATAAAGAGATAAAATATCACAATGTGAAACTATTTTATAAGTATAAATGCTTGATTTTCGTACAGATGTGTGTTTAGTGTTAACACTATGGGAAATTATCGGTCTAATAGTATATAATATATACACTGAATGGAATTGTCCATATTCTGGTTTATTTAGTTGGATCGCGAAGTAAGCTCAGAGATAATATAAAATGACCTAAAATGACCTATGACCTAAAGCCCGTTTTCTGAGTTGGACGTGTATCGAATGTTGTTTTAGCATGGACAATAGGTCGAGCATAAGATCGAAACTGACCTTTGACACAAGCGATCAACACTATCGGCTGCACTACCAACCGTTTTACAGATTGTAGAATGAGTTGAATGTCTTGTTATCTCACCGAAAATGACCAGTTCAAAACGCTTGGGTATGGCATTGGGAGTGGGAACGAAAACTTAAATCAGCTTGTCTGAGATATATGAGAAACATTGCACATTTACCAATTGATGAAACTTCAGTAATAGCAAAAATCCTTGACAACTCTTTAGGATTTGTATTATTACCGAAGTTCCGTAAATTAAGACATTCGATTGAATACGGGTAGTAAAGGGTTGATCGCTTGTGTCAAAGGTCGAAGTAAATAGTTTAACTACTTGGAATTATAATTTCCCGGTGCTAACTAGTTTCCATATTTTCATTTTAAATAAGAGTTGTATTTTTTGGTTTAAACATATCTATTTAGTGTAGTATGGACAAGCAATTACAATTTTCAAAATATAAAGGACTAGAACGAAATAGGCCCTGCAATTATTGTAGAGTTTTTCTGCTTAATTGAAGTTATATTTCACTAAAGAAATCATCGTTTATTTTTTTCTGAGGGTGATTCTATTTCATAAAACTTACAACAATTATACAAAGTACAAAGTAAAAACGCAAGCATAGCGTAGTGTTTTTCCCTCACAAAAGTCAGCGATAATTACATTGGTAATCTAATATGTTTACAAAATGAAATAAAGTCGTGGATTTAAAACAAAAATCAAACAAACTAAAACATACATAAGGAAAAGAATAAGACAAATTATCGAAGGAGATATAGTATGGCAAAAATGGAGAAAAACAAAAATTGAAAAAGGACTTATTCGTATGTAAAATTCTTTGACGATGAAAAAAAAAAGAAATCAATAAGACAATTACAATTGGGGAAGACAGCTGTCCTGTGTGATAGGAGCTATGAGCGCCATCTATGGCTTGTCGACAAACTTAAAGCCACTTCAGCTTAATAATTAGGTAGACTATTGCTTTCCTTTATACAATGCTTTAGGATATTTGAAACGTTTACTTTTTATTATACATTTGATGTTATAAAGAGGGTAGAGACTGATTGTCACACAACACAATGTTCATATTCGGGGAAGGGGTGGGGACAGTACATACTTGGGGTAATGACTCGTGCAATACGTTACGTGCATCAACGTATTAGTTGCAGTTGAAAAAGGTGAAGAGACCTTTCGATACTGCCACAAGTACACAAAGGTTAATCGATGATACATTTTTTAAAAAAATAAATATGTGTGGATTTTGTTAGCTACAGTTCATGCAAACGTGGTTGTGTAATATAGAAATTGGAAGGTGGCTGTGTAATATAGAAATACGAAGGTGGCTGTGTAATATAGAAATACGTATGGATTTAGATAGCTACAGTTCATGCGAAGTTGGCTGTGTAATATACAAATACGTATGGGTTTGTTAGCTACAGTTCATGCGAAGGTGGTTGTGAAATATAGAAATACGTATGGATTTAGTGTGATACAGTTCATGAGAAGATGGCTGTGTAATATAGAAATACGTATGAATTTAGTTAGCTACAGTTCATGCGAAGGTGGTTGTGAAATATAGGAAAACATACGGATTTAGGTTGCTACAGTTCATGCGAAGGTGGCTGTATAATATACAATTACGTATGGATTTAGTGTGCTACAGTTCATGCGTAGGTGGCTGTGTAATATATAAATACGTATGGATTTAGTGTGCTACAGTTCATGCGAAGGTGGCTGTGTAATAAAGAAATATGTATGGATTTATTGAGCTACAGTTCATGCGAAGGTGGCTATGTAATATAGAAATACGTATGGATTTAAGTTGCTACAGTTCATGCGAATGTGGCTGTGTAATATAGAACTACGTATGGATTTAGTGTGCTTCAGTTCATACAAAGGTGACTGTATAATATAAAAAACACGTATGGATTAAGTGAGCAACAGTTCATGAGAAGGTGGCTGTGTAATATAGAAATACGTATGGATTAAGTGCGATACAGTTCATGCGAAGGTGGTTGTGTAATAAAGAAATATGTATGGATTTAGTGTGCTACAGTCCATTCAAAGGTGACTGTATAATATATAAACACGTATGGAATTAGTGAGCAACAGTTCATGCGAACGTGGCTGTGTAATATAGAAATACGAATGGATTAAGTGAGCTACAGTTCATCCGAAGGTGACTTTGTAATATATAAATACGTATGGATTTAGTGAGCTACAATTCATGAGAAGGTGGCTGTGTAATATATAAATACGTATGGATTTAGTGAGCTACAATTCATGAGAAGGTGGTTGTATAATATAGAAATACGTATGGATTCATGCGAAGGTGGCTGTGTAATATAGAAATACGTATGGATTTAGTGAGCTACAGTTATGGGTAGGTGAGTATGTAATAAAGAAATACGTATGGATTTAGTGTGTACAGTTCATGCGAAGGTGGCTGTGTGATATAGAAATACGTATGGATTTAGTGAGCTGATTTAGTATTTGCTTTATGAAGTTTGATCAAGTTAAGCTACAACTGCCAAAATATAAATTCTAGAGAGGAGATTGTGAGGTCATGCAATCTTGCAAGTGTAAACAAACACACATGGATCTGTGCTGATACACACTTCAGCAATCGAGTAATGGTGTATTTTAGCACACTGAGCCATAACCTACAGGTATAAAAGCGGTAAATAAACCATCTGTTGTACATTCGCTACCCCTTCATAGCTTTTTACCCCGGCAGGAAATGTTAAGTTAACATGCATATAATATCATAATGACAGGATACACAATCACAGTCAATAAGAATAATCACCTGTGCAACAGTATGTAAGAATTTGAAATTCAAAAGTCTGACACTTCAACAATATGGAACCAGTGTAACCGGCTTAATCTTCGTTATCCTTTCTGCACGTGTTATACATTCCACGATGTATGTAGTCGTATACTAATTATCATATTATGTTAATTTGACAAAACACATATTGAAGTATTTTTACCGGTTACATCTTGTTCAAAATAAAACTTGATAAAAGTACATTTTTCCAAAGCTATCATTTTGCAGTAACTTTTAGCTAATACGGACTGGTGATGAAGTATATATACATCATGCGCACGAGTCAGGATGTATTTAAAATAGATACATACTAGTAAAACGATCGGGTTTCATTTTGGGACAAACGCATTAATCTTTGTATTTAAACATGCTATTGACATTAATATACTGACTGTATTTGTCATTGAAAACAGAAGTACTCATAAACTGTACGATTTTGAACGGAACAAGTATAAAAGTCTCTATTGCAATAGCTGGATTAAATATCTGTTACGTTCAATGCAGACCATGTAACCAACATATCATTATATCTTTCTGTAATTGTATATGTTCAACTTCTTATTCAAAGCTATAACTCGTCAGTAAGGTTAAAAATAGTCTCAATTCATTTCGACGAAAAGAAATCCAATGTTTCCCCTTCTTATCATTCTTGTGTGTGTGTGTGCGAATGAGTGGAGGTAAGGTTTGTTATTTACAAGGCATTTGTATGCGCATTAGATTTCAGCCGTGGTAAACATACTTGACGATCATGTACTGGAAAAAAAAGTTAAATTTAGATATATCATTCATTGCGCATAATGACATCCGTGCAAGATACATAGCGGGTGTTTAAAGTTATCGCGTTTTCTTTTAAGTTGACTGTATGACGCACAATGATATTTGCAGGTTCATGTGACCAGTTACATTGTGTGAGACGCATTTACACAGTATGTCTAATCGAAGGACTCGAACATGAAAAAAATGTGTTTGGACAAAACAATTTTTTTAACAGTTCACTGATATAATTAAAATAATATATACAGTAAAACCTGTCTTAAGCAGCCAGTCAAGGTAAGGAGCAAAAGTGGCATTTTAAGACAGGTTGAAGGTTACTCAGGTTAATCTGCTCTGAAGCATATGAATGGGGAAAAACAAATGTGGCTGCTGAAGACAAGTGGCTACTAAATAGAGGTGACCACATAAACAGATTTGACTGAGTTTTAATATACATACTAAACTATTTCATACACTTAATAACTTGAGTCCATTTTAGTCGCTCTACCGAGGCATGTGTAGTTGTAGCAAACTATTATCTCATAATGTAACTAATTTACTGAAATATTTATATGAAACATTGCCTATATTAATTACAATAAGCTGCAAGTGTGCGTGTTTTTCTTTTATCTTATACAGTAATTTAATTTTGCGTAAAATAATTATGTCTCACCCAATAGTGTTTCAATTTTGCAAATATTTTTGTTAAATTATGAACTCGGGCGTTCAGAATATGCAAGTGTAATACACTCTTAAACTGGACCATCACCAAACTGGACTATTTCAGACATTTCCCAAGAGTTATCCAATAATTGCCCCTGCGCATTTCGATGATATTAGAGATGACTCCAATTACTTTCCTTAGACCGTGATAAAACATACAGGTATCGTTCCGCTCTGACACTAAGATCAAGTAGGCGTGACGTGTTATATGCCCTCTGGATATGACAATATAAGTCCTTGGTTTTATTGATTGATTGATTGAATATTTAGCGTCATTTTTATGCCATCGAGGGCTAACAGACGATCAGTTAACCTAACCACTGTTTCCTGGGATTAACCAGTACTCGAGCACACGTCGTCTCCGCAAGTAATTGATAACTTTCCCACTTGAATCAGTGGTGAGAGACAAATGATAATGAGCGCAATGTCGTATATCAATCATCACGGAGACTGTTGCCGGGCGGGGGATTCGAACTCACGATCCTTGGTTTTAATAAGCAAGTTTTGGTGGTTTTGATGTGAAGTATAAAAAAGAAATAAATGAATTTAATTAAACGCTAAAATCATTTGATTAAATTTAATGTGCAAAATTATAACATAGACTATATGATTTTAATTACAAATTTCAATATACTTTGATAAAGTTTATTTTATTATCAATCAACAGATAAAGATTGATTATTTTGTGTTACTGTTATTAATATATTTAGTTTAAATTTATTTTTTTTACTTCGATTGTGAAACAAGTTCTTTCAACTTAGGCAAATCACGCTCGAAGTCTTCCTGGTTAGAACCAGTACTAAGCATATGCAGAAAAGTGTCTTGCTCAAGGACATCACACATAGCCTTGGCGGAGGACCGAATCCACGACCCCCTGATCATGAGTTCGGTGCTCTATCACTGAACCACGCGCTCCACACGAATTTATTACGGTTATAAGATTATATAAACTTATATTTGAAGAAACAGAATGACAATAAAACATAATGTCGTAAATCAATCATGACAGAGACTGGTGCCGTCGGGGATTCGTATTCACGACCCAAGGGTTTATAGTCGGACGCATTACTGTCTGAGTTAACGGGACAAGTGCTATGATATTCAAACGATGTTTTAAACTTCATATTGTTGTTTTTTAAAATATAATTATTATGGTTGTTTGAAACAGACATCTTTGAATTAGCGCATGCGTTTTTTGATTAGTAATACCGCAGTTATCTAAAGCTTTATATTCCTTCTAGTGTTTTATGTTTAATAAAGTTAACACTAAAACATTCACAAAACAATTCTTTCATATCATGTCATGTTAGTACTCTATTGAAACACACGATAAGTTTTAAAATAGCTATTTAACAATACAATGTGCAAAGTCACTCATATCAATATCAAAACTTCCCTAACCGCAGTAAAGTACAAGGTTAATGTTGTTTTTTTATTTAATTTTTGCATTTAAGATTTGCATTTTGAGCCAGTGAGTCATTTACGGAAGTTGTCATCATCATTTGAATAAGTAACTTACGAAAGTGATAATATAAGTACGAAATTAAATTGAAAATAAGGTGTTTAAAGAATTATTACCAACACATTTCATTGTTAAAGCAATCGCATAATTGAGGAAACACAAATTTTTTGAAAACCGCTAATATTTCTTTTTTTTCCCGTTTTATCAACTGTTTATAAAATTTGAATTTATTATCAATTTATCTGAATATCGATGTTAAATCAAATAGCTAATTTCAAAAAGCTGAACAACAAACTTGTGTTGAAATATGATTACTCAAGTTTTGCGTCCGGGGCAGGGTAGGGGGTAATTAAGTTCATAAATAAACATCAGCTTATCGCATTGTTCGAGACTTGAAACAAAGACAGGCGGGTGTGTGTGTGTGTGTGTGTGGGGGGGGGGGGGGGGGGGGGGGGGGGGGGTGGGGGGTGGGGGGGGGGTACTCTGTTTTTTTTTGGACAAGGATTATTAGATTTGAAAATTATTTTACTGATCTAAGGAAAACTTTAAAATTAAAAATTCTGTGATATTTATAAACATTTGATAATGGATTATCTTAACTAACTTCTTTTAAAAGTTAATTACACGATATCTATGCGATGACTAAAAAACGAACATAAACATGCACAAAAGGAAACATGTTTGCAGTTAAAATATCTATTTCGGATTATCGAACTTTAAGAAGTAATCTCAGTACAATTATATTTCTTCAAATGATTAAATAATTTTATTTTCGTGCCGCAAAACACCATTCATTTTACAGGGATTATCTATCTTTTCGTCTCATCAACACATCATATAACAAAACATAAATTATACATGAACGTTTAAACTTGTACATAGCCATTCTAAAAGAATTATACGAGACATTTTAAAACATAAATTATGAATATCAATACAAAGCACATTACTTTGACATGATAAAGCTCCATGTAAAATACTGTTAATCTTTATACTAAAATCTGCAATAAACTAAGTTTTTAATTAAAAAGATGAAGAAAAAGATCACTATTGCACATATTTAAAAATATCTTTAAAAAAACGATTAT
Organism: Panopea generosa; assembly: GCA_029582155.1. NCBI lineage: Eukaryota > Metazoa > Mollusca > Bivalvia > Adapedonta > Hiatellidae > Panopea > Panopea generosa. The sequence goes on along the minus strand of CM055897.1, from coordinate 2,323,340 downwards.
TGTTTTTTATCAGATAATTTTAGAACTGATTAGCAATATGTGCATAAATGTGGAGATTTTTTTTTTTAATTGAGTAATTCAAAACAATGATATGCTAATTATGCTGTATTAACATTATTGTCAACCACATACATTATCAAATCTCTATTTTTTTTTTAATTAAAATGCCTCGCGTAATGTATTATTGTTATCTTATCATTGTTTTTGATATTTAAGAATCAAGTGATATAAATAAATTGAGTATTCCAATTATACATACTGTTTAATCAATTTTCTTTCTATGTCCACTGAATTATTTCATAACAAAGACATTAAAACATAAATTTGTGCGATAAAAATGAACCATTATATAATTTTTTAGATTACAAAAGAAATGTACTTGAATTTGAAGCTTTTTGAAGGTTCTAAAATATGAAATTAAAAAAAGTCTATGCTTTAGACTATTAATAAAATACATAATGAACACACACATTTTAAACTATACATGACTTGCAATATCACCATGTGTTTATAAACATTTCGGGGCTGAAAAACATCTGCATTGCATATAGCCTGCTGATATAGCGACATACATGCTGTATTTAATTGGGTACAATAATACGCTGTACATTAGGCACACAGAAAATAAATCTTGAATTACATTTTAACTCATTTTCAAATCAAAATGGAAGCAAGATACAATTATGACATTTTTATATGTAAATTTCATCGTAAAGAGATATTTATCAACATTAAACGTATATGTTGTAATCGGTTGTCAAATAATCTCAACTTAGGTTTATTAGACCTTTAAAGTGACCGAAAACGTGCTAATTTTATATAGAACATATAAGGACAATATATGCTGTTATAAAATTAAAAAAGGAAGAAGAAGACATAAACATATTTAATTTTAATTTTATCATAATAATGTTTATATTTTTAACTAAATGACTAGACGTTGTAATAGGTTAGCAATTTAGTATTGAAGCAGTTATAACGATAAAATTAAATGTCTCCTATATGTTTCTATGTAAACCAAATCTCACGGTTTAGCCAGGTAAGTGACAAAAACGGTCAATATCATGGGGGGGGGGGGGGGGGTAACTTCTCTCGATAAGCCAGTGAAATGTCTGAAATAGTCCCACATGCTGAATATGGTAAACACTCTACACTTATTAAATCTGTGTGATATCATTTATATATACTAAGACTAATGGTAAAAGCTATGTATGGCATTAGGTCAGCGTCACTTCACTTTCTTTTTCCACATCTACTCTTGACATTGCTCATGCAAGTAAAGTTTCAAATCAATCGGCTGAAACAGTGGTAGTCGTTTGCTCCACAACTTGAAAAAAACTTAATACACAGGAGCTAAATATTAATGGAATAAATCCAGTGTTACAAAATTCACATTACACACATCTACACCTCATGTCGTGCACATTTACACAAAGTCGGTCGCTCTAAAACTGTGGAAGAAGTTTGCTCCACTAATTGTTAACAGACCGACAGACTCACGAGCCGACACACTGACTATTATGCTACCTCTTTTTCATTTTAAATAACCCATAACCTCTCTTTTTCGGATCCGCTTGTGCAAATTTATGTTTACTAAGTTTACACAGCAGACGACTATATACTAAATACAGTCGAATATATTAATTGATTGATTGGATATTAAGTGTCATTTCAGGCCATCGATGGCTGACAGACGATCAGTGAACCAAACCACTCTTTCCTGGGATCCTGGAAGTAATCAAGCACACTCATCTCCTAAAGTAATTGATAAATTTCTCCCACTGGAATCAATGGGACACACTATCATATATCAATCATTACGGAGACGGAGAAGGCCGGGGATTCGAAGTCAAGACCCCTGCATTGATAGTGAGAGCACGCTACCGAACGTGTCAGTTAATTTACTGATACAATGTATCACAAAGTATTCAGAGTAAACTAGGCTCAGACCAACGACCTTAGCGATGATGTAAGTGATATTGTATCAGAATATTAGACGTCCCGGCAACCGGTTTAATTATAAGCCAAATTGCTCGTGTCTGCACTGGGTTTAACCAGGAAGTCAGAATATATGTGTAGGCCTACATTAATACGGTTTCGAGACAAAAACTATTATAAAAAAACACGTAAGGCAATATTCGTCACTAATAAACGACCCGGAAGATTCGTTTGTATGAAATACCCTTTTCACTTAGCATCACTTTAGTCCAATCAAACAACAGCTTATTACTTAACACGTTACGCGCCCTTTTCGAGTCAATGACGTAATTTACTGGTATAAATTATGATCGTACAGTTAAATATTCTTCAAACGACTACTGCTTCAAGCATGACTCGGAGCTCTTGTGCGCGTGTTTTACTTCTTTATATGTTGTGTGCGGCTGGGAGTTTAATAGGAGTTGGTGCAACAGTGAAACTAGTAAACAATGGTTATGAAGGAATTATTGTTGTCATTAAAGATAAGGTTGACGAGAACGCCACACTACTTGACAGGATTCAGGTGAATACAGATTTAATAACACGAATAATTTTTCATCGGTGGTCGTATTCACCAATCATTCTTAAGAATAATCTTAGACTCAAATTCCAACATTAGATATTTAGTTTACAATATTCGATAAAATACTTGTGAGGGTTTATGTGGCTATATACAATGTAAAAAATACTTAAATTGAATGATCTACTATTTGAAATAGATCTATGACAAAAAGATGATTTTGGTTGGCCATTTTAATGTAAAATTTCGATGGATGCTTTATTTCAGATTTGTATGGCAAAACTTTATTAGATAAAAAGAAGCGGGTCAAATACCTATAAACACAATTCCGGCTTAACTCTCCTGTATGTCTGTATTGCACTTACGTATTACGATTATTTATCTTTTATATGTTTATGTTTATGTTTATGTTATTGAGACCTTCACACTTTTTACGCAATCTAAATGTTATTTCGGTGAACGGAAACTGACTCGTTCGTGTTTGAAACCGTGTTTTAACACATATACTTAGAAATTTCCGATTTATATATGTAATCTTAAATTCAACCCGTATACTGACTCTGTGTTTAGGAGCTCAGTCCTACCGCCTCGCTTTCAAAGCGTGTCCCACAGGGTTGTCATTATTAAAAAAACATTAGGCTCACCAGCCCATTCGGCACGAAATACAAATATAACGTTTACGGCAGACTGTGGTTAATAAAGATAGCAAACATGAAATGTAAATAATACCATACCGCATGTCATTGTGCGTTAATATCATTGGCATAAAAATAGGCTCAGATAGTAATTGGCCACTTACTAGGATTGTGAAATTTAACAGAAGCAAGGTAAGTAACCCAATTGCGAGTTTATGTTAAACTACCATGTATGCATGTATTGATTTCATGGAATATTGCTGTAGAACATGAAATTGTTATCACACAAAATGTAGTTGCAAATACGTAACCACTTATGTCTAAATATATAAATGCCAACTCAAGTGACTAATTAACACATGTGGTGGTCGTGTGAGATGTTGATTATTTCATAACGTCTCAAATATTCACAGTCTGCTATGTTCACTGGTTCTGTTCTATGCTTTTATCAGATTTTTGTTTCACAGGAGGCATTTACTAAAGCATCGAATTTACTATTTACGGCTACAAAGAATAGGGCATACTTCAGAAACATCACAATTGTCATACCCAAGAAATGGAAGAAATTACAAGATTACAACCAAATACCGGCAGTAAATGTGTTTGCGGAGCACATTAGGATCGATAGAACGAACAAAGCGGACGGTGGTACCCCCTATGTACGAGGCAATATGGAATGTGGAAAACCAGGATGGTTCATGCATTTGACACCCGGCTTTCTAATGCTTGAAGGTGAAACACCATATGGACCGCACGGTAACGATCTATATAATTATTGAATGCATGTAATATGACTTACTCTCTTATTCTTTTAGGATATTGATGTTCAGTCGTTTTCATTTCTCTTTTGGTTTCAAAATTAATGATTGAGGTATTTGACCGTATGTATGGCATGCCAAACTTTGCAATATCATTTTTTATATTTGTATCGAATCTTCCTACATTTCAAACGAACTATCATGTACGAATCTCGTTTTAATAATGCCGAAAATAAGAAATGTATAACGTAAATATGCTGATACAGTACCACACTTCATTCTAATTTATTAAATTATACATATTGTTTGTGTTTGATATTATCTATTATTTTTTGTTGTATTCTTTAGCGAATGTCATTGTCCACGAATGGGGTCACCTGAGATGGGGTCTCTTTAACGAATATCCATCGATTGCTAATCCTAACGCAAGAAATCCTTCGAAAAAAATCAATTTCTACACTGAAGGTGGTTCATGGAAACCAGTAACGTAAGTCAATCTTTGTAGTCTTGATGAAGAATCGTAGATACTTAGTTAAAACTTATTTATTTTACTTCGATTGTGAAACAAGTGCTTACAAATTAGACAAATCACGCTCGAAATCTTCCTGGGTAGAAGCAGTACTAAGCACATGGGGAAAAGGTGTCTTGCTCAAGAACACCACACATATTCGTGGCCGGGACACTTGAGGAGACTTTTATTTGTCATCACATTTTGGTATCGTTGACATCAGCACGGTGATATTTAGTGTCTATTAAAATAGTTTAAGGAACATCGTTGATATTTTGCGTTAAAAAGAAAGTTTTAGCTGCTTTTGAGACACTGTCTTTTGATTTGTTTAGTATATAGAAAGAAGGACTGTTTGTTTTGTTTAGTATTTAAAAAGAATTACTGTTTATTTCGTTTAGTATTTAGAAAGCAGGACTGTTTTTTTAGTATTTAGAAAGAAAGATTGTTAGTTTTGATTAGTATTTAGAAAGAATGATTGTTTGTTTTTGTTTAGTATTTAGAAAGAAGGACTGTATTTAATACATGTACCATAAAAAGTGAGGCAATGTCACATTAGCAGCCTACCGACATTTCTGTTATGTAGTTTAATATCCACATAAAATGCATCATTCATTTGGTACCCCTGGCCTGGTGGTGTTGTATACAGCTATTTTACGTGGATGCTTTTTAATTAACAGATACATATTCTGTTCTTACATTGGAATGATAACACTATGTTATGGTCTATTTAATTCGTTCATATATAACACGAATAATGTTTGATACCAGTAAAACATAGTAACTGTTGATTTTTACTATATAAAATTGTATTTACTATCTTTGTGATCCCGCCTGGTTTGATACTTGCTATGAAATTGAATCGCGTGCATCGCCAAATCACATAAGTTGCCTATTTCTAACAAACAAATCTTTAAAACAATACGAAATTAATTTTTTCAATTCAAAGCGTGGATTGTATATCCAAAATACCGGTGACATAAAGATGAACATATTTTAAACGTATCATCAATGGAAGTATCAAATTACTAAATAATATCCACGAACGAAATAATATCCATGTATCATAGATATACACCTACTTTCATTTGAATCGGATCCCATGTCAACAAACATTATTATCTCAGTCAATAGAGCACGAGACTCGGCGTTGCGGGTTCGAATTCTGGGACTGGCCAACTGAAATACTTACAACCTTTCGGATAGGAATTTAAACCGAGGGTTCGTGTGACAGCGCTATACACCGAGCACGCTAAATAATCAGAATAAATTTACGATGTGTTTCTATCTGTATCCTGTATTATCCCCCACAAACCTAAAACATACAAACATTTTTCTTGGGACATCGCCCATATGGGAAACCGGTGGCGATGCAAAATAAGCTTATGTGCAACAACGACAACAAACACAATGCTATGAAGGACAGAAATGTCAATATATACCGACGTCGAACAGCAACAACAACCAAAGCAAGCTGTCTCGTTTCATTTCTTTTTTATATCAGGTGCTCAAAGGCTATCACTGGTAATGCTTATAGAGGGAACTGTAACCCCAATAAAACGTGCAACCTCAAAAGTGCCCAGCTGTCAAAAAACTGTAAATTTTGTCCTGATAGAGATCAAACTGGCGTCAAAGCATCATTGATGGCAGTTCAGTGGTTACAAACGGTATATTTTATTCTTAGAATTATACATATCAACTATTCTGTTTTATTACAAGTATGGCTCATACCCATCTTCATAAATAAATAATCGATGAATATCAGTGGTGAGATAGTAACGATATTGTTGTATTTAAATCTATTCATGTAATAGGTGCATATATGTGAACTTTCTGAAACATTTCAATTTATCTACACATTATGCAGCACTGAACCTAATTTTAGATAAGTCAATTATTGTTTGATAAATGAATGCATCATAAATATCAGCGTAATCTACACCAATATGACAGCAATTAACAGTCAAGATATTTTTTTATTTCAAATGTTCAATTGGTTGTGAATATTCGAAGTATATTTATATGGACGTCACAAATTCGCGCAATAATCAATTATTTACTTAAGAAGTGTATCAATTCCTTTGTAACATTAACACATTTATCACCCATACACAATTACGTATAAGCAAACGCCTGGATATATGGCTGCACTGAACTTGTGTTTGAGACAATGCAGAATATTGGCTGTAGGTTTAGCATCGTAACGAAACCTTTATCGAAATGATAAAAAATTGTTCAAAGTGCAAAACACCTTTGTTTTCTGTTACGATTAATCAAACATCTCTTTGCTATACAAAATAGATATAAATGATGCTCCAAATATATTATGTGTTTTGTGTTTTTTTTTAAATACATTTTTCCTTTGATCAAAGATGGACAGCTTTTGTGAAGAAGATGCCGACTCCACCGATCCCAGCGTTCGTCATAACAGCAAAGCTCAAAATTTGCAGAATAAAATATGCAACGGTCAGAGTGCTTGGGAGGTCATGGGCCAACATGAAGATTTCATCAATGGTAAATTTATCTTTTCGTTGCTGTTTTGAAATTAAAAATACTCGGAAAAGTAATTTTTATGGCAAATTATGTTACGCCGTTTGAATAATCATCGAATACATGCAGTGTTATTTGCTATTTATTGACATTTTCAAGACATAATAATGTATAATAAATTGCGTATAATTTAAGGTAACAACTCGGCAACATATAACACGACTGACACTACCCCAAGTTTTCAAATTGTGCAAGAAACAGGACGTATTCGGATGTTTGTGTTTGATGTTTCAGGAAGTATGGAGGGTGTAAGTTGAATATTTATAGTTTATGTCATTTATATACAAATATACATGTCTGAGGTATTCCTTATCTAATTGAACGTATCACCTTTAATATACATGTGCGTCTGATAAGAAAAACTGCCCTTCCACAATAATATTCCTCACTTCTAATCGTTCTTGAGCCGAGCTCGAACCTACAACCTGCGCGGAGATGACAATACTGTAACGTGCACAAAGCAAGCTATTAATTGATTCTAGATAATTATATATATAATACAATGTTAACACCTCGTGCAATATAGCAGTCAATAAACATTTCTTGTAAATTTAACCGATGTCAGCAATAGCTGTTTCAAAACAAAATTGAACATATGGAAGTGATATGAATTGATCAAGAAATTTGTTTAGCATTGATACCATATGACATATTCATAATGATAACACGTTTACAGGACAAAATTACAAAACAAAAGCAGGCAGCCTGGCTTGCAATTGATAATTTGGTCGAGATTGGAAGTTGGTTAGGAATAGTTTCATTCAGTGGAAGTGCCACTCTTCTTGCTGATCTAACTGAGATTAAAAACAAGAAATCAAGAAATCAGCTCAAAGACGAAGTCCCTACCACTGCTAGAGGTTCGACGGACATTTATCTTGGATTGAAACTAGCAGTTGAAGTAAGTAAATGTTTTATCCGTTTAAATAATTCGATAAGAATACGGAATTTGATTTTTTTTAACAATATTTTCTGTTTATCTTCAACAATTATATTTATTATAAATACGAGGGGTGTTTGAAAACTTTAGCAAACGTCCTGAACGCTCGAATATCACGAAGTTTTTATGTATAAAACAAATACGAAACGGACGACTGATCATCACTGTACATTGTGTATAAATATCACGATATTTTATTGCAAGTGGGATTGTCCACATGTGTATTTACATACACTATGTTGAAAATGGTAAGAAGACGAATAGAAAATGTTGGCGAAATTAGGGCCTTTATAAAAGGCCGCTGTAAATTGGGTTTGAGCGTTATAAACATACATAATGAGGTTCGAGATATTTATGGGAATAGCCAACAGTTTATAGTTGGTCTACTAATTTCAAATCAGGTCAAGAAGACCAACATCTGCAGTCACCCAATCTAATTTGCTACAATGCGAAAGATGCGCGATTCACTGTCAGACAGCTAGCACAAATGACAAACTTGAGTTTAGTATCTGTTCACTTCATCCACAAGAAGGTTCTCCAGATTAAGAACAGAAGTGCTCGCTGGATCACTCATTTGCTGTCTCATGAACAGAAAAGCACGAGAATGCAAATGGCAAAGCAACTGCTGAAAAAAGTTCCAGAATATCAAAAAAATGGTGTTTGGCAATTTCGTAACAGGTGATGAAACATGGGTCCATTTCTATGAGCCCATAACAGATTATGGGCTCACCAATATCATAAAAGACCCAGTATTATTAAACGAATGATGACAGCGAAGATGGTGTTATACGCCATATTCTTTAGAAATAATGGGCCAATCAGTTACTGGTGGCTTCTATAATAATGTGGTTTTGAAAAACTTTCGTCTTCAGCATGTCAAATTGCTACACGACAACGCAGCTCATAAAGCCTCTGTTGTAGTAGATTTCTTTCAGTCAGAAAAGGTAAATGTATTGCCGCACTCACCGTACAGCCCAGACCTGGCCCCCTGTGATTTCTTCTCGTTTCCAAAGTTGAAAAAGCACCTATCTGATAGGAGATAAATGTCAAGAACGGCCGTGGGGTCCGCCATTTATCAGTATCTGATAGGTATACCTAAAAATGAGTATGAAAATTGTTTAAGATACTATATTAAAAGATTTAAAATGTGTGTTTTGGCTAAAGGAGACTATTTCGAATGTAATTAAACCAATCAACATCATCTAGTATTAAACATATAAATCAATCATTTGCAAAGGTTTTCGATCACCCCTCCTATGGTTTTGTTAAGAAATGTAAAACCTGTGATAACTTTCAATTTAAAACATATGGAATGTGAAGCAAAACTTACAGTAGTATACTAAGTAAGTTATTTAGGGCAATGCCAAATATTTAGACAATTGTTGCTTCAGTTTAATTCACACATTCTTGTAGACCTAGTTTTAGGTTATATTTATTTATAAGCAACAGAAAGTACAACAGGACAACAATATAAATAGCAAATACTTCTCGTTAACAGGAATTAAAAATGTTAATTACTCTACATGACTAGAGATTTGTTTTATTGGGGCTTTGGGGCTTTTTTATGTTGACGTTGAAGTGTAAAACATTTTTTGTAATTATCATTTTACTGTGATATATTTTTAGACAATAGAGGACAAGTTTATGACAAAGGGAGCAGAAATTATTTTATTTTCGGATGGAAAAAGCGATCCATATTTGCATATAATAGAAGAACTTCAAACGAAAGGCATTACAGTCCACACAATTGCAATAACGAATGCTGCAGACCAGGGAATGGCAGACCTTGCACAAGCAACCTCGGGAAGCAGTTTTACCTATCTGGAAACGGAGACAGTATCATTTGTTGATGTTCTTAGTCAAGTTATAACAAACGGAAACACTGCCAGTGACTCCTTTGAGAAAGTATTTACTCATTTACCATTACTGTTCTTTTGTAATAGTAGCACAATGATTCAGATGTATGTATTACAGTTTGCTATCGAGATACTTTAGAGTATACATGTACATGCATGTGAAAACCATTTCACGTAAAAACTAATACCATAAAAGTTCATGATTTAATTCAAGAACCGATCGTTTCTTTTATTCGACCGATTACGCAGGCGCTCAGCAGAAGCACGTCATGAACCGTATGTACCACGTGTAAAGATAATTCCATGTCAGCAGACTGTTAGTTAGGCTGGTATAGCAACTGCACCAAAACGGAATGGAGGTATCGTGGCTGATTTGTTTTCGGATCTTATTGGTATATATTAATGTCATGAAACAGTCGAAATTCATTGATAATTATTGAATATTATGTATAATTTTTTTCTCATATGTATAATAACTTATTTATTACATATTACTATTTTAAATGTATATCATTGAACTGTTTGTAGATATTTTCTGAATCATACAATATAAGTTCAGACGGGCATGCAAGGGGAACATTTATAATCGACGAAGGTTTAGGCAACAACACCTTACTGACGATCTTACTCTCAGTAAGCAACAGCGTGGCCGTCACTGTTATTAGTCCAAACAACGTGACATACAGTGTTGATAAAACAACGGAAATGCTGACTCTAGAAATTCCAGATAAAGCTGAGGTATTGTTTGCTTTTAGATTGCTAATGTTAGGTTTGTTGCAGGAAAATAGAATACGGCTCTTAAGACCTATGTTATGTGAGTGTTTTATTATTTCATACAATCCCTTAGAAACCGAGCTCGCAACTTCTTTCCTTGGTTTCGTATTGTGTTTCTGAGGGATCTTTTTATCAGATATAAATTGTCCAATTGAACACAACTGGATCATAAATTATTTTGACCAACCCACGTGTTATGACATCAGAATATTTAAATGTTTTTCTTTATTACATACAAACTATGGGCTATTTGCTTCTTATTCTTTTGAACATTTTCAATCAAATAATTTTAAGTAGACAAAACACATTTCTCTACATATTCAGGTTGGTAACTATTTATTCAACATTACAACTGCTTCTACCTCGACAATTTCGTCAACGGTGTTGGTCACTAGTCAGCCTGTGTCTCAAGATGTTGACATTTTGCGCGTGACTTCTAGGATGTCTAAGGCAACTCTTGATTTTAAAAGTTCTGAGCAAATGAAAGTGTATACAACTGTTGAGAAGGGAGGAAGTCCAGTTTTGAATGGGAATGTAACGGCCATACTGGCGGCAGATAGCAGATACATACCTACACAAATAACGATGCGTGATTCTGGAACAGGTACGTATATATATATTAAAACTACACTATATGATAAGTTTAATTCAGGGAAACATGTGTACCAATGCTCAGTACAAGGATGTGTTTTTTTAAAAGGAATTTCAAAATACACTCGCACATATATATAAAATTGATAAATGGTTAACTAATTTAAAATGAATATGCTGAAATCGAATTCATGAAATAATTAGTATGGTTAATATGTTTCCTATTAAACTATATGTTAAATGCAGTGTGAATTTCACAGATTGATATTCAATGACAATGATGTGCTTTAGATATACACATCGTACTCTGAAATACAGTTGTTTTTGAATATATTTTTAGTGTAAATTATTAATCTACATTTTTATAGTGAAATTTTGATATTCACACACACTAAACACATTAAGTTGATTCACCGTTTACACACATCCCTGATATAGGAGCGGATGCCATTCCTAATGACGGCGTTTACTCTGCTTACCTCCTCAAGCCCTACTTCACGAGCAACAGTCGCCGCTACAATATAAAGATACGTATTGTCGGCGATGGAAACGCGTTCACCTACACAACTGATGTAGATATTGGGGGACGATCTACTTCAATACCAGGCGGTAAGGTGTTAAAAAAATTGTCAATGACAGTCTGAGGAATATAAATGTAACTGTTGAACAATGATGTAACTTCCGAAACGATTGCTTTTGACGTCGTAATTTTCAGAATAAAAAAAAATTAATTTTTTATTTTATTTTTATATATATATTTTCACAAATAAATGTAGTTTATGAGACAAGCCTGTTGTAAAAAAAAAATAAGGTACCAAATTTCCTACCGGAATCGAATCTAGATATCTAGATTTTAGTTTTAATTACATATTGATTGGCAAATCTATTTAAGTCCGAAGCAATACTTATTCATTTTCAAGATAGTTTTGATCAAAGTAAAAAAAGTGTTTTTCATTTCTGAGAAGGAGTTTTTCTTCATGTCAAATTCCTGGGATAAAATAGCATGCCCTGTTCATTAAATTGATATTTGATTAATGAAAACGTTTTGAATATGGGCGTTGCCAAATACTATACAAGTTACAAGTAAATCACGTATATTAATATATGTTTGACAAAACATATGTTAAACATTACATACAATGTACGTTTAATATGCGTGGTATTTTTATTTGTGCACATTTGATTTCAGTTCCATATTTAGTTCGAATTTTATTTTTTAATTTTAAAGAGATATTTCGTTCGAAAGCTTTTAGATATGGCTGCATTTAGTTCATTGGCTATGTTTAAAACATAATGCATAAACGCTACAGTCTATCTATTTTCAGAAGTTGATGAAATTGAGTTAAAAAAACTACAGTTAGATGAATTCCAAAGACAGTCTATCCCAGGGGAAATAACTGTAGTCAATTATACCTCGAATCCAAACGACACAACTCCGCCAGCGAAAATAACCGACCTAAATGTTGACAGTATAAAAATAAATAGAGATGATCCAGTCAACAAGAGCATAACGTATACACTATCGTGGACTGCAGTAGGGGATGATATGGATATTGGCCGAGGTAAATATAAGGAAAATCGGAGATATGTTTTATTTTAGTGAATGTATTATAGGAAAATTATACTTTAACAATTCAGAGCTAATGTGACAACCCCTACATTTCATTACTCTACTCCTTTGAAACACTTACTAAGTAATTAAGAAAACGGGAGGTAGTGAAGCATATATGTCTAGGACGTTAAAGGTTGTCAATCCGATCTCCAGCTCCACCCGATGGCCTCTCAAAATCACAACACTCATTACAGGTTCATTCCAGGATGCGGACCTGAGAGCGGTTCAAATAACCTCTGAACTTATTCTGAAATAAAGCTGAATAAACATTAGGAGATTACACCGTTTTTGAATATTTTCATCTTGATATTCCTTTTGTTTCAGTTGGAAGCGCCATCTACAAATGAAATAAAGCGTAATTGATTTTTCCCCATTGCATATAAAGAGTCAAATTAAGCCGTCTTTACTTAAATTAATCCGACATTATTCATCGACTACATGTACTTATTTTGTCGAATAAGTGAACATTTTAAGATAGATGATCATAATTTATATTGATAAAAAGTGTTAACCTCTTCCAATAATTGTTCTTAAATGATATATGAACTCGATGGTCACATGTTGTCCATATTCCTATAAACCGACGACGTCGCATTAATTACTACGCCAGAAGAAGTTCTGCAACAGATGCTTAATGTACTGGATTCCTGGTGTAAAAAGTTGATATTATGCATTAATAATGACCCACTTTTGGGCCTTTATCAAAAGAATTATCACAGTTTAACTTTACATGTGGTGAAATCACCTTGCAGTGAACTAGTGCTTATAAATATTCAGGCCTTTGGTTTCATAAACATTTAGATTTAAAGTTCACTACGTCCGAATTTGCAAAATCCGCAACTAAAGCTTTATCGGCTTTATATACAAAGTTTTTACACGCTGTTGGTATGGACTCTGAAGTTTTCTGTATGCTGTATAATCCTTTATTTGAGCCATTAGGTGTTGATATTTGGGATGTTAGCGAGCAAAAGAAAATAAATACTGTACAAAACAAAGCTTATAGATATATTTTAGGTCCAGGAAAAATACAGCAAATATTGCGTCACAAGGCGACATTGGCCGGTTTTCGTAAAGGCTTGAACTATGTTGGCTATTTCTGAAAACTTTGAAAACTTCAGAACGAAAGACTATTAAAAAGTGTTCAACTGGTCAAGTAGTCATAGAAAAAGCTGGGAATGTAGACCTAAATCATTCATCTCTAGTATACATTTGTCTCACATATGGAGTAACAACGTGTCCATCAAGAAAAATATAAGACATATTAAGGTTAAATTAACATAAATGTCAATTAATGATAAAATCGTTTTTTCTGATGAATTATGTTAATGATCAACGTTCAATTGATTTTATTAGACAATATATTTAGAATTACCTCTCTTGTTGATACAATTTTGAGTGATTTTGTTGATAAAGTTGATTTTAAGATAATTTTATTACTGCTTCTTTTGGATGGAGGAGACATAGAGAACTTTCCCGGACCGACAAACGATACACATGTTCTATCGATTTTACACTGTAATATTAAAAGTATTAGAAATAAGATAAATTTTATTGTTGAAAACCTTTTAGACCATGATATTCTTTGTTTTACTGAAACGCACCTTGATAATCAGATACCAAATGACTCTTTAATACTTAATGAAAACTTTGATATATTTTATAGAAAGGACCGTTCTAATCATGGAGGGGGGATACTTATTTATGTTTTAAATAGTGTTATTCATTCCAGGCGAAATGACTTGGAAATATTTTGTAACGAATCAATTTGGATAAATGTCATAATCAAAAATGAAAATGTACTATTAGGTGTATTCTATAGTCCCAAAACCGCAGATACCACGTCTTTTGATAACCTGAATGTAAATATTGAGAAGGCCTATGAGGATTTTAATGAAAACCTTCTAAGCTCATCATTCCATAACCTGAAAGATATATTAACCTTAAACTCACTTGTTAATACTATAAATGAACCCACCAGAAATCTAGCCATTCTTGATCTAATCATTGTACCATATGATATGCCATATAAAAATGCTGGTACTATAGAAGTTCCAGCTAACATAAGTGATCATAATGCAACATATATAATATTACCATTCCCGTACGAGTTAAATTCTACATATAAAAGACAAAAATGGTTATACAACAAAGCAAATTTTAATCTCCTTTATGATAAAGTTGAATCATATGATTGGTACTGCTTAATAAACTGCTCTATTAATGAAGCATGCGACAAGTTTACATATATATTTATTGAAATGGTTAAAACTTGCATACCATCTAAATTAATAACTGTTCGTCCAAACGACAAGCCTTGGTTCGATTCAGAAGTTTGAAAATATCTAAAAATAAGGGATAGACTAAAGAAAATTGCAATTAAATCAGGTAAGGCAAATGATTGGTGTAAATATAAGCAATCTAGAAACAAAGTAAATAACATAAATAAAAGCTAAAGAAAACTTTTTTAATAATCTGGAAATTTCATTAAACGATTTACAGTCGAACGATAAAAGAGGTTTCTGGAAAATCATTAGACATTTTGTTAAAAATTCAGATTCTTCATCTACAATTCCACCTCTTTGTTAAACAAATATAAATGGCACTAAAGATTTTCTTATTTCTTGCAAAGAAAAGGCTGAGCACCTTAATGACTATTTTAGATCTATATCGACTCAAGACGAGATAAATGTCCAACTACCAGTATCTACACCAAAAACATATGAGAGTCTTACAAATTTTGTTATTTCAGAAAATGATATATCTGACATTTTAAACACTGTCAATATAAATAAAGCATGTGGCCATGACTCTATAAGCCATAAGATGCTTAAAGGGGTAACAAAACCCATACTAAACCTTTAGCCATACTTTTTAACCGCTCTCTGAATGAAGGGATTTATCCTGACGTTTGGAAGATAGCAAATGTTACACCAGTATATAAAAAAGGTGACAAGTCTATAGACCAGTTTCTTTACTTAGCTGTAGTGGTAAGATATTTGAAAGAATCATTTTTAAACACATATACAACTTTCTATCATCATATCTGTAAAACCTTTGATAGCAAACAATTTTCTTGCATAGTATTCTGTGACATATCGAAGGCTTTTGATCGTGTCTGGCATCAGGGGCTCTTATTCAAACTTAATGAAATTGGCATAAATGGTACACTACTAAATTGGTTATCAAGTTATCTGAAACACAGATCTCAACGTGTTGTTATACAATCATCAGAATCCACTCTTAAGTATATAAATGCAGGTGTTCCCCAAGGGTCTGTCCTTGGATCTCTATTATTTGTAATATATGTTAACGATATCGCTGATATTCTATTAAGTTTAACTAGGTTGTATGCGGACGATAGTTCCTTATATTATTCTGCAACTTCTACCCAGGATCTTGAAAGTATTATAAACTATGATCTTGATATTATATCTAAATTGTCTAAACAATGGATGGTGAACTTTAATCCGAACAAAACTGAAGCTATGTTCTTCTCTTTAAGAAAACCTGATAGACTACCTAATACTATATTTGAAAATACTTCTTTACAATTTGTTAATTCTCATAAACATCTTGTCGTTACTTTAAGCCATGATGGTAACTGGTCAACACATATTGAAAGCATATTACTTTCTGCTTCCAAGACAGTACACATTATGAAACGCTTAAAATTCACTATTGGAAGAAACGCACTCAATCAAATGTATATATCGTATGTGCGTCCAATTCTAGAGTATTCCTCATTGTTCTGGGATGGTTGCACAGTGCACCTCACAGATTCAATAGAAAAACTACAAAACGAAGCAACACGAATTGTCACAGGACTAACCCGATCAGTATCTATTCAAAAACTGTATAATGAATGTGGATGGGAACCACTTAAAAAGAGAAGAGAAATTCAAAAATTTTACCTTATGTATAATGTATACCATTCAAATATTCCAAGTTATATAAATGATCTTTTTCCACCTCTAGTTGGTGCAGAAACTGAATACCCACTTAGAAACAGAGATAACTATACTACTCCATACTGTAGAACAGAGATAATGCGAAAGTCATGCATTCCCTCTTCTATTTCTCTTTGGAATCAGCTTGATGAAAATATTAGAGCAGCGCATTCACTTTCAATCTTTAAAATACATTACGCCAAAATACTAAATTTAGAATACCACCATATTATTCTCATGGCAAACGATGTGTCTCAGTTTATCATGCAAGGCTTAGAAACAACTAGTAATTTAAATGCCGATCTTTGTAGAAATCATCTGCACCCATCACCTTTCTGTGAGTGTCAAGAGGTTATAGAAGATGCTGAACACTACTTCTTTAAATGTCCTAGAGATAGCAATCAAAGACTAGTCTTGTTTCAAACAACACGAGCATTACATCCATTAAATATATATCTACTACTGAGTGGAAGTGAAACTATATCTATAGCAGATAACATAACTATTGTAGATGCTGTCCATAACTTTATTAAAGATACCGATAGATTTTGATATAATAATAATAATAATAATAATAATATTAATAATATTATTAATAATAATAATAATAATAATAATAATAATAATAATAATAATAATAATGATGATGATGATAATAATAATAACAATAATAATAACAAAAATAATAATAATAATCATAATAATAATGATTACAAATAATAAATGATTTTAAATATATTATATATCTAGTTAAAAATATACACCCACTTGTGTGCTAGTATGTCCTGTCCAAACAAAAAGTTATGATATCTGAGAATGCCTGTCATAAGGGAGACAAGAAAATATCATCATATACTTTTTACTATTTTTCTTTTATCTGCTTACACAATCTCTCTCTCTCTCTCTCTCTCTCTCTCTCTCTCTCTCTCTCTCTCTCGCGCTCTCTCTCACCCCACTATTTCTTCCTCTCACTCAATCACCTACTGTATGTTTATAATTGTTTATATTAGCATTAACATGTAGTTTGTTTTGTTATACACTGTAAATTTGTTACTTGTAGGGGGAGGGCCGAATCTAAGTTGGAAGAACTTGTGGCCCAACCCCATTTCAAAATATCTGAAATAAAATATGTTTAAACTATGATCAACGTTCCTTAGATTACAACCTTGCTAAATGTTCCATAGAAGAGAAATGTTTCATTAATTCTATTTATTTAATTTTTGTCATTGTATTGATTGTTAATAATTAGAAGTTGTACTTATTCACATTTTATCATTTTAAATGCATTTCTCTGATAAATAAAACTAAAGCTTTACCTGTAAATATTAATAAGGATATTATAATGTGTGTCTTATAGATTTTAAAACATGTGAAACGTAAATCCATTAGATTAGCAATAATGTATTTATTATTATCATTATTATTATTATTATTATTATTATTATTATTATTATTATTATTATTATTATTATTATTATAGTATGTATCTATTTTGTATTTTCTTTATTCTTACAGCCGCAAACTATGACTTACGAATAGATAAGAACATCAGAATTCTTCGTAATAATTTTACAAATTCTCGACGAGTACAATTTCCTTCAATGTACAGTCCAAAACAGTCAGGGGAACAAGAACAGGTTAACATAACATTTACAACTGACGAATGCAACGGGACATGCTTTCTTGCACTACGAGCCTGTGATAATTCTGGTCTAGAAAGTGAAATTTCAAATCTGATTATCATTGATGTAGATTTCTCGTATGAACCGGAAGAAGTTTATACAACGACAACAACAGCAAAGCCACTCGAAGAGAAATGGATATTTATGATAACAGGAGGAGTAGGCGGCTTATTGATAGCAATTGCAGTCTCTGCTGTGGTGATCACATGTATTGTGAACAGAAGATCTAAGTCTAAACGCGAGAGGAGGTCTAGTTTTAACGCAAGGGAAAAACATGTCGATTCGTTCGGAGAAAATGGACTTAGACAAACCTACTAAAGTGACGTTCCATCAAGATATAGCCATGCCAACGACTACCGAGACATGCCGGTGCGTGGACACGTTTCACAAGCCCAGTTCAAACACACATACGAAATGTATCCGATTTATCTGCGTTAGATTCATCAACTTTTGTTTATAGTTCTAAACTTGTGGATTGATTTATGCACCGATTTATTGATTTATAACCTTTTAATTATTAACGAACTTCCATGTAGAAATGTATGCTTAATTTTATTCACACATTTCATAATATATTTGCAATTTTAAGTTAAATGTGATGTTTCATGACAATATGTTAACTTAATTACAATCACTATAACCACTGCTTATATTAGTAAATAAGAGCAATATATTGACTGATTGATGGATGGATTGATCGATTGAATACTAAGCGGTGTTTTTTTGCCATCGAGGGCTAACAGACGATCAATTAATTTAACCATTTTTTCCTGGGATACTGAAAGATTAACAAATACTCGAGCACACCCATCTCTGCAAGTAACTGATAAGTTTTCCACTTGAGTCAGTGGTGAGAAAAGAGTGGCAGTGAGACATAATGGGCACATACACTTGTCTTCGACTATGTCGAGCTCACTGTAAGCAGGCTTGACAAAAATGAAATAAACACTCGAGGATTATTTCATAACAATGTATATAATGCAGCCTTCTAAACCTGTGATGGCAATCTTAACTATTAAAGGCAATGGTGAAAATCACAAACTTGGTGGAAACTGTTGCAAGGATCCTGCAAATTTAACTATATTTAGAACTGAATATGAGTTTGTATGTTTGTGTGAATGTTTAGCGTCATTTTTATGTCATGGCAGGCTTACAGACAATGGATTAACCTGATTACTCTTTCCTAGGAACCAGTACTCGAACACACCCATCTCAACAAGCAACTGATAACTTTCCCATTTAATTCAGTGGTGAGATAATAATGACAATAAGACTGAATGTCATATATTAATTATCACGGAGACTGTGGCCAGGCGGGATTCGAACGCATGACCCCTGGACAGAACCGTGCTACCGACTGAGCTTACCGACCATATAAAAGATAACACTTTGTATGATTCACTGTTTTTTACTGTGCCATCCATCATAATGGCAGTTCTTTCGACTTGATCATTTTATGGTCATCAACATGAATTTGTATAACGATCCCATCCGTTAAGGGGTTTCCCTTTATGTATGGTTTATTGCACAGTTCATTTATTCCAAAAAAGATTTTCTAGTTAAATTGATAAACTCATTACTTAATAATGTATGGCAATGTGCTATCTTTTTATGCTTTCATATTTTATTAAGTGTGCTTGTCTTTTCTCTCAATCTCTCTTTTATGTTGTCAGAAGGTATTCGTAGAATAACATGAAAAAATGGCTTCAATTCTACTGATTGTCTATACTATACTTAGGACAATATTATACACACCTCCACACTCCTCAGAAACAGTATGGAATGCTTGTAGTAAATTCACCAGAGATAGAGCACCAGACCCGTGATTGGGGGTCGTGGTCATGGGTTAGATCCTCAGCCATGGCTATGCATGTTGTCCTTGAGCAAGTAATTGGTAGCTTTCCCACTTAAATCAGCGCTGAGAGACGAATGATAATGAGACGCAATGTCGTTTATCAATAATACCAGAGTCTGTGCCCGGACGGAGATGATTTAAACTCATAATCCCTGGGATAGAGAGACGAGTTAATGACGGTATATAAGAAACATCGTCACAAATGTCTAACTAATAAAGATAAGTCTGAAATGAATGAATTAAAACCATTTAACGTTCATTCATTACTATAATAATAGTCTATCCCAGAACCTGATGTGTCCCGAACCAAGTCTACTAATCACTAGTGAAAACGCAGAGAATTCTATGACTGTCCCACAATTCATAGCAGTTGAACGTTTACTAAACTGTCACGTCATAAAACGTTCAGTTTGAAACAACTAACAAATCAACGTGCTCGAAATAGGCTTTTCCAACATTGCTATTTAACGGACCCAATCGGGAGAGCTGGTTATGTACTATAGATTACTGAAATACGATTTGGGAATTTGTAATCCACTGTAGCATGATAAGAAAATAAATTTTAATCAGAGCGGTGAAATGAAAACAAGAATAATGAACATAACGCTGGAACAGCTTAACGTCATTCATATCCGCTTTCAGAAAGACAAACTAAATTCAAAATGTATAACCAGTACAGTGGATCATAGTCAATTAAAACTGAAGACACGTGACTCATCTGGTAAGTCCCAAAATGCATTGAGTTTTTAAATGAGACTACTATTTTAGTCTAACCTGGACAAGAATGCAACGTTAGGATATCTCTTTTCAATGCATTGTCTAGATAGAAATCCTTACGACAATAAGAGACTAGAGAGTACCTTGGCCTGATATATGGAGGGATGTCAATTCTGAAATTAAATCAAAATTGTCATAATGCTTTGAATGCTGAATTTCTTTTTTCATTTCTTATCCATTAAATTGAAAATAATATGTGCTATTGTAATTATTGACATGTTGTATTCTTATATCCGCGTGTTGTAGCAATAGTTCCACAAGTCTTTATATCAGTTTCGTTTTTACAATGTCTTATTTCTATTATTGTTGAATCATATATATTCATATCTTAATAAATTTAAATATATTGACTTGTTACCGGAATCATTTCATTAATGCAATAAAACATGTATATGTTTTGAAGATAACTTGTTTTCATTAAACTTAAAACTCCCTGTTTTGTTGTGTGTGATTTTATGCTTCTCAATGTATCTAATCAGCGTTCCTGCGATCCGCAGGGAATGTAACCAGTGTAAGACACACCTTATTTCTGCAAATTACTGACTTATTCTCCACATATCAATAGTTGGGAGATACATGATCTGAGAACAAAGTTTAAGACAAGGAATTTGGCCGCAAAAATTCGAACAACCGACCACAGGATTGACAATCAGACGCTATTCGGGCCCGTCATGAATTAACTCATTCTTGATGGGCCTGTATCCAACTATAACCTTTGGACATACTATAACATAATCTGCGTTTTATATATAACCACAGCGTAACAACATTGCATTTAGATAATCATTTGTTGCATAGCCATATGTCATTAAATTGTACCAAGCACTTCTCATGAAGTATCATTCTCACATAAAGTATTTGGAGCCAGCGGGACTCGAGCCTACGACCTTAGCGGTGAGAGGTTAGTGATCTTAAGACGGCGATTTAGATCACTCGGCCACGGAGTACTCTGCAGTGAAATGGAACCAGAATATAAACATGCAAAGTAGTCATATAACGCAAGTTCTGTATGTCTGCATCATTTATAGTTTTGTTAAGGATGTTGGCTCGTTAGTTTTCAGATTTTCATGACAACAGAGTTCATATCTTAACCATGTTTTGTTACAGTCATATGAATGTACATTTGAACGATTTAAGCCACAAACATGTTCATGTTTTAACATAACAGTTTTTTAGATTTTTTTTTACTTTTGGCGTCGTTTTCTTACTAAGAATCCCCCTGTCGGTAGGGATTAGAAATTACCGACTGCTCGTTCCAAGCAGAGGGGTAAGATCCTCCCCGAAAAGGAACCCACCTGCTGACCGTGGGTGGCGACCCGTGTGGTTGGATAAAGGAGTCCTGGTGGTTTAACGCCGCAGAAGTCAAGACGGGAGGTCGGATTGGCCCGGTCTTGATCAATCGGTCTGTCATGATATTTTTCTTGGATTATATTTTATCATGTATAATCCTTTCTCTATTATTTCACCCCCATTGAATTTTTCCATTCTCATATACTTGTCTATATTAATTTTCAATGAATATACTTCCAGTTATCTAATTTCCAAATCCTCGAAAACTGTCATGGCTTATGGGCTAATCTTGTAAAGAAAAATGCTATATTTTTATACAAATGCCATTTTTAGATGGATGTTGGTGCGGTTTTTTTACTGTCGGGACTTGAATTTACATCCATCGGGTGATTTGCGGGATCTGATGTATTACTTTGCTGGAGTATATTGTTCACGTATTCTTGGCATCATGTCTGTCGGATATCCACAGCATGTGTCCCCTTGTTGGGCTCCGAGGCGGCTGAGAAACGTGAACAACGAAACAACCACAAACTCATTATGGCTTCCAAAAAAAGACACCAAAACGATACTACAAAACGACGTACACCTGCTAAGTGTGCTCTGAAGCGTGCTCGACACGATTCAGTGGAGACTGAATCAGATGACGATTTACTGACTTCTATTAATTGGCCAAGATTTTTAACAGTTACATTTACAGATCCATCCAGACAAGTAACAAAGCTTTCACCTTTTGCGATTCACAAGCAAATACTTGGTATTGCTTGTGAGCTGCGAGATGTGAAAAAGCTCAAATCTGATAAGATTTTGATTGAATGTCAGAAAAAAAGTCATTCTGACAATCTCCTTTCAATAAAAAAATTTGTTGACATACCTGTAGAAGTCCGTCCGCATATTACACTCAACTCCTCCAAATGAGTCATTCGTTCCAGGGAACTTGAACAATGTACTGTTGAGGAGAAGAGTGTCAATTTAAAACCACAGTGAGTTTCAGAGGTGACCAGAATTAATACCAGGAAAGATGGCAATATAAAACCGACTAATACCTTTATCCTTACGTTCAATTCTCCAAACCGAAATCTGTAAATATCGGTTATATTTCTTTACCCGTTGACCTTTTTATACCAAACCCACTTCGTTGTTTTAACTGTAAACAGTTTGGACATAATCGCGAAAGATGTAGACGAGATGCCCTGTGTTCTCGCTGTGGCGAACAAGGCACACAGACTTCTTGTCTTGTACAAAACCCGCCCTTTGCATTAATTGCAAAGGGAACCACGGGGCTTTCTCGAGGGATTGTCCAAAATGGAAACTAGAATGCGAAATTCAAAAAGTTAAATTACAAAATAAAGTATCATTCCCAGAGGCAAGACGTCTTGTTGAACTCCAATCTCCAACTGCTCCTTCAACCAAATCATTTGCGAAGTGAGTAGAATTGTTGAGAAAAAGAAAACAAGATGTATGGAAATACAAACCGATATTACTTGGCTTAATGATAAACCCATACCATATATTGCTGTCGTTCCTGGTAGTTCCAAAGTCTTATCTGAGACTCAGACGACTACACCAGTAATCGAATCATCTATACAACAAAAACTTAATATAAAACCAAACAAGAAAATCTGTCCCGAGTTCCCCAAAACCATCGGGCTCTGGTATTACCAAAAATCCAAATACTCAGCAGAAGGCTAAGATACATCTAGCCACTGCAAAGTTATGCATCACAGGAAAGCAACCGGAAGAGTCTGATGACTCTATACGGTTGAAAAATAAATTTTCCTACTTTGATATGGAAACCGATGATGCATCATCGGATTCCTCCAAGGTCGTTAAGTTAAAAGTCCCTTTAGCACCTATACTTCCACCTGAATGAACGATTCAAATTCAAATAAAATAATACAATGGAATTGTCGAGGTTTAAAACCAAATTATGATGAGATTAGTTTACTTTTAAATGAACATAACCCTATTGCATTTTGTCTTCAAGAAACGTTTTTGAAGTCAAATGATATAACTACTTTTAAACAGTATTCTTTATATAATACTATATGTGATACAGGTGAAAAGGCAACTGGTGGCGTGTTTATTCTTGTCAATAGAAACGTCCCGCACAACACTATTGCATTAGAAACTAATCTGCAAGCAGTTGCAGTTAGTGTTACAATGCATAGAATTATTACAATTTGCTCCTTATATTTACCACCAAGTGCAACCCTTGATCCGAAGGATCTCGATAAACTCATTGCACAATTGCCATCACCTTTTATGCTTTTGGGGGTTTTAATGCCCACAATTACATATGGGGTTTTAAAGACATTAATGATAAAGGTAATAAAGTTGAATCTTTTTTAAATCAAAATAACCTATGTTTTTATAATGATAATAAATCTCATACATATTTACATCCTGCTTCTTGATCGAAAACTTCCATCGATTTATCAGTTTGAGAGCCATCACTTTTGCTAGACTTTTCATGGAGTGTTGGTGACGACCTCTGCGGGAGTGACCATTATCCAATATTTCTTACAAATATCGGACCTCCACGTCTCGATAGAAATCAACGATGGAAACTTCGCAAAGCAGATTAGCCTATGTTCCAATCTCTCTGCGAAGAACAGTTAAAGCCTGATTTATTTAACGATACGGATGATCCTGCTGGTCAGTTTTCATCAATATTATACAGTATAGCAGAAAACTCTATCCCAAAACCTCGACAAATCCAAAACGCTCTCAAAAACCATGGTATGATGATGATGACAAGAATGCAGTCAAGGATCGTAAAAAAAAGCATTAAGTCAATTTAATTTACCGCCTACACAACATAATTTGGACAAAAGCAAGACTTACTCTTAAGGAGAGTAAGAGAAAGTCCTGGAGAGATTACGTCTCTAGGCTTAATTCTGGTACTTCCTTTAAGAAAGCGTTGGACATGGTCCGAAAAATCAACGGTAAGGGTACTCCAGGTTGCGTTTACCATTTAAAAACTGAAAATTATACTGCCACATCTGCTAAAGACATCGTTAATACTTTAGCAGATACTTTTTCAAAAAATTCATCTACTACTAATTGCAATCCAAAATTTTTAAAACATCAGACTGAAAAAACAGAAAATAAACTTTAAATCAAATAATTCAGAAAAATATAATAAGAAATTCTCTTTGAGTGAATTGAAAAAATCCTTAAAGAAGGCATATGATACATCAGCTGGTCCTGATGATATCCATTATCAACTTTTAAAACATTTACCCGAATCGTCCTTATTAATTCTACTTGATATATTTAACTCTGTTTGGATGGCTGGAAACTTCCCCGAGTCTTGAAGGGAAGCTATCGTTATTCCGGTACCCAAACCTTGGAAAGATAACATGGATCCAGTTAATTATCGTCCAATTGCTTTGACAAGTTGTGTTTGTAAAACCATGGAACGTATAATTAATGGTCGCCTCGTTTGGTTCTTGGAATCCAATAACTTAATTACTAAGTATCAAAGTGGATTCCGACTCCAAACAGGCACTACAGACCATTTAGTTAGATTCGAATCGTTTGTTAGGGAGGCTTTCATAAAGAAAGAACATTTAGTCGCTGTATTTTTTGACTTAGAGAAAGCCCACGACACCACGTGGAAGAATGGCATTATGAAAGATCTTCATAATATGGGCCTTCGTGGACGTTTAGCTAACTTTATTTTAAACTTTTTAGACGATAGACAGTTTCAAGTCCGAATGGGCACGACCCTTTCTGATGTTCACAGACAGGAGATGGGCGTACCACAAGGCAGTATTCTGTCTATCACACTTTTTAATATAAAAATTAATAATATTGTTAAGAGCATAAATCCTTGTGTGGAGTGCTCTTTATATGTTGGCGATTTTGTAATTTGTTACCGTTCAAAAACGGTTTTAAATTTTAAAGTCTAAAACAAATTGTATGCATTTTTGTCAACTACGTAAACATCACGATGATCCCAATCTAACTTTAGATGGGACACATATATCTGTTGTTACTTTAATTCCTCATCTTAATATCTTAAGACAAAGTGTAATAAAGCACTGAATTTATTAAAAGTTGTTGTCAATACTAATTGGGGTGCATATCGTAAAGTTTTACTTAAACTTTAGATCTCTAATGAGATCTAATGAGATCAAAATTGGACTACGGCTCTATTGTATATGGATCAGCTCGCAAGTCTTACTTAGCGATGCTTGATCCTATACACAACCAAGGACTACGACTCACCCTTGGAGCTTTTCGTTCGTCCCCTGCCGACAGTCTTTATGTAGAGGCAAATGAACCATCATTGTATTTAAGACGTGAAAACTGGCTCTTCAATATGCAATTAAACTTCATTCAAATCCATCTAATCCTGCTTTTAATCTTACTTTTGACCCAAATTATGAAACTCTCTTTGATAAAAAATCTAAAGCTATTCCGAATCAAACCAAAACTAACTGAAGCCAATATTGAACTTAATTTAATTAAGTACAAAGTCTCAGAAATACCACCATGGACTTTGGAAAAGCCAAAAATCATTTTTGAACTTTGTAAAGACAAAAAATCTGAAACAGACTCCACTATCTTCCAAAGTAAATTTAATGAATCAAATCGTCTTACAATCATTATTGTCACATATATACAGATGGTTCTAAAGATGGAGAAACCGTGGCTGCAGCTGCTGTTACAGGACAGCACACCTCAAAGAGCCGATTACCAAACGGAGCCCCCATCTTTTCAGCTGAACTCAAAGCTATTGATTTGGCATTGGACTACATTAACGATTCTGAAAAAAAAAACAGTTTATTTTATTTTTTATTCACTTTCATCTCTTCAACTTTTAAATAAATACAATGTACTATGTAAAGATAATATTATTGTTTACTGCTGGCTTCCTAGCCATACAGGAATTCGAGGAAACGATAAAGCTGAAAAGGCTGCGAAAGCGGCCTTAAGCTTGAATAGTATTACTTTAAAACTGCCTTTTACAGATTTTAAATCTCATATTAATAAATATATTTTTAGTTCATGGCTGTCCTTTTGGGATCTTGCTACAAATAACAAATTACATGTTATAAAACCAAAACTTGGCGAATGGCATCCAATCAATAGATGTAATCGTTGAGAAGAAGTTGTATTAGCTCGGTGTAGAATTGGGCTTACGCGCTGTACACATTCATATCTTTTAAAACGTAAACCTGTTCCAGAGTGTGTGCCCTGTTTTGCACCACTTTCTGTGAAGCACATACTGGCCGACTGTGTGGACTTTTCTCCAATGCGAGAAAAATACTAGAGTCAACAGTATGAATGAATTATTTGATAAAATTGATGTTTCACATATATTTGGTTTCCTTAAAGAGGTTAAGCTTTATAATCATTTTTAGTTCAATTATTATATTATTGACCTTGTTCACTTATTTGTTTTTGTTTTTTTTTGTTTTCTTTTCATTTATTTATTTGTAAATAATTTTCATTTATTTATTTGTAAATAGTTTTAATAATTTTTTAACCGTATTTATTTAGTATATTTTTGTCATCATCACGTCTATTAATCTTTGCGCGCACAAAATTACCTATTTATGTGTCGACGTGCCGTAAAACACCATTCATCCATTCATTCTTACCAAGAAAAATAGGGGGTAAGGGAAACTTTAAGCGGAATAAATATTTGTTCAAAAGAGAAAAATCATGTTTTGTCAATTCAAAATGTTGTACATGTGTATAATAGTAGATTTTAGAATATTTTTAAACTAAAAAATAACATTAATTATTTTCGGATGTTATCAAATATAAACATTTTTAAAAAGTATCAACATTTGCACTATGTAAGGTTATTTGACAAATATTTCTTTGTACTATGTCATAGCCTTTTTTCTTTGTTTTTAAAAATAAATTGGTCTGAGTGTATATGGCCTCAGAGGCTGAAAACTTTTATTATTAAATTATCTTGGAAGACCAGTAAATATATGTATATGTGCAAGTGTATGTATGTATATGTGTGTACACATGTGTATATGTATATACATATGTATGTAGGTGTGTATGTATGTATATGTATATATATGTATGTGTATGTATGTATGTATATATATATATGTGTATATATGTATATATATGTATGTGTATGTATGTATGTATATATATATATGTGTGTGTATAAGGGAGATAATTGATATGTATATAAAGGGAGATAATTAAAATGTACATAAATATGGAGATAATTATTGATGAACAACCAGACACATATGAGTGTAGAGTTGTGCGTGTATGAGATTATATGTCTGTATATGTGTATATATATATAAGTATATCATGTCAGTTCTTCCTGTTAAAATATTGGATTGATCTTGAAAACAATGAAGTACCCTAAAGTGAAAGTATGTTTTTTATTACCGCTCTTTCAAAGAGTTGCCTTAAATTTTTGTACAGACAATGTTTTTGTGTTATTTTAAATTTTTAGTATTATCTTGTTGGAGAGGGGATGGAAATTTAGATATAAATGTATACAATACCTCCATTAACGATGAACAATGCAACTTGCATGCACATAGGCTTTGCCTTTTTACTGGTACCTTACATAACAACACTGCCACAACAATGATTAGTACATTTTTTGTTAAGAACAATTTGGGTCTCTGCATATATTATTTTTTTAGTGCATATCTTAAATGACGAGTAATATTTCAATTATATCTATGAATGTACAGGGTCTTGGAGATAAAAATAAGCGACAAGATACATTTGACTTTCTCAAAAGTAAACATTATTCAATTTATTTTCTTCAAGACACTCATTTTACTGATGCAGATATACCTGTTATACGTACCCAGTGGGGAAATGAATGTTTTTTTAGCAATTTTTCTAGCCAATCTAGAGGTGTAGCTATTCTTTTTAACAATAATTCTGAATTCAAAGTACATTCAGTGGAAACAGACCAAAATGGAAATAAAATTATATTAGATACAACTTTATGTAATAAAAAAATTAAACTTATAAACATCTATGGCCCAAATAGAGATGATCCTATTTTCTATGATAACTTAAAGCAGAAGATTCTAGCAACTGACTCTTTAACCATCATTGCTGGAGACTTCAATGTAGCTCTGGATCCTAATATAGACTGTTTTGAATACATTAATATAAATAATCCAAATGCTCGAAAAAGTCTTCAAGATTTATTGATTGAATGTAATTTGACAGATTGTTGGCGCGATCAACATTTAGAAGAAAAAAAATTCACATGGTTTAAAAAAAACTCTCAAAAGAAAGCAAGACTTGACTACTTTTTAATCTCAACATGTTTAATGATGGATATTGATACTGTAGATATAAAACCAGGATATAGAACTGACCATTCTCTGATCCGTTTAATACTTGAATTTGGAAAATTTGAAAAAGGAAAATCATATTGGAAATTCAACAATTCACTTTTAAAAGATATAAACTATATTGATAAAATAAAGAATACAATAAACCGCGTAAAATTACAATACATTAAAGAGACTTTTAATAATGATATAAATAATGTTCCAAATGCGGAGTTACAATTTAATATAAGTGATCAACTATTTTTAGAAGTGCTTTTATTTGAAATTCGTGGAATAACTATTTCTCATTCCTCTTACATCAAACGACAACAAGACCAAAGGGAAGCAATACTTTATAATGAAATTGAAAACCTAGAAAAAGAAATCTTACAAAACCATACTTTAATAGAATCAAAAAAAAAAGAATTAATTGATATAAGAGAGAAAAAATTAGAAGGGATAAGAATAAGATCACGGGCAAAATGGGTGCAAGAAGGAGAAAAGAACTCGAAATATTTTTGCAATTTAGAAAATAGGAACTATACATCAAAATCAATGTTACAACTTCAGGCATCTAATGGTCAAATTTTAAAAACACAAAATGCAATACTTAAAGAAACAAAACGGTTCTATAAAGAATTATATTCAATCAGGGAAATTAAAAACATAAATTTAAATGATACTTTTTCAAATTTAAATATATCAAAATTGAATGAAGTTAAGAAAACATTACTTGAGGGTCCCATTACCTATGAGGAACTGCTAGCTTTTTTAAAAAATACGTCAAATGAAAAAAGTCCCGGCTTTGACGGATATACGGTTGAATTTTACAAATTCTTTTGGATAGACGTAGGACATTTTAAACTGCGTGCTATAAATGAGGGATATACTAAGGGAGAACTTTCAATTTCACAAAAGCAAGGGGTCATAACATGTTTACCAAAGGGGAACAAAGATAAATCGTTTTTAAAAAATTGGCGCCCAATTTCACTTTTAAATGTTTCTTACAAGTTAGCATCTGGATGTATAGCCAAAAGAATGAAAGATATTTTACCATTTATTATTAATGAGGATCAGACAGGATTTTTGTCAGGCCGATGCATTGGCGAAAATACTCGATTATTGTATGATCTAATGTTTTATTTAGAAAAGAACCATGTACCAGGCATGTTACTACTCATTGACTTTGAGAAAGCATTCGACTCGGTCGCTTGGGCTTTTATTTTTGCTGTTCTTAAATTTTTTAACTTTGGTCCATCCTTTATTAAATGGGTCAAAGTATTTTATACAAATATAGAATCATGTGTAATAGTCAATGGACACTTGTCAGAGTGGTTCTACTTACAGAGAGGTTGTAGACAAGGAGACCCATTATCCCCATATATATTCATTTTATGTGCAGAGATCCTCGCTGTTCTAATCAGAAATAATCCTAATATAAAAGGAATACAGATTGACAATACAAACTTTTTAATTTCACAATATGCCGATGACACAACACTCATGCTTGATGGTTCAGAAAAATCACTTGTAAACACACTTCAAACACTCAAATTCTATGCTGAAATCTCCGGCCTTAATATCAATGTTGATAAAACTAAGGCAGTGTGGATAGGTTCAAGGAAAAATAGTAATATTAAGTTATGTGAAGAATATAATCTTTCTTGGGACAATGAATTTACTGTCCTTGGTATTCGATTTTCAGTAGATTTAGATAAAATGATTAATGTGAACTTTGATGATAAAATACACGATATAAAACAACTTCTTATCCATTGGTCAAAACGAATATTAACACCAATTGGTAAAATAACAATCTTAAAAAGTTTAGCCATATCAAAAATTAATCATCTTATCTTAGCTCTACCAAACCCTAACTCTGATAAAATTAAAGAGATTAAAAGCTTATTTTTTAAATTTATTTGGAATGATAAACCGGATAAGGTGAAAAGAACTACAATTTGCAACTCTTACATAAAAGGGGGCCTCAAAATGTTTGATATAGACCTTTTTATTAACTCATTAAAACTCACATGGATAAGACGCCTTTTAAACTCAAATAAAAAATATCTAGATATATTTAACTCGATGTACCCATTCATGTCAAATGTTGGCGCATATGGCCCAGACTTTATTAGTAGACACATAAATAGAATACATAATCCCTTCTGGAAAGATATTTTTAGAAGTTATCAAACATATTCAAACCTACTAAAGCCTGCAAATTGGTACACATTTCAAAAAATTCCAATTTGGTTTAACCCAAACATTAAGGTCGGAGGCACAAGTATATTTTATAACCATTGGTTCTCTAAGGGTGTTTTATTGATAAATGATATTATGAACGCAAATGGTAATTTTTACTCATTGACTGATTTTATTAATAGGTACAACATAAATACAAACTTCATAGAATATGAAGGATTGCTAGCATCTGTTAAAAGGTACTTATTTAAACTTTCTATTGTTCATTTAGCTAGTAATGGAGGGGCACCTACATGCCCTTTATCAATATCAATAATTATGAAAGATACAAAAGGATGTAGGGCAATTTATCAGTCTTGTATACAAGAAAATAAAATCCCTCAATCCGCTGCAAAATGGGAAAATGATTTGGATATAAGAACCAATTTCGTTGAAACTAAATTTTATTGCCTTCCATTTAACATAACAAATGACACAAACTTACAATGGTTTCAGTACAGAATAAACCACCAAATATTAGGAACCAATTCGCTTCTTAAAAAAATGAAAATAAAGGATTCTGATATTTGCAGTTTATGCAACAGAGAAATAGAAACAATTAAACATATTTTTATCGAATGTGACATTTCTAAACAATTTATCTCCTGTTTGATGAACCATATTCGCGAAAAATGTATAGGCACTAATTTAAATTGGACAAATACAGACATTATGTTCGGAAATAAAATTTTTGACAAAGTTTTGAATAAAATAATATTAATTGCAAAGAAATTTATTTACACCCAGAAACTTAAAACAGTTAAACCTACACTTGACAACTTTAAAAAACATATTATAAATCTGTATAATACAGAACTGTATCTTGCAACAATAAATTGTAAAATACACACTTTTGATATTATTTGGAATGACTATAAGCCACTTATATCTTGATACAAATTTGAAACATTTTTCATGTTACTCTTTCAGATTTAATTTAGACACATTTGTTTGATTACAAATACATATATATTTTGTAGATAATTAATTATATCAATCCCCATCCCCTCCCCAGAGTGTTTTTATTTTTTCCTTTTTTTTCTTTTCTCCAATCAACTATAATATTTAACTGCTCATTATCAAGACTAGACCTGCAATAAGAATAATTATTTAATGTTATATACATCAATAAAGCATTACTTTCTTCTCAAAATAATAAGTTTACAAAGTCAGATAAAAGATTCAAAGCAGATTGTTTTATGACAATTGGATTGTTTTTTTATGCATTCATCTATCATAAATAAATGAACTCCAACATTCAATTTAACATGTATTGTTGCTTTTTAGTGTATACGTTACAACAAGTGAAAAGCATTTTGATAACGTTACAAAGTTGACTCTCATCGATGTTTGTTAGACTGGATGAGTACTTATTAAAGATTTGTAGATGAAATTTTGCACTTTTTAAGTTGTGTAGTATTTTCTCAGGAATTTGCAGAACTTAAGCTTATACACTTATTGTTTCAAAATATCTCTAATACAAATGATTAACCGGCCAAATGTTTAATGATATTCCACTATATAACTAACTACTTTATATTAAATTGTGAAATTGATTTCAATTACATGTATATTGTTCTGCACGTCTACAAATGCATATATGTACAAGTTATCTTAATGTCTGGTAGCCATTGAGTTGTTGACCCCGGTTTCACTAATTTAACATATTTTGATAGTTTCCTCAGCGATACTTTTAAATGCTAAAACATCACACTTACTGATTATGTTGCAAGTTATATTTTATCATTACGTACAGAGGTGTTATGACTGTATGTGATAAATTAACTGTGAAGTATTTCAAATAATAATTAAAAGAGAAACTGAAATTAAATTGTTTGGGGGGGAATTTCGGTTTGAACATTTTTATTAATCACGATAATACAGCCCTTGAGATTTAAACTACACAAACAAACTATCTAGATTTACCTGGGCACTGTTTGCTACTCATTCATTTCCCACAGACAGTGAGACACTCAATGGCTATTAGAAATTTCTAAAGGTATATATAATTGTCATGAACTATTTTGTATCAATATTTCTGTTTTTGTACAACTAAATTGAAATAAAAGTTACAAAAAAAAATATTTCTTTAAAATGCACGGCAACTATAGTTTTCTTAATAAATTCTGAAAGTGCTTACAATGGACCAAAGGAAACTAAAATATAAAAAAGTATAATTATCGCAACATATATTATTCATGCATTTTGGTTAAAACACATGTAGAAAGTGGATCGGGTATAGCCGATACTTTTTTTTTTTAAAACAAACATATGTTTTTTAACAGAATTAAATATAATATCTAATTACTTACATTTTGACGAGCCAACAAACCTAAATATATCACCTGAATATGTCCTATGCATCCGAGTGATGTAAGACGCTTCCTTTAAATCACCTACCCGTCACCGCTGATCTTCCTTCTCCAGTATAACATGTAGATAGATACACTAATGCCCAGTATCCACACCCTCAGTAGAACCACAGTGAGACACTCGGCTCAACATGCATAAAAACTAAATACTTGTGTCTGCCATATACATTCTTGTGTAAAACATCCTTTGCAAAAACCAACACAAATAAAAAGGTTCGCAAGATCGATTGCTGCAATACAATTAAAACAAGACAGGAAAACATAAATGGGATTATACAAAACGTTAAGTTTCTGTTATATTGTGTTCTTACAGAAGATGTATAGCTATGTGCATTCGTCCTTCTAAGTTCAAATACAGTTACTAACAGACAAAATGATGATTCTGTCCACTTGATAACCATTTGATCCAACAGAGTTTGATTGTCATAGCATATAGTAAAATTACTCAAATGCGCCAAAAGGTTGAATTCCAAACCTCTCAAAAACAAGGATGTGATCAATACAAGTCACTTTATTGAACTAAGTTATACATATTTTCAGCGAATCGAAACCTAATAAATCGCGGATGTGTTTGACAGGTCCGTCATGGATCACTGGCGCGTTTTTTTTAAATAGAGCTTACGCCATTTTCAACGCATTTCAGGTTATATATGGCATAACCAGATTTATTGGAGAATAAATGAATCTGAGTAGAATCACCGTTGTTCCGCAAGTAACTGGCAAAATGTTCTCACATGCAGTTTTTGGAGTGAGGGGGACTTGCACCTATGACATTGATTTGATCGTGATAGGTAACTTACCACGGAGGATCCCAAACCCATCCTTGATCCCATAGATAAGGAAAAGTCAATGCTAAAACACAAATGGAAAGAACTTGTTTTCCAAAATTCCTGTAAAAGAAATTTGATAAACAGTTAGTTACCAAAAGTTACCAAAGACATATAACACGTAACCACAGTTACAAAAGGCATATAGTGGGTTACAAATGGACTAACTTGTTCAGAGGTACACATTTTGGGCCAAAAAAAGGGGGGAAGGATGTAGTTAAAAAAGGGACATTTTATATTATCTAAGAGCTTACTTTGCGATCCTGCTAAAATAAATCAAAATATAGAAAACTCCATATTAGGCTATATATTATATACTATCAGACCGATAGTTGCCCCTAATGTTAACATTACGCATACCTCTGGTATTTACATTCATGAAATAAATTTCACATTGTTGTGTTTTCTCTCTTTATATTAGCATTGACGTAAATAGACTGGGTTAATAAAAAGATTGAGTGTCGTCAAATAACTATACATGGTGCACTTCATATACTCTGTAAAATGTGTATAAAACTCACAAAGGGAGGCAATGAACATTGATTAATGTTCATTACCTCCCTTTGTAATACATATTCTACTATGTGGTTGTATATAGCAATATAGTAGACCATCAAAATCTGGCCTTCATAACAATGTTTTTAACATAATAATTTATGAAAATAACTGCTCTTATCTTCAAATAAAAATAATATTTATCCGAGTATTTGCAATATTATAGTATGTCGTGTATTGCCATGCGTAAGTAGAAGAGAAAGAACGATTAAAAACCCCGCAGAAATACTTCAAAGCGGTCAATTAATAAAATAAGACGACCAGAAATGCTAGTACTATCTAGAAACACTTTAAAATCCGGATTTATTGAGGTCTGGGACATCGAACGTAATGTTGCAAAAAGCAAATCAATGTAAATAACGCAAGCAACCTATAAACTCATATTATACAAGAGTTATATTTCCTTATCCTGTAAAAATAAATACTATTGGGTAAAAAAGTAGTTTGATGTACTATTTGTTACAAATGTTTAATATACATTTAATGGCGTGTATTTACACACCCTATCTAGTACGATATGTGTTTATATACATTTAAATTTTATCAAATATGGCGGCTCATGAACAGCATGAGTGTTAATCGGTCAGTGTAACTTGAGGTATTAAATGATGTTCAAAATGGATATTTTGTTTGAAAGTGTAAAAATGAATGTCTAAATAGTTTTGGAATAAGTGTCGTGTTAAAAATTATAGATATTAAGCATGAGAGTATCACAATTTGGATATAAATGAAAGTCGTTATACGTCCCTATTGGAAATCATCGACATATTTGATCGTGCAGCACGTGCTTGGCGTTATACATACTCAACATTGCATATTATGTATGTAAACACAGTGACACGTTTATGTTATCGAGATGAGTTGTACACACATATCAACTTTGGCGGACAGTGACAATGAATATGTTGAAGCAATGGAACAAAGAGTGAAACCTGTTTCAGTTGGTAAAACACCCAAACCAAAAACCAAACGCAAGGGCTCACCTCTACAAAACACTGAAGTTGGTACTACCTTCATCAATATTGTAGCCCCAATTATTAAGGACATGATATCATCATTAATAAAGAATGCCATCTAAAATGCTGTCAGTACTGCTGTTAGCAACCTACGTTCAACCGTTATAGACCAGGTCGTAGAGTCCAATGCTAAACTACTAGAAACAGTCAACAAACAGATGGAAATGATTGAACAACAAACATCAGTGATTGAAAGTCAATCTCTTGAGCTTAAACAGAAAACCGAAAACATGTCTAGTCTTAAAAACAAAGTTAAATGCCTTTCAACGGATATTCGCTCCATGAAACTTACCTCCAACGATTTGGAGCAATATGGTAGGAGACATTCTTTCAGAATTACAAATTTACCGACTCTCAATCATGCTACAGTTGCTGATCTAACAAAACAAAACACATAGTTGGTGTTATTAACACCAAAGTCATACCAACTGGCGAAAATATTTCCGAGTCAGATGTGGAAAGATGTCACCCAATAGGCAAGCAAAATACGTATGAACATCAACAAATCATTGTTAAATTTGCCCGACTGAAGAACAATACGGACAGAATATTTCTTTCTGAAGATCTCACTTCTTTCAACCATTGCATCATCAAATCTCTCTTGCCATTGAGAAAATCTGGTAAGATTGATAGTTTTTGTACGCGGAACGGCAATGTCATTGCTAAAAAATCGCCCGGCAGTGAATCTTCTAGACTTTTTGATCTGCTGAAATACCAGCTACGCTCGACCCACTGTAGCTTTCTCATATTCTGGCCAAGATACCATACTTGGCTCAACTCATCGATTTGACAGGTGACAGCATATTTAAGTTTTGTGCTAAATGGCATCACGGAAATCCAGTTCTATAAATAATTTAGTTTTAATACTTGATTGGCGTGTGATTATTTTTCCCGTACACAAAGTACGCGTTATAAATAGACGGAGCTAAAATTAGTACAGGTGAATGACTATATAAACAATTTTATACAGTTCGATGGTCACGGTTTACACATTAGTTTTGAAACCAGTTATAGGACACACGCGACTGCAGAATGGAAAATTTGACAAGCAACTTAGATGTAACCATTCATTCATCAAAATTTATTAGTTTGTTTACAAATAAAAAAAATGTAATACAAACGATTAGTGAATATTAATAGGCTGATAATATCAAAATGATGAAACTGAATATATTGATGATTATAATAATGATAATGATGATGATGATGTTGATGATGATGATGATTTGATGACGATAATCGAGATGTTGATGATGATAACGATGATGTTAGTGATGATTAAAATGATAATAATGATGATGCCGTGATATTTATTATTATGTTGATGTTTATAATGATCCTAATGGAGATGTTGATGATGATGATGTTGATGATGACCATAATGATGATAAGGTTGCTTTTGATGAGGACTATAATGATGATAATTGTGAATATTAATATGATGATAATTATAATGATGATAATTGAGTTGATGATGATGATGATGATGATGATATTGATTGATTAGGATTATAATGATAATAATAGTGATGTTGATGATGATGATGTTGATGATTTTAATGATGAAAATGTTGATTATTAATATGTTGATGATTTTAATGATGATAATTGTGATTATTAATATGATGATTATAATGATGAAAATGGTGATAATGAAGATGTTAATGATGATTAGTACTAAAATGATAACTATGGTGATGTTTATGATGAGTATAATAAAAATAATTGTGATGATGATGTTGAAGATGATAATGGTGATGTTGAAGATGATGTTGATGATGATTATAATGATGATAATTGTGATGTTGTTGATGATGATAATAATGATAATGGAGATATTGGTGATAATAGTGATGATCATTCTGACGAAAATGATGGTGTTGACGGTGATGATGATGATTATTGTAATGTTGATGATGATGTTGATTATTATGATGATAATGGTGATTATAAATATGTTGATGATTATAAGGATGATAAAGGTAATGTTGATGAAGATGTTGATTATAATGATGATAATAATGATTATAATTATGCTGATGATTATAATGGTAATGTTGATTATAATGATGACAATGGTGAGTATCAATATGATGATAATTGTAATTATTAATATGTTCATGATTATAATGATGAATATGTTGATGATTATAAGGATGATAAAGGTGACGATGATGATGATGACAATGATTTTAATTAATTAGGTTGAATCTTATAATGATATATGATAAAGTGGTGAAATTAGATTGTTTTATGATTTGTGTTGTAATTGGGGTTTTGTTTTATTGTTGTTGTTTTGTTGTTTGTTTGTTTTTTTTTGGTGGGGGGTGGGCGGTGTTGTCTTTTTCCATTTGTTTTAATATTAACTTCTAAAATTCGTTTGAGTAAAATTTGGCTTGGCAGGGGCTGAACCTTTAAATTCCTTAAAATCATTCATTGCTGATTCCGATGGGAACTACTGTATTAATATTTATCATGAAATTTTCTCTATTTTATCTTTCCTTTCCGTCTACTCTATACCTTACTACATACATATGTTATGCCAGGTAGTTTGTCCTTGTATTCTTATTCTTGTCTTTTCTTCATTACGTGT
Organism: Panopea generosa; assembly: GCA_029582155.1. NCBI lineage: Eukaryota > Metazoa > Mollusca > Bivalvia > Adapedonta > Hiatellidae > Panopea > Panopea generosa. The sequence continues at coordinate 2,284,172 of CM055897.1, read as the reverse complement.
GATTCCGGTTTTAAGTTCTTCCATGAAACAGACTGTTTGGAGTCCTTCAGATTGTCTGTGTTATTATATCCAAAGAGGTAACTGCATGGAGGGTCGCCAACGGTTTGTTTCATGGTAAAGTATATTATGGCTCATAGAGATTACATGTAAAGCTTAAGCTATCTGCAAAATGTATTATGTTGATTTAAGCAAAGGCTATGTCGCAATTAAGGGAAATTATACATTAAGCCAAAGATGTATTTTTTGTAGTTCATATTTTAATTTAGTTATATGTCTCCTACTTTTGGAGGCTGGTGATATTGAGCTTAACCCTGGACCAATCACTAGGAATCATTGTTTATCAATCTTTCATTGAAATATTAGAAGTATTAGGATTAAGTTAGAGTTTATTAGAGATACTTACATTGATTCTGATATTCAGTAGTTTATGGAGACTCACTTAGATCAAACTATTACAGATGAATCGATTATTTTAACAAATACATTTGATGTTCCCTATAGAAGGGATAGAACAAATCATGGAGGTGGAATTCTTGTATACTTAAATAAAGCTTTAGTGCACTTAAGAAAAACTGACCTTGAACAATTTTGTAAGGATTCTAAATGGTTTGATGTTAGAGTAAATAATGATTTATATCTTATAGGAATAGTTTATAGTTCAAAAACATCTGATGTAATTTGTTTTAATAACTTCAACGGAAATATAGAAAAGGCATTGGAAAAAAAATAAAAATAATAATACTGCTAGGCGACTTAAATGAAGATTTATTAAATAACTCGTATCGTAATTTAAAATATAGTTTACTCACTAGTTCATTATGTGACGTGATAAATACACCAACAAGACAACACGTTATTCTTAACCGTATTCTTATACCCAATGATATGGTTTATATTGAGGCAGGGACACATTGTAACCCGTCAGAAATAAGTGACCATAGTGCAACTGATGTATATTTATCATTTACTTATGAACTCAACTCATCATGTGAAAGGACTGTCTGGTTATATAAAAGAAGTTTGAGTTATTAAAAAGTAAAATATCGTATTTTAACTGGGACTGTCTATTAAATGGATCAGTAAACAAAGCTTGTGAAATGTTCACAGATATTTTTATCGAATTTGTCATACTACGTGTACAATTCAAAAATGTATGTGATAGACATGACGATGAACCATGGTATGATTCAGAAATTCAAAAAATGTCGCGAAAAAGAGACAAGATAAAACGAATAGCAAAAATAACTGGCAAATTAAATGATTGGTCTAGATACAAAAAAAGTTCGTAATAAAGTAAACAACTTAAAATATCATGCAAACGAACTATTTTAGTAACTTTGAAATAAATTTAGCTGACTTGGAGTACAATGATAAAAGGGGATTTTGAAAAATAATACGCCATTTCGTTAAGAATAATACTTCTTCAAGCATTTCTCCAATTTGTGTAACATCTCCAAATGGTCAAAACAAAATATTTACTACAAATCAAGAGAAAGCAGACTGTTTAAATGATTATTTTTCGTCAATCTCTAGCGTAGATGACTCAAATGTAATGCTTACTGAACTATTTTTAATAACACAAAATCGACTTGATAGTTTTCATATTACTCAAGATGAAATTAATGATATTATTTCCTCACTTAATACAAAAAAAGCCAGTGGTCCAGACCAAATAACTCATAAAATGATACAGGGGTATGCAGATTCTATCACAAAACTGTTAGTTATCATTTTAACCGTTCTATACAAGAAAGTATTTTCCCAAACTTATGAAAGATAGCTCAAGTTACCCCCATCTCCAAAAAGGGAGATAAAACGTTAACTTCTAATTATAGACCCGTTTCTCTTTTAAGCTGTTATGGAAAGATTCTTGAAAGAAAAGTTTTAAAAATATGTATAACTTTTTCTTGACAAATCAACTATTGTATAAATACCAGTCTGGTTTATTACCTGGCCACAGTACAACGTATCAGTTATTCGACATATATCATCATATCTGTCAAACGCTAGATGATAATCAGTTTTCATGTATGGTATTTTGTGCTATTTCCAAAGAGTTTGACATAGTATGGCATAGGGGACTGCTTTTCAAACTAAGTGAAAACGGAATAAATGGAAAATTACTAAATTGGGTATCAAATTATTTATCAAATGGACAACAAAAGGTTGCCATTCACTCGGCACTATCTGATCTTAAACCGGTCACCGCAAAGGTTCCACAAGGCTCCGTCCTTGGACCCCTTTTATTCCTCATGTATTTTTATGATACTTCAGATTCACTTCTTAGTCTTACACGATAATATGTTGATGACAGTTCTTCATTTTATACAGCTGCAACCATTCAAGACATTAAAGGCATAATAAATTACGATTTGATAACAATAACAGAATGGTCAAAATAATGTTGGTTAATTTCAAACCAAATGAAACTGAAGGAATGTTCTTTACCCTTAAAAATGAAAATCTTCATCCACATTTGATTTTTGATAGTACTGAAATAATACTAGTACAAAACCATAAATATCTGGGAGTAACATTTAATAAAAATGGAAAATGGACAAAACATATAGAAGAAATCTAGACTTCCTAATCAAAAATGATTGGTTTAATGCGAAAATTGAAATTTTCCCTTAATACAGCAGCATTCAATCAAATATACTTGTCATATGTTCGACCTTTTCTCGAGTATATATCTATTGTATGAGGCGGTCTTCTGAATCCCTTTATAAAAATGTGGTTGGGAAACTCTTTCCTAAAGAAGAGAAAATCAAAAGTGTTCCTTTATATTTAAATCGGTTAATCGTATGGTTCCTGAATATATAAATGATATTATGCCTCCCCTTGTTGGTGATATTACACGTTATGCATTGCTTAACAGAAATGATATTGAACTTACACGAACTGCTTTATTTAACAATCTTGTATCCCATCATTGATATCATTATGGAATTCTTTAGAAACTGATATAAGACAATCAGCGTCTTACTCTGTTTTTAAGAAAAATTTGCTTTCTTCTTCATCTGGCACGAATGAAATCCCTGGTTACTTTTTACATGGCAATCGATATCTACCGGTTATCCATGCTAGAATTAGAAACAATTGCAGCGAACTTAATAATGACCTTTTTCTAAATCACTTAAGACCAAACGATATATGTGATTGTTCCAACAAAGGTAGAAAATGCTGAACATTTCTTTTTTCAATGCAGTCTTTACAGAAATCTAAGATATTCACTTTTCCAATCTACAAGAGAATTTCATCCGCTTAATATTAATGTATTACTATTTGGAAATAAGAATCTAAAATTGAATGAAAACATTCACATTTTTAAGCTGTCCAGGACTATATCAAAAGTACAAACCGGTTTTCAAATTAAGTTGTTTTACATTCGAAGAACATCTGATAAGCTTTACATCAGATAAGATGTACATGTTTGATGTGGTAAATAACCAAATAAACGTATGCAAAGTAATTATATGTAATTATTTTTGTAGTCGGTCAATCTCGAATGTTTATCTATATTTAATCACAGGATCCAACGGTCGTCTTCTTATGAAAACTCGTTCAATTAACTATGTCAATCAAACATTTTAGTATTAAGTTTGTTTTAAGTTTTCTGTTCTCTCTGCTCTCATTCTCTTACAATTCTGTCTTTTTCTCCTTCATATTTATTTCATATATACATTTTTTCATATACTTAGACTAGACATATACTTACAAACATTTTAAGGCATGTATTTTGTACACCCAGATGTGATTTTAGCATTTAAAGAAGGCAGTATGTTGAAAGAAGAAGTGATCGATTTTGTGCAGGACCTTCAACTGATCTGGTGTTCGAACAAGTGCTTATTCGAAGTGTAAAAACAACGAGTGGAATGACAAGATGACACGGTATGTAAGACATGCTGAGAACACTATGGTTAGATTGCTTTGTTGGCTTTGGTCAAGGCATTGCATTTCTTACTAAATGTTGATAAAATAGAAAGCGAAGAATTAAAATTTTTGCAAATTAATCATTCAAATTCCATAGGCAACTACTTTCTTTTACAAAAAATGTAAGTTGCACGTAACCTTAGCTGTTTTATAATGATTTATACACGCATAATGATCTTGAATTTAAAATATTGCAGTTTGAAGTAAACTTAAAGTACTTTCTGTTTTAGTTGCAGCCCATGTGGTTCCGGCTAAGAATAAAATCACTGCCGATCTCTGCAGATGGGTAGAAATGTTCCGAATGGGTATCGTTCATTTTATCATTTTTTGTCATGTTCACTATTGTGGTTAAAAATCAACCCCTGTGTGGTTTCAAGGAGCCATATGAGTGATGGCAAGAATATGACCACTGTGGCTCATACATGTCGTTAGAAGCGGCAATTTGAGTAATGCGATAGAATTCGCTGAAACTCTGCAGTTCTGCAGGTATCAAGGATCTAGATTCATTCTGCATATTCATTTGTTTTTTTGTTTTTTTAATCTGTTTGTTAATTTGTTGTTTTTGTACATGTAGAGTGAACCTGGAATCTTCCTTCATGTTGGCGTCGAATAACCTATAATGTGTTGGTACACCGTAAAACCCTATTCATTTATTCTGTTTTGGTTGCAGTATACAAATTTTATATTCATAAGTTCTTTTACAATTGTAAACACAATTTGCTGGGGATAGTCTCGTTTTGTAAAGAATTTAATTGTGCAAAGAAAGCATTTTGTTTCTATTTCTGAGATGAATGGAAGTTATATTCGAAAACGAGATTTCATGAGATTTTGCGTGAATACACGAACATTCATAACATCTCAATCAGTTGCTTTTCAGTAACATAACTTGTTTTCAGATTTTACCAAACATATCAACATTTTAAAAATAACGCCAAACTATGTACAATATAAGGTAATTTGACAAATATTTCTTTAAAATGTAACCGTTGAAATTCTCTATACATTTTAGTTTATACATATTCTATTTCATAAAACTTACAACAATTATACAAAGTACTAAGTGAAAATTGATCTATTGATTTAAAAAAAACATCAAACAAACGAAGACATATATAAGGAATATAATTAGACAAATTATCGAATAAGATACAGTATGGCAAAAAGGGAGAAGAACGTATCATTTTCAGTTGAAAAAGGTGACGGGACTTTTCGATACTGCCACAAGTACACAAAACTTAATCGATGATACTTTTTAAGAAAGAAATATGTGTGGATTTAGCTACAATTCATGCGAAGGTGGCTGTATAATATAGAAATTCAAAGGTGGTTGTGTAATATAGAAATATAGAAATACGAGCGGATTTAGTGAGCTACAGTCCATGCGAAGGTTACTGTGTAATATAGAAGTACAAATGGATTTAGGTTGCTACAGCTCATGCGAATGTGCTGTGTAATATAGAAATACGTATGGATTTAGTGAGCTACAGTTCATGCGAAGGTGGCTGTGTAATATAGAAATACGTATCGATTTAGTGAGATAAGTTCATGCAAAGGCGGCTGTGTAATATAGAAATACGTATGGATTTAGTGAGATAAGTTTATGCGAAGGTGGTTGTGTAATATAGAAATACGTATGGATTTAGTGAGCTAAGTTCATGCAAATGTGGCTGTGTAGTATAGAAATACATATGAATTTAGGTTGCTACAGCTCATGCGAAGGTGGTTATGTAATATAGAAAAACGTAAGGATTTAGTGAGGTAAGTTCATGCGAAGGTGGCTGTGTAATATAGAAATACATATGGATTTAGGTTGCTTCAGCTCATGCGAAGGTGGCTGTGTAATATAGAAATACGTATGGATTGAGGTTGCTTCAGCTCATGCGAAGGTGGCTGTGTAATAAAGAAATACGTATGGATTTAACGAGCTAAGTTCATGCGATGGTGGCTGTGTAATAAAGAAATACATATGGATTTAGGTTGCTACAACTCATGCGAAGGTGGCTGTGTTATATAGAAATACGTATGGATTTAGTGTGCTACTGCTCATGTGAAGGTGGTTCTGTAATATAGAAATACGTATGGATTTAGTGAGCTACAGTTCATGCGAAGGTGACTATGTCATATAGAAATACGTATGGAGTTAGTGTGCTACAGTTCATGCGAAGGAGTCTGTGTAATATAGAAATTCGTATGGATTTAGTGAGCTACAGTTCATGCGAAGGTGGCTGTATAATATAGAAATACGTATGGATTTAGTAAGATACAGTTTATACGAAGGTGACTATGTAATATAGAAATACGTATGGATTTAGTGTGCTACAGTTCATGCGAAAGTGGCCGTGTAATAAAGAAATACGTATGGATTTAGTGTGCTACTGTTCATGTGAAGGTGGCTGTGTAATATAGAAATACGTATGGATTTAGTGAGCTATAGTCAATGTGAAGGTGGCTGTGTAATATAGAAATACATATGGATTTAGCGAGCTAGAGTTCATGCGAAGGTGTTTGTGTAATATAGAAATACGTATGGATTTACTTAGCTACAATTCATGCGAAGATGGCTGTGTAATATAGAAATAAGTATGGATTCAGCGAGTTACAGTTCATGCGAAGATTGCTGTGTAGTATAGTAATGTAATATAGAGAAATGTGTACATTCATGATATAATGTCACTCAACTGTGATATTTGTCCTATTTCTGCTCTTTATTTTGCATAATAAAACATATAATTACAATTAAAAAGTAGTTTAGAATGATAAGTTGAGACATAATAAGTATAGGTATCTATTTGAACAAGAACAAACCTCGTTCCATCTTTCTTGGAAGGAACCAGAAATCACGCATACCGTATCTTTACAGGATTACATCTATCAAGTCTTAAAGACAAAAATGAGGAATCGATACATGATTTTAAAGCCCCAGCTGCAATATAAAAGATGCCTTGCGGGAAGGTTTTATATAATTCTATACATGATTCAAATCAAAGAATGTCTTTTTCAAAATGACAAAGCCACCACAGCAACGTTTTCGTTATAATTGTGCATTATACTTTTACATTTAATTGGCAAAAGGATTTATCTAAAAAGTATTTGCTTTATGAAGTTTGATCAAGTTAAACTGCAACTGCCAAAATATAAATTCTAGAGAGGAGCGTGTGAGGTCATGCAATCTTGTAAATGTAAACAAACACACACGGATCTGTGCTGATACACACTTCAGCAATCGAGTAATGATGTATTTTAGCACACTGGGCCATAACCTACAGGTATTAAAGCGGTAAAGAAAACATCTGTTGTACATTCGCCATCCCTACATAGCTTTCTGCCCTGACAGGAAATGTAAAGTTAACATGCATATAATGTCAAAATGACAGGATACATAATCACAGTCGTTATCATTTCTGCAAGTGTTATACATTCCACGATGTAAGTAGTCGTATACTAATTATTATAGCATGTTAATTTGACAAAACACATATTGAAGTACTTTTACCGGTTACATCTTTTTCAAAATAAAACTTGATAAGAGTACATTCACCCAAAGCTATCATTTTGCAGTAACTTTTAGCCAATACGGATTGGTGATGAAGTACATATAAATCATATGCATGAGTTAGCAAGTTCTTATAATAGATATATACCAGTAAAACGATCGGGTTTCATTTTGGGACAAACGCATTAATCTTTTTATTTAAACATGCTATTTACATTAATATACGGATTGTATCTGTCATTGAAAACAGAAGTACACATAAACTGTACGATTTTGAACGTAACAAGTATAAACGTCTCTATTGCAATAGCTAGTTTAAATATCTGTTACGTTCAATGCAGACCATGTAACGAAAATATGATTATTTCTTTCTGTAAGTGTACATGTTCAACTTCTTATTCAAAAGCTTTAATTCGTCAGTAAGGTTAAAAATAGTCTCAATTAATTTCGACCAAAAGAAATCCAATGTTTCCCCTTCTTATCATTCTTGTGTGTGTGCGAATGAGTGGAGGTAAGGTTTGTAATTTACAAGGCATTTGTATGCGCATTAGATTTCAGCTGTGGTAAACATATTTTACGATCATGTACTCGAAGAAAAAGTTAAATTTAGATATATCATTTATTGCGCATAATGACATCCTTGCAAGATACATAGCGGGTGTTTAAAGTTATCGCGTTTTCTTTTAAGTTGACTGTATGACGCACAATGATATTTGCAGGTTCATGTGACCAGTTACATTGTGTGAGTCGCTTTAACACAGTATGTAAAATCGAACGACTCGAAGATGAAAAATATGTCTTTGGACAAAACAATTTTTCTAAAAGTTCACTGATATAATTAAAAAATATATCTTAAGCAGCTAGCCAAGGTAAGTAGAAAAAATGGCATTTTAAGACAGGTTGGTGCTTAATACAGGATAATCTGCTCTGAAGCATATGAATGGGGAAAAACAAATGTGGCTGCTGAAAACAAGTGGCTGCTTAATAGAGGTGACCACATATACAGATTTGACTGTCCTATAATATACATACTAAAATATTTAATACACTTAATAACTTGAGTCCATTTTAGTCCCCCTACTGAGGCATGTGTAGTTGTAGCAAACTATTATCTTATAATGTAACTAATTTACTGAAGTATTTGTATGAAACATTGCCTATATTAATTACAATAAGCTGCAAGTGTGCGTGTTTTTCTTTTATCTTATACAGTAATTTTAATTTTGCGTAAAATAATTATGTCTCACCCAATAGTGTTTCAATTTTGCAAATATTTTTGTTAAATTATGGTCTCATGCGTTCAGAATCTGCAAGTGTAATACATTCTTAAACTGGACCATCACTGAATATGGTTTAAACTCCACATTTATTAAATCAGTGTGATAACATTTATATATACTAAGACTAATGGTAAAAGCTATGTATGGGATTAGGTCAGCCTCACTTCACTTTCTTTTTGCACATCTACACTTGACATTGCTCATGTATGCAACGTTTCAAACCAATCGACTGATACAGTGGTAGTCGTCCGCTCCACGAGAAAACTAAATACACAGGAGCTAAATCTTAATGGAATTAATCCAGTGTCACAAAATTCACACCACACACATCTACACCGTATGTCGAGCACATTTACACAAAGTCGGTCGCTCTAAAACTGTGGAAGAAGTTTGCTCCATGAATTGTTGAAGACCAACAGACTCACCAGCCGACAACTGACTATTATGCTACCTCTATTTCATTTTGAATAGCCCATAACCTCTCTTTTTTGGATACGCTTGTGCAAATTTATGTTTACTAAGTTTACACAGCAGACGACTATATACTAAATACAGTCGAATATATTAATTGATTGATTGGATATTAAGTGTCATTTCAGGCCATCAATAGCTAATACACGATCACTTAAACAAACCACTCTTTCCTGGGATATGGGAAATAATCAAGCACACTCATCTCCTAAAGTAATTGAAAGTTTTCTCCTACTGGAATCAGTGCTGAGAAAGGAAAGACAATGGAACACTATCATATATCAATCATTAAGGAGACGGAGAAGGGCAGGGATTCGAAGTCAAGACCCCTGTATTGATAGTGAGAGCACGTTACCGACCGTTTCAGTCAATTTACTGATACAATTTATCACAAAGCATTCAGAGTAAACTAGGCTCAGACCTACGGCCCCAGCGGAGATGTAAGTGATATTGTATCAGAATATTAGACCTCCCGGCCACTGCAGGGTATTCAACACACAATCGTTTGCGCCAACCGGTTTAACTATTAGCAAATTGCTCGTGATTGCACTGGGTTTAATCATGCAGATTTCTAATAGGAAGTCAGAATATATGTGTAGGCGTACATTAATACGGTTTCGAGACAAAAACTATTATAAAAAATACGTAAGGCAATATTTTACACTAATAAACGACCCTGAAGATTTGTTTGTTAAAACTACACTTTTCATTAAACATAACTTTAGACCAATCAAACAACAACGTGTCTCTTAACACGTTACATGCCCTTTACAAGTCAATGGCGTAATTTACTGGTATAAATTATGGACGTAGAGTTTAATATTCTTCAAACGACTGCTGCTTCAAGCATGACTCGCTGTTCTTGTGCGCGTGTTCTACTTCTTTATATGTTGTGTGCGGCTGGGAGTTTAATAGGCGTTGGTGCAACAGTGAAACTAGTAAACAAGGGTTACGAAGGAGTTCTTGTTGTCATTAAAGATACGATTGTCGAGAAAGCAACACTGCTTGACAGGATTCAGGTGAATACAGATTTAATAACAGGAATAATTTTGCATTGGTGGTCGTATTCACCAACCATTCTTGAGAATAATCTTAGACTTAAAGGGGAACGCAACCCTGTGTATAAAACAGGATAATATGAATGGCTATGAGTTCAGCTTTCTATTAATAGTATTATTATGCATAAATTCGAGTCCATAAAGATATATCAGCTCGTTTTGTAACGGTCATTTTCGCACATCGACTTTATGGTGGAAGTCGCCATATTGGATACCTGCGTGACGTCATAACTGCACTTCCGGTTTAAAACATAATTGATTTATACGCTACAGCAGATGTAGAAACGTGCAATTATAGTCACCGGCAAAAGTACTCGCAAGACTAATAAAATGGATTTTAGTAACGGAGAAGGACTTTTTGCCTACAACTTTGAACCAGAATTTTCAGAAGCAGAGTTAAATGAATTAGAAGACGAGAGAAATAGTGAGACGGCACAGTTGTTCACACACGTGAAAGATTTTTGCAGCTGCAAAAACAGTGTAATGATGCTTTCGTCTGACGAAAATACGTGCTGCAGATGCAATTTCACACTATTGGAAATTCAGAAGATTTAGAATGTATCACAGAAATAATACAGAGATGTCACAGCAATGTCTTATGAAGTTTTCACCCAAAAAGATGATAACTGTTAAACAGTCACACCGATCATGAACCAGAGATCAAACCCGAAACCCATCAATCACAACTCTGACATCTTATCATGTAGCCTGACATTGATGATTGAATTTTTCAAAATAGTAAAATTACCCTTAGCTTGATAAAAAAAAGTAATTATTGCCGTCAGTGTTGATGTAGATCCAGACGAGCCTGCACATTCATGCTGTACTATCAGGGTTTATACTGTTTGCTACTCAGTCAATACATTATCAAAAAAAAACACTAATTAGACCAAGAATGGAATTAAGGGAAAATGTTTTGTTACATATATTTACCTGTCTAAGAGAGAATAAGAAATAATATAATATCTCTTTTCGTATCGTGTTTAGCTGGTGCGGCCATTGTTGCGTACTGAGAAATGGCTGATAAAATTTTGATTTCATATCCTTTTTAGTAAATTTAGATGAAGCATGAATGAGTTGGGTTTTTTTGTGTTGTTTTACATAACTGGCACTGTCTTTTGGTTATTCAAATGGTGTTACTACCCAATTTGATATATGATGATTATCTATTCTACCAGTTCTCTGAACATATATGAATGTGTCTCCTTATAGGGAGTGTCATATGGAATATAATGTCTACAGGCATATTGCACAAAGTGTATGTTACTGTCCAGCTACTGGCACCCTGCTGAGCTTTCATAATTCACCAACACCACATTCACACCATGTGGTAATGAGAAATACCCTGCCACATTGTGCATATTGTACCCTAATAAGCGTGATCACCCCAGGTTTAATGACCCCAGGGTTTATGACAGGATGTTATATCACACAGTATTATGCCTTATTACTAATTTAAACATTTTCAGTTAATTAGGGTTTCAATATTAATGCAAACTTACAAGTAAAAAAACTAAGTTATATGATTTTATGAATATTTTTCATAAATTGTATACCAGAACACTATTTTAACAGTAAAAAAAACTTTTCATGTATTAATGAATAAATAAAGGAACAAAGGTTTTACTTTATCTTTTTTCATTGCGAAGTTGAGGTAGTTCAAATGTCTATTCAAGAATAATGACCTAGTTGACTGTGAAAAAGCCATATATCAATAAACTAAATTGCCTATTGATTATAAAATTAATAAAATGATTTTATGAACAATTAATGGTTGACTGAATATTTAGCATCATTTTTTGTCATCGAGGGTTTACTGTTCAGATGTTCAGTTAACCTAACCACTGTTTCCTGCAAAGGTTAACCAGTACTCGAGCACACCCAACAACCGCAAGTAACTGATAATTTTACCACTCGAATCAGCCGTGAGAGACAAATGATTTTAAGACACAATGTTGTATGTCAGTCATCACAGAGACTGTCGCCGGGTTGGGATTCGAACTCGAAACACCAGGATTGATAGTTAGACACGTAACTGACTGAGCTAATCGGGCCTGTCACAATTAAATGGCCTTAATTTGTATTTTAATAATAATTTTTAGATACCATGTCGTTTTCACACCTTATGTTTTGGCATTAAACTCTTGTTTTTATTGTTAATTGGATTATCACACCTGTTCAAACAGACTGCAATTATAATATTGTGAAAGTTTGCTATATCAATTTCGCAATATTTTGGAAGAGTATATAAAATTACAAATTAAATTTTAGAAATCAGCTGAGCTATATGTTATTAGCACATTTTTAAGAGCTTCCCACTGGATAATATACACTAAGTTTATATGTATGTCGCATATGGTCATCTTCGTACTGAAATCATCAGAAATTGTATCCTTGGGTAGTAGTACGCCAAGGCATTGGAACGCTTCATTCTACAATCTTAAGTCCTACCCCAAAGTATAAAGGTGTTTTGCGCGTGATGTCACCAGAAGCTTGACACTGAGGCAATGTGAAATCACATATTAGGAAAACTAAAAACAACGCTGCCCACAAAACATATCGCATTACTCCACTCACTTATTCCGCTGAAGAAAACAATATTTATGGTTAAGTCCTTCAATTCAGAATAGTTTTCGCGTTTAATTGTCTTCCTTCGATGTTCACTAATGTACTGTTTATCTATCTATCAATTGTTTACGTGAATTAGTGTATATACAAAAGAGTATCAGTAGAGAGCAGTCACTAACGACACAATACAATTTGCGCGATAACTAGAACGGAAGTGCAGTTATGACGTCACCGAATACCTCCATCACAAAAGAGCTACAAAATGGCGGCGCCCATAGCATTTAGGAAACGCTGGAAATCATGATATTTAATGTCATTTTTCTCATTTGATAAGTTTCGTACAATTAAAATTTGTTGATTTTTGTGTTATTTACATGTCTATTTAACAATAAATAGCCATTTATATTCTGACGTGCGGTACCCTTTAAGATTGAAAATTCAAATTTCAACATTGATTTTCAGTTTACAATAACCGATAGATAACTTGTGAGGGTTTATTTACAAGCTAGCAAATTTTGGTCTAAAAAAATGTTTTTTAAGTGCGATTTACAAAGTTCATTCTTTAGTTTAAATTTAAGAATATTCTTAAGAATGTTTGATGAATACGTCCCAAGGTCTTTCTATATCTTGGGCATAAAAGAAGGAAATCGTATTGAATTTATTGTAATTATTGGAAAAAAAAAACAATTTCCTGGGTGTGACTTACTGTTCCTGTGTGGGATATCGTAAGCAAGAGGGAGAGGGAGTTTTCCATTGTACAGAGAGTTTTACATGGTCGGCGTGGGTATTCTCTTTATTATTGACTTTATTAAACCCATAGGAAAGATATACTATGCGAGTTTCTTCTGCCAACAGGTTTTATTCAAACGATATTGCTTGGCTTCTAATGTTGATAACCAAAATGAATCGTGACTGACTGTTATAGGAGTGAAAGAATCAAGATTATAGAGATTTAAAGACATTTTTAACAGATTTCCGGATTTAAATTATTTGATGATATATAAGTTATATGTATCTTCGTATTAGATTATTGTTATTATGGACAAATCACTTATTCGTTAATCCACAATGACTTATTTATGTAGCTCTCATCGTTTTATTTGAATTTTTAAAATTTTACATCACCCTTGAACATATCATTGAATCATTTGATCAAATACCTGGACTTCTACCCAGCTCAATATTCGGAGCACCTTGTCAATAATGCTGAACGTTGACAGAATTGTCTACGTATGTACGACTGGTCAGTTAACCAGTCAAAAATAATGGCACCACTACCAATTTTTTGAGTTGTGTGATAAAAACGAGATCACATTTTCTTTTTAGATCTAATCTAATTAATCAAACCAAATGACAAAAAAATGTTATTGTTATTGATACACTATTTTATGCTAACGAGTTTAATAATTATTTTTACAATAACAAACGAACTATCATGTACGAACCTCGTTTTAATAATGCCGAAGATAAGAAATGTATAACGTAAATATGCTGATATAGTTCCACACTTCATTCAAATTTATTAAATTATACATATTGTTTGTGTTTGATATTGTCTATTTAAATATATTTGTATTCGACAAAGAATGTCATTGTCCACGAATGGGGTCACCTGAGATGGGGCCTCTTTGACGAATTATCCATCGATTGCTAATCCTATCGCAAGAAATCCTTCGAAAAAAATCAATTTCTACACTGAAGGTGGTTCATGGAAACCAGTAACGTAAGTCAATCTTTGTAGTCTTGACGAAGAATCGCAGACAATTAGTTTAAACTTATTTATTTTACTTCGATTGCGAAACAAGTACTTACAACTTAGACAAATCACGCTCGAAATCTTCCTGGGTAGAACCAGTACTTAGCATATAAGAAAAAGGTGTCTTGCTCAAGTACACCACACATAGCCGTGGCCGGGACACTTGAGGAGACGTTTATTTGTCATCACATTTCTGTATCGTTGACATCAGCACGGTGATATTTAGTGTCTATTATAATAGTTTAAGAAACATCGTTGATATTTTGCGTTAAAAAGAAAGTTTTAGTTGCTTTTGAGACACTGTCTTTTGTTTTGTTTAGTATCTAGAAAGAATGTCCATTTGTTTTGTTTAGTATTAAGAAGGAATTACTGTTTGTTTCGTTTAGTATTTAGAAAGCAGGACTGTTTGTTTTGTTTAGTATTTAGAAGGAATAACTGTTTGTTTCATTAAGTATTTAGAAAGCGGGACTGTTTGTTTTGTTTAGTATTTAGAAAGAAGGATTGTTAGTTTCGTTTAATATTTAGTTAGCAGGACTGTTTGTTTTGGTTAGTATTTAGAAGGAATAACTGTTTGTTTCATTTAGTATTTAGAAAGCGGGACTGTTTGTTTTGTTTAGTATTTAGAAAGAAGGATTGTTTGTTTTGTTTAGTATTTAGAAATAAAGATTGTTAGTTTTGTTTAGTATTTAGACAGAAGGATTGTTAGTGTTGTTTAGTATTTAGAAAGCAGGACTGTTTGTTTTGTTTAGTATTTAGAAAGAAGGACTGTTAGTTTTGTTAAGTATTTAGAAAGAATGATTGTTTGTTTTTGTTTAGTATTTACAAAAAAGGGACTGTATTTAATACCATAAAAAGTGAGGCAATATCACATTAACAGCCTACCGACATTTCTGTTATGTAGTTTTTTCATCCATATCAAATGCATAATTCATTTGGTACCCTGGCCTATATCAAATTGTATTTACTATCTTTGTGATCCCGCCTGGTTTGATACTTGCGTTTGATAATTGAATTGCGTGCATCGCCAAACCAATAGTTGGCTATTTCTCACAAACAAATCTTTAAAACAATACGAAATTAATATTTTTATTTCAAAGCGTGGATTGTATATCCAAAATACGGGTGACATAAACATATTTTAAACGTATCAACAATGAAAGTATCCAATTACTAGCAAACGTAATAATATCCATGTATCATAGATACACACCTACTTTCATTTGAGCTGCCTCGGTGAAGGGTATGTATTCGAATCGGATCCTATGACAACAAATATTATTTTCTCAGTCGATAGAGCACAAGACTCGGGGTTGCAGGTTCGAATTCTAGGACTGGCCAACTGAAATACTTACAACCTTTCGGATAGGACGTTTAACCGAGTGTTCGTGTGACGGCGCTATACACCGAGCACGTTAAATAATCAGAATTAATTTACGATGTGTTTCTATCTGTATCCTGCATTATCCCCCACAAACCTAAAACTTACATTTTTCTGGGGACATCGGCCATAAGGGAAACCGGGGGCGATACAAAATAAGCTTATGTGCAACAACAACAACAAACAAAACGCTATGAAAGACAGAAATATCAATATATACCGACGTCGAACAACAACAACAACCAAAGCAAGCTGCCTCATTTTATTTCTTTTTTGTATCAGGTGCTCAAAGGCTATCACTGGTAATGCTTATAGAGGGAACTGTAACCCCAATAACACGTGCAACCTCAAAAGTGCCCAGCTTTCAAAAGAATGTAAATTTTGTCCTGATAGAAATCAAACCGGCGTCAAAGCATCATTGATGGCAGTTCAGTGGTTACAAACGGTATATTTTATTCTTAGAACTATACCCATCCACTATTCTGTTTTATTACAAGTATGGCCTATACCCATCTTCATAAATAAATAATTGATAAAGATCAGTGAGATAGTAACGATATTGTTGTATTTAAATCTATTCATGTAATAGGTGCATATTTGTGAACTACCTGAAACAATTCAATTTATATACACATTATGCAGCATTGAACCTAATTTTAGATAAGTCAATTACTGTTTAATTAATGAATGCATCATAAATATCAGCGTAATCTACACCAATATGACAGCAATTAACAATCTTATTTTATTTCAAATGTAACTCGATGCTCAATTGGTTGTGAATATTCATTGAATATTCGAAGTATATTTATATGGACGTCACAAATTCACGCAATAATCAATTTATTTACTTAAGAAGTGTATCAATTCTTTTGTAACATTAACACATTTATCACCCATACACACTTATGTATAAGCAAAGGTCTGAATATATGGAAGCACTGAACTTGTGTTTAAGACAATGCAGAATATTGGCTTAGGTTTAATGAATGAATGAATGAATGAATGAATGAATGAATGAATGAATGAATGAATGAATGAATGGTGTTTTACGGCACGTCGACACATAAATAGGTCATTTTGTGCGCGCAAAGATTAATGAATATGATGACAAAAATAATTATATTAAACAAATATGGTTAAGATTTATTAAAACTATTTACAAATAAATAAATTAAGTTATTTACAAATGAATAAACAAAAGGATCAATTTAATACAGGGAAATCAACAATATTCTAAACTATTTAACCCGTCAACGGGTTTTAAACTAAAATTGTTTGAACAGTTTAACCTCTTTTAAAAAAGCAAATACATTGGTTATATTAACTTTATCAAAAAGCTCTTTCATACTATCGACACTGTAGAACTTCGCTCTCATTGGAGCAAAGTCAACACAGTCGATAAGTATATGCTTAACAGTAAGCGGTACAAAACAGGGCACACACTCTGGAACAGCTTCACGTTTTAAAAGATACGAATGGTACAGCGGGTATACCCTATTCTGCACCGAGCTAAAATAACTTTTTCTCGACGAATAATCCTATTGCTAGGATGCCATTCGCCAAGTTTTGGTTTGATATAATGTAACTTATTATGTATGGCAAGATCCCAATAGGACTGCCATGAACTAAAAATATACTTATTAACATTAGATTGAAAATCTGTAAAAGGTAGTTTAATATATGAAATATTCAAGCTTAAGGCCGCTTTCGCAGCCTTATCAGCTTTATCATTTCCACTAATTCCTGTATGATCAGGAAGCCAGCAGAGAACAATAGTATTTTCTTTATATATTTTTTTTTAAAGTTGAAGAACAAGAGGATTATCATCTTTCATGCCATTTATGGCTTGAAGAGATGAAAGTGAATCAGAAAATATAATAAACTGTTTTTTTCACAGAATCATTAATGTAGTCCAATGCCAAAGCAATAGCTTTGAGTTCAGCTGAAAAGATGGAGGCTCCGTTTGGTAATCGGCTCTTTGAGGTGTGCTGTCCTGTAACAGCAGCTGCGGCCACGGTTTCTCCATCTTTAGAACCATCTGTATATATGTGACAATAATTTTTTTTTTTTTTTTTTTTTTTTCTCTTTTTTTTTTTTTTTTTTTTTTTTTTTTTTTCTCTTTCTCTTTTTTTGTGACATTATTGAGAAAAAAAACATCAAAATATTTTTTTCTGTCTATTTAGGCAATATATCAATATTTTAAATGACGGGGTGTAGAAAAAAATGAAGTGGGGGGGGGGGGATTTTGCCATGTGAGGTTACACATTTGTTTTAAACATAGATTATATGTACATTTTAAACTATTTGTGTGGATACATTTGTACACAATTTAAATTATGATGAAATCAGTGTTTGTATAGTACCCCAATCTTCACTAAATTTATCAAACGTACCATTCTTAATGTTAATCCACTTGTTTACCTCATACAATGCTCTCATATTTCCTATTAGCCCATGAAATGAAATTTTGTTATTCAGACATTTGCTTGAGTAAATATATCTCTTAATGGCAAGTAGTAGGATATTTTCTGCTAATGCATTTTGGCTGTTTGATTTATTTCCAAAAATTAATTTGATTTCATTAAAGCAAAATTGGACATGTCTTTGCTCAAGATATTTACTTATATCTGAAAACAATGCTCTTATATGATTACATTGCCAAAACAAATGTTGCAGTGTTTCTATGTGTATATGACAGAAAGTACATTTTTCATCAGATTTGATATTGATTAAAGTTAAGTATCTATTTGTTGGGAGGATCCTGTGTAGAAGTCTATATCGCAACCATTGAAGCTGAGTATCTTTAGTTATTTGGAAAGGAATATTGTAGTATATTTTCCAGTCATTTTCATTTATGTTATATATTTCATTCCATCGACTTTGACCAGCTGGTCTGTCATTGTTTTTATTCAGAATGTCGTAAATTGGTTTAGTTCCCGACTTATTCTGTAACACTGGGTAGATATGAGATGGAATAAAAGGAGCTGGTTCTTTTGTATTATCATGTTCAAATCCATTTAATTTTTTAAATGTTTTTATTGATTGCAATATTCCATGAAAATGCAAATAGTTAATTTTAAGGTTTGTATTTTGTTCAAACTCTTCCTTAGTTAATAAATGTCCATTTTCATTAATAATATCATTTATATATCGGACTCCTTTGTTATACCAACTTTTAAGGAAAAAACTTTGCTTTCCAATTAATAGATTCTGATTGTAAAAAATTGGCATCTTGAGGAATTTTTCATATGTATCAACTTTGTTAGAATCTAATAAATTCATATATGCCTGCATGATATCTTTTCAGAATTCATTTTTAGTGGAATTAAGTAGCTTTTCAGGGTAATGTTTTCCATAAGATAATATTTTATCTATATCAAGAAAAGAATTTGTTAAATATTGCCACATTCCATCTGAATTTATAAGTCGCCTTATCCAAGTATTTTTTAGGCTTGCTATGAAAGCTTTTAAATTAATCATTTTTAATCCTCCTTCTGAATAATATTTTGTGACAACTACATTTTTTATCTTTGCGGATCCTTTCCATATGAACGTATAAAACATGTCATTAATTTGTTTAATATAGGTGTCTGGCGGGTTTGGGAGAGAAATAAAAATATGGTTTAAGGATGGTAATAATAAGCTTTTAATGACTGTGATTTTCCCAATTGGTGTAAGAAACCTTCTGTTCCAGTATTGCAATGATTTTTTGATTTTTTCAGTTTTTTCCTTAAAATTTAGTTTTATCATTCTATCTAAATCAGTGCTAAATGTAATGCCTAGCAATTTGAATTCATTTTTGCCCCATGATAGTTTCCATTTTGTTTTTATTGAATATGAGCTGTATTTCTTTGATCCAATTCATATAACTTGTGTCTTGTCAAAATTGATTTTAAGTCCAGAGATTTGTGAAAAGTAGTGTAGTTCGGAGAGAGTTTCATTAAGTGAAGTGTCCGATCCATCTAGTAAGATTGAGGTATCATCTGCAAACTGAGATAACTTATACTCTTTATTATTTATGTTAATTCCTTTTATATTTTTATTATTTTTTATTCTAATTGTTAAAATTTCACTACACAAAATAAAGATGTATGGTGACAGGGGATCTCCCTGACGGCAGCCGCGCCCTATACTGAAGAACTCGGATAAAAAGCCACATTGAATAACTGATGACTGAATATTATTATAAAAAAGTTTGATCCAGTTTTGAATTGAATCTCCAAATTTAAAAAAATTCAAAGTCTTTTTGATGAAAGACCAAGAGAGAGTGTCAAAGGCTTTCTCAAAATCTATTAAAAGTAGTAATCCTGGAATGTTTTTTTCTTCAGAGAGATGTAAAATGTCATATAAAAGTCTCGTGTTATCACCTATATACCTACTCTTTATAAATCCTGTCTGTTCTTCACTTATAAGTTTATTCAACACTGTTTTTATTCTGTTTGCTATGGAGCCTGAGGCTATCTTGTATACAATATTTAATAATGTTATTGGTCTCCAGTTTTTCAAAAGACTGCGTAACTTATTTTCTTTGGGTATGCATGTAATAATACCTTGCCGCTGAGTTATGGATAGTGGACCTTTTTTAAGCCCAAAATTGATGGATCTGACTACAAAGTGTCCTATTTTTTTCCAAAACATTTTATAAAAATTACTAGAAAATCCGTCACTGCCTGGACTTTTGTCGTTCGACATTGAAAGTAAAGTTTTTGATGCCTCTAAATAAGTAATGTTTCCTTCTAAATTTTGTGAATCATTGTAAGATAATTTTGGCACATCAAACTCTTTTAATTCTTTTTCCAGATCAACATCTATCTGTTCGTTTTCATGACAGGAATATAGATTTTTATAAAAACATTTGGTTTCTTTTAAAATATCAGTCTGATTTTCTACTATATCACCATTTTCTTTTTCTATTTTTGGTATTATTTTGCTGACATAGTTATTTTTTTCTAAATTACAAAAGAAATTGGATGGTTTTTCACCTTCTTCAACCCATTTTGCTTTTGATCTTATCATATAACCTTTAAGTTTTTCATTCCGTAGAGTATTCAATTCATTTTTTAAAATGTTAAATTCCTCTATATTTTCTTCATTTAGTGATTTTTCAATTTTATCAATTGTTTTAATAAGTTGTTCCTCAGTTTTATCTCTTAGTTTTTTTTTTGTAACTACCATATGAAATCGATTTACCTCGTATTTCCATCAATAATGTTTCTAAAAATAATTGGTCATCTATAACAAACTGTATATCTTCATTGGGGATTTCATGTAAATTTTCCATTTTATAGATTGGTAGACAATATTGTTCTTTTATTTCTTCTATTTTTCTATTTATTGTATTTATATATTCAATATCATTTAAAAGAGAGTTGTTATGTTTCCATAAACCTTTACCATGGTTTAGATCATTAAAACATAGTTTTAGAAATATAATGGAATGATCAGACTTATAACTAGTTTGAATATTGCACATTTTCACATTTGGTAAAAAATCCTCTGTTAGCAGGTAAAAGTCAAGTCTAGCTTGCTGTAAAGGTTTACTACGTCTCCATGTGTATCTTTTAGTATCAGGATTAAGTTCACGAGAAGGGTCAAAAAGTTGTTTTTCTGTAATATTGTCTAAAAGTGTTTCTCTTGCTTTTCTGTTATTTATATTTTTATAGTTAAAATAATCCATCTTTGGATCGAGCACAAGATTAAAATCGCCACATATCATATATGTATCATTACCTATATCATTTATAATCTTAAAAATATTTTCATAAAAAACAGGTTGATCAGAGTTGGGTCCATATACTGTAAGAAGTGTAAATCGTTTTGATTCCACTGTCATGTCAAGTGCTATGTAATTACCTTCCTTGTCTCGATATTCATT
Source organism: Panopea generosa (assembly GCA_029582155.1). Lineage (NCBI taxonomy): Eukaryota > Metazoa > Mollusca > Bivalvia > Adapedonta > Hiatellidae > Panopea > Panopea generosa. Next base: position 2,262,357 of record CM055897.1, on the reverse strand, counting down.
ATGCACCTTGCACTCAAAGTTTTTACTAAATAATATTGCAACGCCTCTTGCATTAGATTTGGTAAAATTAAAATAGCAGTCCCCGTTCCATTGAGCATAAATAAACTTTTTTTGTGACTCAGTAAAATGTGTGTCTTGTAAGCAATAAATATGACATTTTTTATCTTGTAAATATCGAAAGACGTCTACTCTCTTTTGGTTGCCATTAAGGCCTCGGCAATTCAGGGATAGAATCTTGATATCACTCATTAATATTTATGTCAATCACAAAATGACTCTTCAAACCACAATTAAGAGTATAATTAGTACATGTAAGCTTGGCAACCTCACCTGGCAAAAAGGGGGGGACAAAGGGTGGGATTAATGAAACAATAAAGTGTGCAACAAAGAAGCACATAGTGAAATTAAAGATGTAAACACGTGATTTTTTCCCAAAACAAACATCTACTGAGTTGAATATAAAACGAAGAAAAATTCAAATATAATGGTACCAATAAGGGTTAATTTAATCCATTTTTTTTTTTTAAAATGCTAATTCATTATCAAAATGCTAACTGGGAATAACTCACCAGTTTGAAGAATAAGTATTACCTACAGTACTCCTAATGAACGTATCAGACATTCAAAAGAAAGACTACTCAAAATTCATAACTTCAATCTGAATTAACAGATAAAGTGAAAGGAATGAATTGACCATCTGTATCAAAACAAATCAAAATGGTTTAAACATCTGTTTCAAAAAAAAAAAAAAAAAAAAATTGACCATCTGTTTCAAAACGAATCAAAATGAATTCACCATCTGTATCAAAACAAATCAAAATGAATTAACCATATGTATCAAAATGAATTAAAATGAATTAGCCTTCTGTATCAAAATGAATCAAAATGAACTGACACTCTGTATCAAAACAAATCAAAAATGAATTAACCATATGTATGAAAATGAATTAAAATGAATTAGCCATCTGTATCAAAATTAATCAAAATGAATTTACCATATGTATCAAAATGAATTAAAATGAATTAGCCATCTGTATCAAAATGAATCAAAGTGAACTGACCATCTGTATCAAAATTAATTGACCATCTGTATCAAAATGAATCAAAATGAATTGACCATCTGTATCAAGATAAAATCAAAATCAATTGACCATCTGCATCAAAATGAATAAAAATGAATAGACCATCTGTACCAAAATGAGGTATCAATTTGTACCCTACTAGACTGAACATCTGTGTCAAAATAAGTTGACTATCCAGATTCATGTTGATGTATAATTCATGAATTGACATTCGTTTTTTTCTAGAAAGCAAATAAAACAAACAAATAAAATACAAAAAACAATGAAGCTTCTGAAAAGCATCCCTTGATTGCATGCATCAATTAACAAATACATATTAAACTCTGGTCAGTGCTGTGTTAGTAAATTACAGACCACAGCACTTATCTGTAAATACAGTTATTATTTTTAATGATGTCTATTGTATTATATAGTAGTCTTTGATTGTATAATAATATAGTAACATTTCCTTACTTGATACTTTGCAGAATGCAGGTATTGATATAGGGGTATTTCTATTCATAAAAAAATTATAATAACCTTACTGTTATAAAGTGTTATCCAAAGAAAATACTTAATCCAATATCACACAAAAACACATTCATACATCTCAAAGTTATTTTCATATTCCACACATACTGCACAAACTGTCCTGTATTTGATTATAACGGTGCATGAATGACCGTGTTAACATTGTCATAGATGTCAAACTTGTATCTGACTCCAGTTGTCGTCTTCCCAAACACTGATCCATTGAAGAACCAGGCACTGTCCATGTCCTTGTGGAGTGTAAGCCTGTTTATCAATCCCTGGTTGAGCTTGGTGACATCATCTACCAGTTTGTGGCCTGCTGCCTTCATTGCCGAACGTTTCCTCATCAGTGTGGTTTTTGCGTTGTTGTTAGTCAGCTTCACTAGCACTGGCTTTGTCATGCCAGGTTTGCCTGGAATGCGGTGGATAGCCATTATTTTCTCTGGGGCTATTGTTACATTTCCCTTTGTGTGAAAAAGATCACACACTTTTGTAATGAGCACATCTTCTGTTTCGCTTACTTCCTGTGGAATGTTCATAATTTTTACATATGTGACAATAATGATTGTAAGATGATTTGATTTCATTAAATTTACTTTGGAAGATAGTGGAGTCTGTTTCAGATTTTTTGTCTTTACAAAGTCCATGGTGGTATTTCTGAGACTTTGTACTTAGCAATTAAATTAAGATCAATATTGGCTTCTGTTAGTTTTGGTTTGATCCGGAGACCAAAAGTTCGAATAGCTTTAGGCTTTTTATCAAAGAGAGTTTCGTAATTTGGGTCAAAAGTAAGATAAAAAGCAGGATTAGATGGATTTGAATGAAGTTTAATTGCATATTGAAGAGCCAGGTTTTCACGTCTTAAATACAATGATGGTTCATTTGCCTCTACATAAAGACTGTCGGCAGGGGACGTACGAAAGGCACCAAGGGCGAGTCGTAGTCCTTGGTTGTGTATAGGATCAAGCATCGCTAAGTAAGACATTCGAGCTGATCCATATACAATAGAGCCGTAGTCCAATTTTGATCTGATTAAAGATCTGTAAAGTCTAAGTAAACTTTACGATCTGCACCCCAATTAGTATTGGCAACAACTTTTAATAAATTTAGTGCTTTATTACACTTTGTCTTAAGATATTTAAGATGAGGAATAAAAGTAAGTTTACGGTCAAAAATAAGACCTAACAATTTTGTTTCCTCAACAACAGGTATAGGTGTCCGATCTAACGTTAGATTGGGATCATCGTGATGTTTACGTAGTTGACAAAAATGCATACAATTTGTTTTAGACTTAGAAAATTTAAAACCGTTTTCATCAGACCAAGTCTGAAGTTTATTAAGGCATTGCTGTAGTTGCCTTTCAATAGTTTTCATATTTTTTGAACGGTAACAAATTACAAAATCGTCAACATATAAAGAGCAATCCACACCAGGGTTTATACTCTTAACAACATTATTAATTTTAATATTAAAAAGTGTGACAGACAGAATACTGCCTTGTGGGACGCCCATCTACTGTTTGTGAACATCAGAGATGGTTGCTCCCATTCGGACTTGAAACTGTCTATCATCAAAAAAGTTTAAAATAAATGTAGCTAAACGGCCACGAAGGCCCATATTATGAAGATCTTTCATAATGCCATACTTCCACGTGGTGTCGTAGGCTTTCTCCAAGTCAAAAAATACAGCGACTAAATGTTCTTTCTTTATGAAAGCCTCCCTAACAAACGATTCAAATCTAACTAAATGGTCTGTAGTGCCCCTTTGGCGTCGGAATCCACTTTGATACTTAGTAATTAAGTTGTTGGATTCCAAGAACCAAACGAGGCGACCATTAATCATACGTTCCATGGTTTTACAAACACAACTTGTCAAAGCAATTGGACGGTAATTAACTGGATCCGTGTGATCTTTCCCAGGTTTGGGTACCGGAATAACGATAGCTTCCCTCCAAGACTCGGGGAAGTTTCCAGTCACCCAAACAGAGTTAAATATATCAAGTAGAATTAATAAAGATGATTCGGGTAAATGTTTTAAAAGTTGATAATGGATATCGTCAGGACCAGCTGATGTATCATGTGCCTTCTTTAAGGATTTTTTCAATTCACTCAAAGAGAACTTCTTATTATATTTTTCTGAATTATTTGATTTAAAGTTTATTTCTGTTTTTCAGTCTGATGTTTATGTTTTAAAAATTTTGTATTGCAATAAGTGGTAGATGAATTTTTGCAAAAGTATCTGCCAAAGTATTAACGATGTCTTTGGCAGATGTGGCAGTATGATTTTCAGTTTTTAAATGGTTAACCCAACCTGGAGTACCCTTACCGTTGATTTTTCGGACCATGTCCCACACCTTCTTAAGGGAAGTACGAGAATAAAGCCTAGAGACGTAATCTCTCCAGAACTTTCTCTTACTCTCCTTAAGAGTACGTCTTGCTTTTGAACGAAACACTTTAAAATTGTCTAAATTATGTTGTGTAGGTCGTAAATTAAACTGACTTAATGCTTTTTTTACGATCCTTGACTACATTCTTGCAGTCATCATATATCATGGTTTTTGAGGGCGTTTTGGATTTGTCGAGGTTTTTGGGATAGTTTTTCTGCTATACTGTATAATATTGATGAAAACTGACAAGCAGGATCATCTGTATCGTTAAATAAATCAGGTTTTAACTGTTCTTCGCAAAGAGATTGGAACATATGCCAATCTGCTTTGCGAAGTTTCCATCGTTGATTTCTATCAAGAAGTGGAGGTCCAATATTTTCAAGAAATATTGGATAATGGTCACTCCCGCAGAGGTCATCACAAACACGCCATGAAAAGTCTAACAAAAGTGATGACTCACAAACTGATAAATCGATGGAAGTTTTCGATCCTGAAGCAGGATGTAAATATGTATAAGATTTATTATCATTATAAAGACATAGGTTATTTTGATTTAAAAAAGATTCAACTTATTACCTTTATCATTAATGTCTTTACAACCCGATATGTAATTGTGGGCATTAAAATCGCCCAAAAGCATAAAAGATGATGGCAATTGTGCAATGAGTTTATCGAGATCTTTCGGATCAAGGGTTGCACTTGGTGGTAAATATAAAGAGCAAATTGTAATAACTCTATGCATTGTAACACTAACTGCAACTGCTGGCAGATTAGTGTCTAATGCAATTGTACTGTGTGGGACGTTTCTATTGACAAGGACAGACACGCCACCAGTTGCTTTTTTCATCTGTATCACAAATTGTGTTATATAAAGAATACTGTTTAAAAGTAGTTTTATTATTTGACTTCAAAAACGTTTCTTGAAGACAAAATGCAATAGGGTTATGTTCATTTAAAAGTAAACTAATCTCATCATAATTTGGTTTTAAACCTCGACAATTCCATTGTATTATTTTATTTGAATTTGAATTGTTCATTTAGGTGGAAGTATAGGAACTATTGGGGCCTTCGTTTTCACGACCTTAATGGAATCCGATGCTGCTTCGTCGATCTCCATATCAAGGTGTGAAAATTTATTGTGCAACCGTATAGGGTCATCAGACTCTTCCGGTTGCCTCCCTGGATCACACAATTTAGCAGAGGCCAGATTTATTTTTCCAGTCTTGCGTGGTGAAAATGAATTCTTGGTATTACCAGAGCTCGCAGATGACGTGCTCTTAGCAACACCAGAAGTCGCTGAAGATGAGCTCTTGGTAACACCAGAGCTAGCTGAAGACGAGCTCTTGGAACCACCAGAGCTCGACGCATTTTGGTGAACTCGGGACATTCCCCGAGTTCACAGACTTTGACGTTTTCTGATCAGTTTCAGAAACCGTCGGTTTTTTATTATTTTTAATGACTGGCTTAGGTTTTATAAATGGTTTAACAGTAGAGGTCGTCTGAGTCTCAGATGTGACATGGGATATACCAGGAATAATAGAAATATATGGTTTGGGGTTTTCATTTAGCCAGGTGATGTCCGTCTGAACTTCCATACATCTTGTTGATTTTTCCTCAATCATTCTACTCACATCAGCATATGATTTGCCTGATGGAGCTGATGGAGACTGATTTTCAACAAGATGTCTGGCTTCAAGAAATGAATTTTTTTTGTCCAACTTGATCTTTTGTATTTCCCTCTCAAATTTCCATTTTGGACAATCTCGCAAGAAAGCCCCGTGGTTCCCACTGCAATTTATGCAACGGGCGGGTTTAGTGCATGACGCGAAGTCGGTGTGCCCCGTTTCACCACATCGAGCACACACGGCATCTCGTCTACATCTTTTTCGGTGATGTCCAAACTGTTGTCAGTTAAAGCACCGAAGTGGATTTGGAATAAATTGATCAACAGGTAAAGACAAATATCCGATTTTTACTGTTTTTGGAAGATTGGGGTTATTGAACCACAAGATAAAGGTGTTCGTAAATTTAACAATGCCATCCTTCTTGGTACTAATTCGTGTCACTTCTGATACCCCCTGTGATTTCAGGTTAACACTCATTTCCTCAACAGTACATTGTTCTAGTTCCCTAGAACGAATGCCTCCTTTGGAGGAATTAAGTGTGTTGTGTGGACGAACCTCTACCGGTATTTCAACAAAGTTTTTGACAGAAAGTAAATTGTCTGAATGACTCTTTTTTAAACATTCAATCATAATTTTTCCGGATTTCATTTTCACCTCTCGTGGTTCACCAGCAAAACCAAGTATTGCCTTGTGAATCGCAAAAGGTGAAAGCTTTGTAACGGGTTTTAATTCATCTGTTGAAGATATTGTCAAAAATCGTGGCCAGTTTAATTCATTGAATTCGGCATCTGACTCAGTCTCTGTCGAATCGTGTCTATCACGCTTGTGCAAAGACTGAGCAGGTACAGGTCTATTTGGAGTATTGTTTTGGTGTCTTTTTTTGGAAGCCATAATGTGTTTGTGTCTGTTTCGTTGTTCACGTTTCTCACGGCTTAGGTTTAGCATCGTAACGAAACCTTCATCGAAATGATATCAAAATGTTCAAAGTGTAAAATCAAAGTTTAACACCTTTGTTTTCTGTTACAATTAATCAATATTCTCTTTGCTATACGAAATGGATAGAAATTATGCTCCAAATATATTATAATACAGCATTCTCAACAATATGTCCGTGTTGTTTTTCTAGAAATTATTATAATATTTTACTCTGTTACACTGTGATGTGTTTTGTTTCTTTTTTAAATAATTTTTACTTTGATCAAAGATGGACAGCTTTTGGGAAGAAGATGCAGACTTCACCGATCCAAGCGTTCGTCATAACAGCAAAGCTCAAAATTTGTGAAATAAAATATGCAACGGTCAGAGTGCTTGGGAGGTCATGGGCCAACATGTAGATTACATCAATGGTTAATTTATCTTTTCGTTGCTGTTTTAAAATTCAAAATTTAAAAAAAATCGGAAAAATATTTTCTTTGGCAAATAATGTTACGCCGTTCGAATAATCATCGAATACATGCAGTGTTATTTGCTATTTATTGACATTTTCCAGACATAAGAATGTACAACAACTTGCGTATACATTAAGGTAACAACTCGACAACATATAGCACGACTGACACTACCCCAAGTTTTCAAATTGAGCAAGAAACAGGACGTATTCGGATGTTTGTGTTTGATGCTTCAGGAAGTATGAGGGATGTAAGTTATTTATAATTTATGTCATTTATATACAAATATACATGTCTGAGGTATTCTGTATCTAATGGAACGTATCACCTTTAATATACATGCATCTGATTAGAACAAATGTTTCTTCGACAAGAATATTCCTCACTTCTAATCGTTCTTGAGCCGAGCTCGAACCTACAACCTGCACGGAGATGCCCATAATGTAACGTGTACAAAGTTAGCTATTTTATAGATTCTAGATTATCATATATAAAAATATAATTTCAACACCTCGTGCAATATAGCAGTCAATAAACATTTCTTGTAAATTTAACCGATTTCAACAATAGCTGTTTTAAAACAAAATTGAACATATGGAAGTGATATGAATTGATAAAAGCATTTGTTTAGCATTGATACCATACGACATATGCATATGATAACACGTTTACAGGACAAAATAACAAAACAAAAACAGGCAGCCTGGCTTGCAATTGATAATTTGGTCGAGACTGGAAGTTGGTTAGGAATAGTTTCATTTAGTGGAAGTGCCACTCTTCTTGCTGATCTAACTAAGATTAAAAACAAGAAATCAAGAAATCAGCTCAAAGACGAAGTCCCTACCACTGTTGGAGGTTCGACGGACATTTATCTTGGATTGAAACTAGCAGTTGAAGTAAATAAATGTTTTATCCGTTTAAATCATTCGATAAGAATACGGAATTTGATTGTTTTTAACAATAGTGTTTGTTTATCTTCAACAGTGGTATTTATTATAAACATGTCTTTTTTAAGAAATGTAAAACCATTGATAAGTTTCAAGTAAAAACATGTGGAATATGAAACAAAACATACAGTAATATACTAAGTAAGTTATTTAAGGCAATGCCAAACTTTTAGACAATTATTGCTTCAGTTTAATTCACACATTCTTGTAGATCTAGTTTTAGGTTATATTTATCTATAAGCAACAGAAAATACAACAGGACAACAATATAAATAGCAAATACTTCGCGTAAACACGAATTAAAAATATTAAATATTCTACATGACTAGAGATTTGTTTCATTGGGCTTTGGGGCTTTTTTATGTTGGCGCTGAAGTGTAAAACTTTTTGTGCAATTATCATTACATCATATTTTACTGTGATATATTTTTAGACAATAAAGGACAAGTTTATGGCAACGGGAACAGAAATTATTTTACTTTCGGATGGAATAAGCCTTCCATATTTACATATTCAGACGAAAGGCATTACAGTCCACACAATTGCAATAACCAACGCTGCAGACCAGGAAATGGCAAACCTTGCACAAGCAACCTCAGGAAGCAGTTTTACCTATCTGGAGACGGAGACAGTATCATTTGCTGATGTTCTTGGTCAAGCTATAACAAACGGAAACACTGCCAGTGACTCCGTTGAGAAAGTATTTATTAATTTAACATTACTGTTCTCTTGTTATAATAGTACGACGATTAAGATGTATGTATTACAGTTTGCTATCGAGATACTTTTGAGTAAACATGTACATGCATGTGAAAACCATTTTACGTAAAAACTAATACCATAAAAGTTCATGATTTAATTCAAGAATTTATTTTATTCGGCCGATATACGCAAGCACTCAGCACAAGCACGTCATGAACCGTATGTACCACGTGTAAAGATAATTCAATGTCAGCAGACAGTAAGTTAAGCTGGTAAAGCAACTACACCAAAATGGAATTGCAGTATCGTGTCCAAGGCTGGCTGATTTGTTTTTGGGTCTTATTTGTATATATTAATGTCATAATACATTCGGGATTCATTGACTATTATTGAATATTAAATATGAGCAACAAATGTATCATTTTTTTTCTCATATGTATAATAACTTTATTACATATTACCACTTATAATGTATATCACTGAATTGTTTGTAGATATTTTCTGAATCATACAAGATTAGTTCGTACTCTTATGCAAGTGGAACATTTACTATCGACGAAGGTTTAGGCAACAATACCTTACTGACGATCTTACTCTCAGTAAGAAACAACGTGACCGTTAAAGTCATTAGTCCAAACAACGTGACATACAGTATTGATAATACAACGGATATGTTGACTCTAGAAATTCCAGATAAAGCTGAGGTATTTTTTTAGATTGTTATTGTTAGATTTGCTGTTCGAAAATAGAATACGGCTCTTAAGATTTGTGTTATGTGAGTGTGTTTTTTTATTTCAAACAATCCCTTAGGAACATACTTATTGAAACCGAGTTCGCTACTTCTTTATTGTGTTTCCGAGGGATTTTTTTTATCAGATACACTGTATAAATTGTCCAATGGAAATCAACTGGATAACAACCATAAATTCTTTTTAACAAATCACGTGTTATGACATCAGAAAATTTAGATGTTCTTTTTTATTACAAATAAACTATGGGCTATTTGCCACTTTTTAACATTTGCAATAAAATAAATTCTTAGTAGACAAAACAATTGTGTCTCAAGATGTTGACATTTTACGCGTGACTTCTAGAATGTCTAAGGCAGCTCTTCATTTTAACAGTTCTGAGCAAATGAAAGTATATACAACTGTTGAGAAGGGAGGAAGTCCATTTTTGAATGGGAATGTAACGGCCATACTGGCGGCAGATAGCAGATACATACCTACACAAATAACGATGCGTGATTCTGAACCAGGTACTTATATGTACATATTTAATTTACACTAGATGATAAGTTAAATTCAAGGAAACATGTGTACGAATACTCAGTAGATGGATGATATTGTTAAAAAGAACTTCAAAGTACACTTGCACATATAAAATTAATAAATAGTTAACTAATTGAAAATGAATATGCTGAAATCGAATTAATGAAATTAATTAGTATTGCTTATAATATGTTTCCTATTAAAATATTTGTTAAATGGTGTGTGCTTTCACAGATTGATATTCAACAACAATAATTTGTCGTAATAATCATCGTATTCTGAAATACCGTTGTTTCTGAATATATTTTTAGTGTAAATTATTTTATCTACATGTTTATAGTGATATTTTGATATTTACACACAATAAACACATTAAGTTGTTTCACCGATTCACCGTTTACACACATCACTGAAATTGGAGCGGATGGCATTCCCAATGACGGCATTTACTCTGCTTACCTCCTCAAGACCTACTTCACGAGCAACAGTCGCCGCTACAATATAAAGATACGTATTGTCGGCGATGGACATGCGTTCACCTACACAACTGATGTAGATATTGGTGGACGATCTACTTCAATACCAGGCGGTAAGGTGTTAAAATATTGTCAATGACAATCTGAGAAATATAAACGTAACTGTTGAAGAACGATGCAACAATCGAAACGATTGCTTTTGACCTCGTGATTTTCAGAATAAAAATCATTTGATTATTTTATGATTATTTGAATTTAAATAAATGTAAGTGATGAGACAAGCTTATTGTAAAATAAATACAGTACCAAATGAATTTCCTACCTAAATCGAATATAGAATTTGATTTTATCAAAGGACGTTTTATGAACCAAAGATAGATTTTGATCTCTGAGAAGGAGTTTATCATCATGTCAAATTTCTGGGATAAAATAACATGCCATTTTCATTAAATGGATATTTAATCAATGAAAGCGTTTTGAATATGGGCGTTGTCAAATACTACACAAGTTACAAGTAAATCACGTATATAAAAATACGATGGACAAAAAATATGTTAAACGTAACATACGTTTAGCATGCGTGGTATTTTTATCTGTGTACATTTGTTTTCAGTTCCATATTTAGTTCGAATTTTATTTTGAATTTTAAAGAGATAGAACGTTCCAAAACTTTTAGATATGACAACATTTAGTACATATGGCTATGTTTAGTACATAATGCATAGTCGCTATAGTTTATCCATTTTCAAAAGTTGATGAAATTGAGTTTGAAGAACTACAGTTAGATGAATTCCAACGACAGTTTATCCCAGGGGAAATAACTGTAGTCAATTATATTGCGAATCCAAGCGACACAACTCCGCTAGCGAAAATAACCGACCTAAATGTTGACAATATAAAAATAAATGGAGATGATCCAGTCAACAACAGCATAACGTATACACTATCGTGGACTGCAGTAGTGGATGATATGGATATTGGCCGAGGTAAATATAAGGAAAATCGGAGATATGTAGCCAAGCTTTATTTGAGTGAATGTATTATAGGAAAATTATACTTTAACAATTTAGAGCTAATGTGACAACCCCTTCATTTCATTACTCCAAACCTTTTAAACACTTTAAACCTCTTCCAAGGATTGTTCTTAAATGATATATGACTCGATGTTCATATGTTGTCCATATTCTTTTAAGCTGATGACGTCGTATTAATTACTACGTCAGAATAAGTTCTGCAGCAGATGCTTAATGTACTGGATTCCTGGTGAAAAAAGTTGAAATTATGCATTAATAATGACCCATTTTTGGGCCTTTATCAAAGGAATTATCATAGTTTGACTTTACATGTGGTGACATCAACTTGCAGTTAACTAGTGCTTATAAATATTTAGGCCTTTGGTTTCATAAACATTTAGATTTAAAGTTCACTTCGTCGGAATTCGCAAAATCCGCAACTAAAGTTTTATCGGCTTTTATTCAAAGTTCTTACACGATGTTGGTATGGACTCTGAAGTTTTTTGTAAGCTGTAAAATCCTTTATTTGAGCCATTAGGTGTTGGTGTTCGGGGTGTAAGCGAGCAAATGAAAATAAATACTGTACAAAACAAAGCTTATATATATCTTTTAGGTCCAGGAAAAATACAGCAAATGTTGCGTCACAGGGCGACATTGGCAGGTCTTCGTAAAGGCTTGAACTATGTTGGCTATTTCTGAAAACTTTGAAAACTCTAGAACAAAAGACTGTTTAAAAGTGTTCAACTGGCCAAGTAGTCATAGAAAAAGCTGGGAATGTAGACCTAAATTATTCATCTCTAGTATAGATATGTATCACATATGGGATAACAACGTGCCCATCAAGAATAATATTAGACACATTAAGGTTAAATTGACATAAATGGATCAAGCTCAATGAAAATCTTATTTATGGGTCAATTCTGGTAAGGCAATGGTAACAAAGATAAAAAGATTTGTTATTCAACATGAAACTTTTATTCGGATTTAATATTCGTTAAAGTCCGAAAATGCAATACTGAATCAATGTCACTTAAAGATAAAATCGTTTTTCTGATGAATTATGTTAATAATCAACGTTCCTTAGCTTACAACCTTGCTATAAATGTTCCATAGAAGAGAAATATTTCATTAATTCTATTTATTTAATTTTTGTCATTGTATTGATTCTTAATAAATAGAAGTTGTACTTATTCACATTTTATCATTTTAAATGCATTTCTCTGATAAATAAAACTAAAGAATTTCCTGTAAATATTAATAAGGATAGTATTATGTGTGTCTTATAGATTTTAAAACATGTGAAACGTAAATCCATTAGATTATTAATAATGTATTTATCATTATTATTATCATTATTATAGTATGTATCTATTTTGTATTTTCTTTATTCTTACAGCCACAAACTATGACTTACGAATAGATAAGGACAACAGAATTCTTCGTAACAATTTTACGAAAACTCGACCAGTACAATTTCTTTCAATGGACAATCCAAAACAGTCAGGGGAACAAGAACAAGTTTACATAACCTTTACAACTGACGAATGCAACGGGACATGCTTTCTTGCACCACGAGCCCGTGACAATTCTAGTCTAGAAATTGAAATTTCAAATCTGATTAACATTGATGTAGATTTCTCGTATGAACCGGAAGAAGTGTATACAACGACAACAACTGAAGAGAGCACATCTACTGTTGCTACTACAATATCGTCGAATACAACACCAACCGAAACCAAGACATTTGTAAATGTTACGACAACAACTATCACAACTGAAGAGATCACATCTACAGTTGCAACTACAATATCGCCGAATAAACACCAACCGAGGCTGAGCCACTCGAAGAGAAATGGGTATTTATGATAATAGGAGGAGTAGGCGGCATAGCAATTGCAGTCTCTGCTATGGTGAGCACATGTATTATGAACAGAAGATATAAGTCTAAACGCGAGGGGAGGTCTAGGTTCAACACAACGAAAAAACATGTCGACTCGTTCGGAGAAAATGAACTCAGACAAACCTACGAAAGTGAAGTTTCATCAATATATAGCCATGGCAACGACTACCGAGACATGCCGGTGCGTGGACACGTTCCACGAGCCCAGTTAAAACACACACACGAAATGTATCCGATTTATCCGCGTTCGATTCATCGACTGTTGTTTATACTTTTAAACTTGTGGATTGATTAATGCACCAACCTTTTAATTATTAACGAACTCACATGTAGAAATGTATGCTAAATTTTATTCACACATTTCATAATATATTTGCAATTTTAAGTTAAATGTGATGTTTCATGACAATATGTTAACTTAATTACAATCACTATAATCACTGCTTATATTAGTAAATAAGAGCCATAGATTGATTGATTGATTGATTGATTAATTGATTGGTTGATTGATTAATTGATTGATTGATTGATTGAATACTAAGCGGCGGTTTTATGCCATCGAGGGCTAATAGACGATCAATGATTCTAACCATTTTTTTCCTGGGATACTGAAAGATTAACAAATACTCCTCGAGCACACCCATTTTGCAAGTAACTTTTTCACTCGAGTCAGTGGTGAGAGAAGAGTGGCAGTGAGACATAATGGGCACAAACACTTGTTCTGCACTATGTCGAGCTCACTGTAAGCAGGCTTGACAAAAATGAAACAAACACTCAAGGATTTTTTTTATAGCAATGTATATAATGCAGCCTTCTAAACCTGTGATGGCAATCTTAACTATTAAAGGCAATGGTGAAAATCACAAACTTGGTGGAAACTGCTGCAAGGAACCTGCAAATTTAACTATATTTAGAACTGAATATGAGTTTGTATGTTTGTGTGAATGTTTAGCGTCTTTTTCATGCCATGGCAGGCTAACAGACAATCGATTAACCTAATTACTCTTTCCTAGGAACCAGTACTAGAACACACCCATCTCAACAAGCAACTGATTACTTTCCATTTGAGTCAGTGGTGAGATAAAAATGACAATGAGACACAATGTCATATATTAATTATCACGGAGACTGTGGCCAGGCGTGATTCGAACGCATGACCTCTGGATAGTACCGTGCTACCAACTGAGCTTACCATATAAAAAATAACATTTGTATCATTCACTGTTTTTGACTGTGTCATCAATTTTAATAGCAGTTCTTTCGACTTAATCATTTGATGGTCATCAACATGAATTTGTATAACGTTCCCTTCCGGTAAGGGGATTCCATTCCATTATGTATGATTTATTGCACTGTTCATTTATTCAATATTTTTTTCAAGTTGAATAGATAAACTCATTACTTAATAGTAAATGGCAATGTGCTATCTTTTTATGCCTTCATATTTTATTTAGTGTGCTTGTCTTTCCTCTCAATCTCTCTTTTATGATTTCAGAAGGTATTCGTAAACTAACATGGAAAAATGGCTTCAAATCTACTGATTGTCTATACTACACTTAGGACAATATTATACACCCCCCAACCCCCCCAACCCCCATTCCCACTCCTCAGAAACAGTATGGAATGCTTGTAGTAAATTCACCAGAGAGAGAGCACCAGGCCCGTGATTGGGGTCGTGGTCATGGGTAAGATCCTCAGCCATGGCTATGCATGTTGTCCTTGAGCAAGTAATTGGTAGCTTTCCCACTTAAATCAGCGCTGAGAGACGAATGGTAATGAGACGTAATGTCGTTTATCAATTATTACAGAGACTGTAGCCGGACGGTGATGCTTCGAACTCACGATCCCTTGGATAGTCAGATGCGCTACCGACTAAGCTAATCAGGCTAGGCCGAAATTTAGAACAAACAAACATATCAAGCAGATTCCAAGTATTGTAATGTTCAAGAGAGACGAGTTAATGACGGTGTATCGTCACAAATGTCTAACTGATAAAGAAAAGTCTGAAATGAATGAACCTGATATGTCCCGAATCAGGTCTATTAATCACTAGTGAAAACGCAGAGAACCCTATAACTGTCCCATAATTCATAGCAGTTGAACGTTTACTAAACTGTGACGTCATAAAACGTTCAGTTTGAAACAACTAACAAATCAACGTGCTCAAAAGTGGCTCTCACAACATTGCTATTTAACGGACCCAATCGGGAGAGCTGGTTCTGTACTATAGACTACTGAAATGCGATTTGGGAATTTTAATCCACTGTAGCATGATAAGAAAATAAATTTTAATCAGTGCAGTGAAATGGAAACAGGAATAATGAACATAACGCTGGAATAGCTTAACGTCATTCATATCCTCATTCAGAAATGTTTTAAGACGAACTAAACTCAAATTGTATAACCAATACAGGGGATCATAGTCAATTAAAACTGAAGACACATGACTCATCTGGTTAGTCCCAAAATGCATTGAGTTTTTAAATGAGACTACTATTTTAGTCTAACCTGGACAAGAATGCAACGTTAAGATATCTCTTCCCAATGCATTGTCTAGATAGAAATCCTTACGACAATAAGAGACTAGAGAGTACCTTGGCCTGATATATGGAGGGATGTCAATTCTGAAATTAAAACAAAATTGTCATAATGCTTTGAATGTTGAATTTCTTTTTTCATTTCTTATCTATTAAATTGAAAATATTATGTGCTCTTGTAATTATTGACATGCTGTATCTTTATATCTGCGTGTTGTAGCAATAGATCCCTTGTCTTTCTATCAGTTTCGTTTTTACAATGTCTTATTTCTATAATTGTTGAATCATATATAGTCATACCTCTCAATGTATCTAATCAGCGTCCCTGCGATACGCTAGGAATGTAACCAGTGTAAGACACACCTTATTTCTGCAAATCACTGACTTATTCTTCACATATCAATAGTTGGGAGATACATGATCTGAGAACAAAGTTTATGACATGGAGTGTGGCCGCGAGTAATTCGAACAACCGACCACAGGATGGACAATCAGACGCTATTCGACTGAGCTATTCGGGCCCATTCTTGATTGGCCTGTATCCAACTATAACCTTTGAATGTACTATAACATATTCTGCGTTATGTATATAACCACAGCGTAACAACATTGCAATTAGATAATCATTTGTTGCATAGCCAAATGTCATTAGATTGCACCAGGCACTTCTCATGAAGTATCATTCCATTGAAATGATTTTTTAATGGGGTTTAACGCCATTTTCAATACTGACATATCAAGTTTTACTGATGGAGGAAGATCTCAGACTGAGTTAGACTAGGTAGATCTAAATGCCTTCCACAAGCAACTGGCAAACTTTCTCACATAAACTTTTTTGAGCGTGCGGGATTCGAACCTACGACCTTAGCGGTGAGAGGTAAGTGATCCTGAGACGGCGATTTAGATCGCCCGGCCACGAAGTACTCTGCAGTGAAATGGAACCAGAATTTTAATATGCAAAGTAGTTACATAACGCAGGTTCTGTATGTCTGCATCATTTACAGTTTTGTTAAGGATGTTGGCTCGTTAGTTTTTAGATTTTCATTACAACAGATTTCATATCTTAACCATGTTTTGTTACAGTCATATGAATGTCGGTACATTGAACGATTTAAGCCACAAACATGTTCATTTTTTAACATACCTTTTTTTTAGATTTTTTTTAACTTTTGGCATCGTTTTCTTACCAAGAAAAAAATGGGGTAAGGGTAACTTTAAGCGGAATAAATATTTGTTCAAAAGAGAAAAATCATGTTTTGTCATTTAAAAATGTTGTACATGTGTATAATAGCAGGTTTTAGAATATTTTTAAACTGAAACATTACATTAATTATTTTGTGATGTTATCAAATATAAATATTTTTAAAACAGTATCAACATATGCACTATTTATAGTTATTTGACAAATATTTCTTTAAAGTGCAATTAATTCTGAAAGTGCTTACAATGAACCAAAGGAAACTAAAATATATCAAAGTATAATTATCACATATATTTTTCATGCTTTTTGGTTAACGAGATAAATGATTTTCGTTGTTCCGATGTTACATTTAATTATATTATGTTAGAAAAAGTAAAACCGATATATACAGATCGGGAATGAAGTTATTATAGCAAAATGGCCCACAACTCCGTTTTCTTTGTTGATGCTGCAGAGATATATCCTCCACACAGAGTCAAAAATGGATTCGGATTTCTATTTATTTAAACCTTCATAAAGATATCTGTTAAAACAAAATAAGAAAATCAATTACTCAAAAGCAAAAGAATGCCTGGTTTCCAAGCTTAAATTGGCAGCTCCTAATTCACAATGAGGTACTCATTCATTACACGCAAGTGGTGCGGCTGTCGCCGCTAATGCTGAAGGCACATCCGACAGATGCTTAAACAGGCATGGTCGGTGGATAACTAACTCAGCCAAAAAAGGTTATATAGATGATACAACTGAGAAGAAATTCTTTATAACAAAATTATTTGAAATGAAAAAAGTGTGTATTCAGTAAAATGTTTTGGACGAATTCGAATAGCATTTTCATACCCTAAACTTTGTCACAGTTCTAGCTTACGACTCGTACAATGCAAAAGGTTTTCTGTTGTACTTTGATGGAAATTTAGGTTAAGACTAGATCTTTTCCATGGTACGTAGTATTGGGGAAATTATATGTATCAACTTAATGTGGCAAATATGTGGTCACGTGATTTCTGGCGTATGTTTGCATACGGCATTTACGTTAAGATAGATCCGTTCTTGTTGAGTCTGTGCGCAGGTAACATCTAGTCTAAAATGCTATTCGAATTATTGAACATTTACATTTTGTAAGTTAAGAGCACGTTTGGATATGATCCGTAGTTGCATTGTTAAGTAAGGAGTAAGTGTGGCATGCCACGTATGTATGTTTCCGCTTCCCAAGAGGTTATTTTTTGCGCACGCTCTCTGTATTCCAATGATGAACAAATAGCAAACTTATGTATTGGTAACGAGACAAACCAGCAAACCAACATATTTCACGTATTAGGTTCACTATCAACTATATTAGACATTATAACAAGACGTGTATGTATTAAAATTCTAAAAAAGGCAAACGTTGAAAGACGTTACAGATGGAATGTTTGCTTTTAACTTTTTTGTGAAATATGATTATTTCAAATATTATACGTATATATGTCTTACGCAAATAAAATATATCATTTGGGTGCTACATGATTAAATAATGCGCACGACTTGTACAATGCAAAAGGTGTTTTTAATAGAAATTTAGGTGGAGTTGAGACAGCTTATTGCTTTTTTTAAATAAATCATTGACTGTGAAAAGAGTGATTACATACGGCAAATATTTTAACATCTGTTGATGAAAAATACATTTTACATTGGTATTTTCAATAATAAATACATATTTTTATACTGGTAAAACCAACTAAAAACCCACAATTGCATCATTCAAAGCTTTAAGAGGCACTAGTTAATCAAACACACAGTTTAAGAATAAATAAATCACTTAATCAGAGTTTAATATTTAACTTTTTAAACTACAGCTGCATAATTATAAACTAGTATTATTGAGTCAATGAATTACGTCGTGTATGATATGCAAAGATGAGTTTATTACGGTTCTTCTCGTGGGTATAAGACGTATTGAGTTGTTGTTTGAGAGAACACTGGGTCGAGTCTTGGATGGAACATACGCGAAAGCGACCAACACTATTCATTGCACAGTAATATCCACTTTTGGAGCGCGTGGTCTAGTTGTAGAGCATCGCAACCCTGATCGGAGGGTCGTGGGTTCGATCCATCGCCACGGCTATGTGTTGTGCCCCTGAATAAAACACCTTATTCCGTATACGCTTAGTATTGGTTCTACACATGAAGACTTCGAGCGTGATTCGTAATAACTTGTTTCATAACCAAAGTAAAATAAATAAGTTTTAATTAAATTTGTAACATTTTGGTACATATTAATAAAACTGAAAGTAGATTATTCCTCGAACATTCCCAATGATAGATATATTTACGTAAATAAGTGAAAGTAAATAATTTCGTAAAAAATTCATAATTCATTATTTATTACAGGTTGAATATCGTGACCGGTGTATT
Source organism: Panopea generosa (assembly GCA_029582155.1). Classification (NCBI taxonomy): domain Eukaryota; kingdom Metazoa; phylum Mollusca; class Bivalvia; order Adapedonta; family Hiatellidae; genus Panopea; species Panopea generosa. The sequence continues at coordinate 2,242,928 of CM055897.1, read as the reverse complement.
GACTAAGACGGCATCACAATCAATTAATACGAAACCAAATAAATGATTGAGCTATTGCTGTATAATGGAGTTAGTTATTGAGTTAATGTAGGTCATCTCCCTCCGAGTTTAAGCCTCAGGTACTTGTACTTGTTTATGGGAACAATGTACTGGTTACGTCAATGGACATGTTCTAAAATATATGTCATTGGAACATTTGGGTGGGTATCGCTCAAATGCTAAAGAAAGATGATCAGTTCATGAAATAGAAAGTAAAAATGTGATGAAACAATTGCCACTGTTTGACGTTCAGATGTTGGCAATTCTAAACTCAAAACGAACACTGCTTTATATAATAAATTGAACAGTTGCAACTTATTTCTCAATTTATTTGGCGACTTACCAGTATGAATCAAAGCGCTATCAGTGCTGAAGACCTTGTGCTGCATATGGTTTGATGGAGAAACAGGTTAGGAGCAGAATAAAGACACATTTTTCTTTGGAAATATAAAAGGAATAAAAACGTGAATTGTATTTATGTATATTTATTATTAATATCATGCATATAAGACAAAATATGTAATGTATCAAAAAGCGTCAGAAATATCGGCAAATAAAAAGGTTTCAATACATTAAGAAAGGCAATTCTTCATTTTCTCCGAAATATGCAAATTGAAATACATATTGATTTAGATTAGTGCATATAGTCCGTATATGATATTACAAGCACTGTTTTAAATCTTGAATATAGTATGCTATTTGAAACGATATCAAACTGACATTGAAACATATCTATAATATAATTATATTCAATAATTGGTCGAGAACTTAAGTTAACAAAACTTTACAGTTATAACACACTTTAATCTTGAAATCTTATCTGATACTGTGAAATAAAACCGGAAGTAAACATTACTGTAGAATATTCTAAAGGTTGGTTCCTTGTTCGTGTAAGCAGACGATTATTTAATAGAACCAATCTAGCACACTTACAATTTATGAAAGCATAATTATCATTGTATCGTATAACTCATGCGTATCATTTGCAGATACAGCCATAATGGTATCTTTTTACTATGTCATTAATACAAGCAACAAACACAGGCGATGATTTAACTATAACAAAGGTTATTTCTGTCTAGAAAGAGAAATTATATTACACAAGGACATTTTGAAAAAATGCTTATATAAATTGAAACTATTAAATGGTTCGAACGGTTGATTGAATCAAATTAGGGAGAACAGTAAAAGTATACTTTTGAGAAGGCTACCAAAATATATGCTAGATGTTTCTTCTTGGTAGGAGTGCCTATAATTATCTTCCCGCCAGACCATATCGTCTGCTATAATATGGTATAACATGCAGATGTAGCTGTTTACACTTCGGAGTGTACTCAATTATTTGGCAGTTGGAGTCGATGGTTATATACCACATATAGTAACTTATTTTGTTAATTGAATGGGTTTACATTAATATATTAATGTGCCAAATTATAATAAAAACGATGCAATGGTGACTTTAGCATTTAAACAAAGATATATCTGATTTAAAGCATGTATACAATTATATAGAGTAATTTTTATACCGCATCCACGATTTATCACTACCTAAATGATACATAGAAACAGTGTCAAGAGTTGTTTGAAAATGTTAAACAATATCTTCAACAGCTTAAACAATGTGACCCAGCGAAACATTACTATCAGTCATTAGCTTTTCATAAGAAATATTTTGCTCAATGTTGATGATGTTGGTTAATTATGTAACATAAGTATATATTTACACGACTGCAACGTCAATAGCATTATCTTAAGGGTTTAGGGCCATTTTCAACACATGACAGGTCATTCTTTACATACCAAGTTTTAGAGTATTTCCAGTAGAATCGAAGACATTCCACAAGTAACTGGCAAACTTATAGTATTTAGATCGAGCGGAACTCAAAGCCATGATAGATGTAATTGATAATTACCAATGCCATTCAACAGAAAGGAATTGAAAAAATGCAATGAAACAATATGGGTTTTGGCGGATATTAGCCTCCACACCGAGGTGGACTATTTTGTTTTTAAAAAGGGAGATAAGTTTGTGCTTGTCCTAGCGTTGATGTCGCTTTTTTCTTTAAATATTTTAGCAATGCTCATATATCTCAGTAACCACTATTTCCTTATATGTGTTTTCACTACCATAAAGGGGCCTTAATAGGCCAAGTTGAATACCTCCATTGTGGTAACAGTTGTGATCATGGCTGCTTTTTTCTTAGAAAATTCGATAAAGTTTCAATGAATGCTCATACCAAATCTCAATAAACACTTCCCATATTTCAACGAAACTTAACATTTATTCCCATATTTCAATGAAACTTCACATTTATTCCCATAGTTCAATAAAACTTGACATGCATTTTATAACAATCGGAGAAGCTCATGGGAACAAGCGAAACAACTCTCGTGCGTTCTAATTACGCGGTGCCACAATCCCTGTAATGCTTGGTCATGGACTTTGTTTTAAGACCATGAATCTCCCACTTATGATTATGTGTGGAATAAGTCAGTAACTTACAGCGTGTCTAGAACTGGTTAAATGCCAAGCGGATCGCGATTAAGTGCGCTGACCTCAGATGTATAACTACAGTGCAGTTAAAAAGGTGCAAAGACAACACACAAACACACATGGACGGTAACGCAAAGTGAAAATAAGTATTCTTCAGAACGTATAGAATCCTTAATGTAATGATATTGGTAACAATTTAATATTTTATTGTTCTTTTTCTTCTTTTAAATATATACATACATTATTCAAATATTATAGGAAGAATACATAGTACAAACGAAACTGATAAAAATTCAAGGAGAATTATTTCGAAAACAAGCGGATTTAATAATAAAATAAATAACAATAATTAAAAAATCCTGCCGGATGATACTCAATTAACCAAACAAAGGAAAACGTTATGTTATGTCTGGATGATGTTTCACGTGGCATTCTTGTCTAGGAATTCTCATTTAAAATTAAAATGCATTTTGGGACTTACCAAATGAGTCACGTGTCTTCAATTTGATTTCACTATGATCCCCTGTATTGGTTACATGATGTTCAATTTTGTTCGTCTTAAAAAGTCTGAATGAGGAGGTTGATGGTGTTAAGCAGTAGGTATTGTATCAATTTCGAAGCTCCGATTACAATAAATTGTTTTCATTCATTTAAGACTTACACTAATTATTTAGACGTTGGCGATTTATTCTGAATGAATTAATAGGGTTTTACGGTGTACCAACACATTATAGGCTATTCGACGCAAACTGGAAGAAAGATTCCAGGTTTACTCTACATGTATAAAAAAATCAACATACAGATAAAAAAATACATCAAAAAATGATTATGCAGAATGAAACTATATCCTTGATACCTACAGAATTGCAGAGTTTCAGCAAATTATATCGTATTATTCAAATTGTCCTACGACATGCATGAGCCACAGTGATCATATTCTTGCCATCACCTATATTGCTCCCTGGAACTACACAGTGGTTGGTAATTTAACAACAATTGTGAAAATGACAACCACACGGTTCGATTTATTCTGACACACTGCCATTATCATGCCTCTCTTGAACAAGAAAATACTTGGATTATACTTGATTTGATTGTGTTATGTTCTAAATGTCATTAATACTGTTATGAGACAGCAAATATAACTTAAAATTACATATATATCATGAAATATGTAAATAAGTGTTCAATATAAATTCAGCTTACACTTCTTCATGGTATTTAATAACTAAATGAGTGGGGCCATATTCTATACACAATTTTATGTATAAATAAATCGATAAATTTAACGCGAATAAAACGTATACATTTCCACGCACCGGCATGTCTTGGTAACCGTTGCCATTGCTATATCTCGATGTCATTCTCGTAGGATTGCTCGAGTCCTTTTTCTCGGAACGAATCGACATGTTTTTCTCTTGCATCTGACTTAAGTCTCCATTTGTCTTGAGACTTGGATCTTCGCATTATCAACAAAGCAGAGACTACTACTGCTATCAACAAGCCAAGTGCTCCTGTTGTAATCATGAATATCCACTTCTTTTCCAGTTGCTTGGTTTCGGTTGGTATTGCTTTCGACAATATTGTAGTTGCAACAGTAGATGTGTTCGCTTCATTTGTGATATTTGTTGTCGTGTAATTTTCAAGTGACTTGTTTTCGGTTGGTTTTGTATTCGTTGCAATAGTAGATCTGCTCTCTTGTGTTGTACCAGCTGTTGTTATTGTGTTATCTTCTTCCGGTTCATACGAGAAATCTACGTCAATGATAATAATATTTGAAATTTCATTTTCCAGACCAGAATTATCACGTGCTCGTAGTGCAAGAAAGCATGTTCCGTTGCATTCATCAGTTGTAAAGGTTATGTAAACCTGTTCTTGTTCCCCTGACTGTTTTGGACTGTCCATTGAAGGAAATTGTACTGATCGGGAATTTTTAAAATTGTCACGAAGATATTTGTTGTCCTTATCTATTCGTAAGTCATAGCTTGCCGCTGCAAGAATAAAGAAAACACAGAATAAACACATATACAACACGTACCGATGACTTAAACCAAATAATCACTCCTGACATATTCTTCATATAGCAGCGAGGAAACTTGTTTTGAAAAGATCAACACTTTAGTTTTCAATATAAGTTATGATCATCTATCTTAAAATGCTGATTCTTTTCGACAAAATAAGAAGTCTACAAATAATGTCGAATTAAACCAAGTAAAGACGGCTTAATTTAACTTTCTTATAAACAATGGAATAATTCAGTTATAATTTATTTGATTAGCAATTGACGGTGTCATCTGGAAAAAATGGATTACTAATATGACAATATTCTAAAAAGGTGTAATTCTCCTAATGCTTTGTTTTAAGATTATACTATCTTTCAGCCCGATTTCAAACAGGCTCACAGGTTATTTGAACCGCTCTAAGACTCAGATCTTGGAATAACCTGTAATGAGTGATTTAGAGGTCATCGGGTTGAGCTGGAGATAGAACTGGCAACCTCTAGCGTACTCAGACATATTTACTGCACTACTGCTCCGCTATTTGAATAGTTAAGTAATTGTTTAAAAGGTTTGGAGTGTTGAAATTTAGGTGATGTAACAGCTAAATTTTTAAAGTGGTAATTTTTCTATAATACATTTACACTCTTTTAAATTTGACTGTATGTCTTCGATTTTTCTTATATTTACCTCGGCCAATATCCATATCATCCCCTACTGCAGTCCATGATAGTGTATACGTTATGCTGTTGTTAACTGGATCATCACCATTCATTTTTATATTGTCAACATTTAGGTCGGTTATTTTCGCTGGCGGAGTTGTGTCGCTTGGATTCGAGATATAATTGACCACAGTTATTTCCCCTGGAATAGACTGTCTTTGAAATTCATCTAAATGCAGTTCTTCAATTTCAATTTCATCTACTTCTGAAAAAGAAAACATTACGATCTTTACCAAATACAGTCGTATCTAAATGCTTTTGAACATTTTGTCTACACATGGAACTGAAAACAATTGTAGTACTGGATAACGCCAGTACTGAAAACAGTATCAGGTTTTTTGTTAATAAAATGAACAATGCATGTTATTTTATGAATTTGATATCAGAAATTTTTTTTTATCAAAGATGAAAAAAACACAAATTTTACTTTAATCAAAAAATCTTCAGTTCTGTCTTGTTTTACTATTCTTATTACACAAAGCGAACGGATTAAGACAAAAGAGTACTGAAAAGGTATAAATGATAAACATTATTTATGTAGTGTGCATATTTGAATGTCTGGAGATTCGTCAACAAAAAAAATAAATTTTCTAAAATTTATCTGATAAACAAGATTAATGTGTGAAAATATAATACAAATAATGATTTTGTACACTTTCATAGTATATACACAGTGAGTTAGATACTCATAAAATGAAAGAGTTATTTTTGTTCTGGAAATTACGTGGTTAAACGCACTCTTCGGTTGTCACACTGTCCTTGATTAAACACCTTACCGCCTGGTATTGAAGTAGATCCTCCCCCAATATCTACATCAGTTGTGTAGGTGAACGTATGTCCATCGCCAACAATACGTATCTTTATATTGTATCGACTACTGCTGCTCGTGAAGTAGGTCTTGAGGAGGTAAGCAGAGTAAATACCGTCACTGGGAATGCCATCCGCTCCTATATCAGACATGTGAAAAACAGTAAATCAGGGAATTTGAATCGACTAAATGGGTTAACTGTATGTAGAAATAAAAATGTAGAATAAATAATTTACATTTGAAATTTATACAGGGACACTGGTACAAATTATTGTCATTGAATATTAATCGGTAGAATTCACACACCATTTAAGATATATTTGAATCGGAAACAAATAAAGCAATATTATTTAATTTCATCAATTCTATTTCAGCATATTCATTTTTGATCAATTATATCAATTAACTATTTATTAATTTAATTTATAATCAAGTGTTCTTGAAGTTCCATTAAAATATCCTCTATCTACGGAGAATTCGTACACATGTTTTCTTGATAAAGTTAATGATTACATCATCTAGACTGTAATTTAAGTATGTACATATACGTACCTGTTCCAGAATCACGCATCGTTATTTGTCTAGGTACGTATCCGCTATCTGTCGCCAGTATGGCCGTTACGTTTGCATTAAAAACCGGGCTTCCTCCCTTCTCAACAGTTGTATAAACTTTCATTTCCTCAGAACTGTTAAAATCAAGAGTTGCCTTAGACAGCCTAGAAGTCACGCGCAAAATGTCAATATCTTGAGATACAGGCTGACTAGTGACCGACACCGTTGACGAAATTGTCGAGGTAGAAGCAGTTGTAATGTTGAATAAATAGTTACCAACCTGAATATATAGAGACATGTGTTTTGTCTATTAAACATTTATTTTATTGAACAGACGAAGAAGAAAAAGAAGTAAATAATGCATAGTTAATATATAATTAATAAAATACATTTAAATTGTCTTATATCAAAACACGTGGGTTGTTCAAAGGAATGTATGGTCCCATTATGTTGAATATGCAAATTTATATCCGATAAAGAGGTCCCTTGGAAACAGAATGAAACCAAGAAAAGAAGTAGCAAAATCAGTTTTAATATGTATGCTCCTGGGGAGCAAAATGGAACAAATAACACTCATATAACACATGTTTTCAGAGCGATTTTCGAGGAATAATAACAATCTAAATTCAAACAATACCTCAGCTTTATCTGGAATTTCTAGAGTCAGCATTTCCGTTGTATTATCAACACTATATGTCACGTTGTTTGGACTAATGACTTTAACGGCCACGTTGTTTCTAACCGAGAGTAAGATCGTCAGTAAGGTATTGTTGCCTAAACCTTCGTCGATTGTAAATGTTGCACTTGCATGCGAGTCTGAACTTATCTTGTATGATTCAGAAAAGATCTAAATAAAATATGTAATGATATACATTATAGATGGTAGTTGTATGGCGTAAATAAGTTATTATACATAACCGAAAACAGGATAGTTTCGTTACTTATATTTAAACTCAATAATAATACACCAATGGGTCTCAAATGTTTAATGACAGTACTATACTAGACAAATCAGCAAGCCCTGGTTTCGACACGATACCGGTATTGCTATTGACCTGCTGGCACCATTTATCTTTAAGTGAAATGGTGTTCACATGCATGTACATAGATACTCTAAAGTATTGCGATAGAAAACTGTAATACATTCGCCTATCTAAACCATTGTACAAATAATACAGAAGCCGTCCATGTAAGAGAACAGTAATGGTAATTACTTTCACAACTGCGTCACTAGCAGTGTTTCCGTTTGTTATAGCCTGACCAAGAACATCAGCAAATGATACTGCATCCGTCTCTAGATAGGTAAAACTGCTTCCCGAGGTTGCTTGTGCAAGGTCTGCCATTCCCTGATCTGCAGCGTTCGTTATTGCAATTGTGTGGACTGTAATGCCTTTCGTTTGAAGTTCTTCTATTATATGCAAATATGGATCGCTTTTTCCATCCGAAAGTAAAATAATTTCTGATCCCTTTGTCGCATTCCCGTTCTGCTCTATTGTCTGAAATATATCGCAGTGTTGCAATACTTCAGTGTCAACATAAAGTCCCAATGAAAAAAGCTTTCTATTTAGGTAGAATATTTGGCATATTTAATTCATTTTTACACGTATCTTTGCTTTTTACACTGTTGTTCAGTATTTCCTTTTTGCTCGTACCTTTATATACAAATAATTCCAATTTTTTTTTCTGTTTTTAAACATGTGTTAATAATGTCGAATCACGCACATAATCTTTCATATTCGGACTATTTTTGATTTGTGCGTGGTTTCACATTATTTACACTTGCATAAAAACAGAAAAAAATCATCAAATTCTATAATACTTGTATATAAATATAACCGAATACTAGATCGACACGAATGAGTGAATGAAGCTAGATCAAAATATTTTGCATTACCTTAAATTTTATGAAATAAACGAAATTATCAAATGCTTTACATTTCTTAACAAAGACAATACTTATGATAAATACTCCTTTTTGAAGATTAACGAAAACTATTATTTAAAATAATCCAATTCCATCTTCCTACGTCAAATATATCCAATTGTTTAATCGGATAAAACAATCACTTACTTGAACTGCTAATTGCAATCCAATATAAATGTCCGTCGTTCCCGTGGCAGTGGTGGGGACGCATTTTTTTAGTTTATTTCTTGAGTTCCTGTTTTCAATTTTGGTAAGAGTAGCAAGAAGAGTGGCACTTCCACTGAATGAAACTATTCCCAACCAACTTCCAGTCTCGACCAAATTATCAATTTTGTCATCCTGTAAATATGTTATCATTATGAATCTGTCGTATGTTATTAATGTTTATTTGTATTAAACAAATTTTCTTATTAATGCATATCACTTCGATATGTTCAATTTTATTTCGAAACAGCTATGTTGACATCGAATAAATTTACAAGAAATGTTTAATGTCTGCTTTATTGAACAATGTGTTACAATTTGTATTTTTATAAATAATAATCTAGAATCTTAATATAGCTTGCTTTATACACGTTAAATTGTGGTTATCTCTGTGCGGGTTGTAGGTTCGAGCTCGCCTCAAGTATCATTAGAAGTGAGGAATACTCTTGCAGAAGGACGGTTGTTCTAATAAGACTCATGTGTTTTAAAGGTGATACGTTTCATAAGGCTAGAAATACTACTGACATATACATTTATATATAAATACGATATCAACTTGTCATAAGTATTTAACTTACAGAACTCATACTTCCTGAAACATCAAACACAAACATCCGAATACGTCCTCTTTCTTGCACTATATGAAAACTTGGGGTTGTGTCGATCGTGGTATATGCTGCCGGATTGTTGTCTAAAATTAAATTATACAAACTTTGTTATACATCCTTGAATAATAAATAAATATTTAATGATGTCTTTAAAATGTGAATAAAAATATAAAAATAAAATTACTGATTATTTAATTTGCCAAAGAAATTACTTTTCCGAGTTTTTCACTTTGAAGTTTAAAACAGAAACGAAAAGATAAATTTACCATTGATGAAATCTTCATGTTGGCTCATGACCTCCCATGCACTCTGACCGTTGCATATTTTATTCTGCAAATTTGGTGCTTTGCTGTTATGACGAACGCTGGGATTGGTGGAGTCAGCGTCTTCTTCACAAAAGCTGTCCATCTTTGATTTAAGTTATGTTAAAAAAGAGACATCATTATAATTTATTGTATTTGATCACAACATGTATCATCTCGTAAGTAACCTAAAAAGTATCACAGTATAACATGAAAAAAAATATTAGGAAATTATTCATGAAAAAATCAACAACATAATTATGTAAACATATTGCTCTATTTTTCACAAAATGAATGCATTTGGAGCATCGTTTCAATCCATTTCGTATAACAAAAATAATATTAATGACTCTTAATAGAAAACAAATATATTAAACTTTGGTTTAACACTTCGAACAATTTGATATCATTTTGATGTATGTTTCGCTATGATGTAAGACCTAAAGTCAGTATCAACTTCTGTATTCTCTCAAACACATGGTCAGTGCTGCCATATATTCAGGCTTTTGCTAATTCGTAACTGTGCATGGATGGTATATTTGCTAATATACAAATTTATTTGTTCACAGTTTAAGTAAATAAATTGATTATTGCGTTAAATTAAGAACCCCTTATACATATAAGTCGAATAATCACCACCATATATGCCATTTCAACACTAACGTTTACGGTGAATCAAGTATTACTTGCGCATCGAGCGATATTTGAAATAAAAATGTATGTTATATATAGGTATATATTACAAAGCATCAGTTATTTCTATTCCGTATTGTAAGGAGACTATTAGTTGAATTTTAAAAGAAAATATTCAATTATACAATGGCATATAGCTAAAAATAAAAGCCTATCATTGTTATGTATGTTACACTACAGCTCACTGATCAACATAATTATGAATTATCTCATAATCTGGTTCAGTGCTGTCATATATTCAAGCAATTACTTCTAACTTTATTTGTTAATGCAACAAATGAAATGGTATAATGTGTAATGAATTGAATTGTTCTAGGAAGTTCACATACATGCACCTATTACATTTATAAATTCAAATCCAACACTATCGTTACTATCTTATCACTGAAGTTTATCGATTATGTATTTATGAAGATGTGTATGGGTCAGATTTGTAATACAAAAAGGGGTTTATGTATATAATACTAAGTATAAGATATACCGTTTGTATCCACTGAACTCCCATAAATGACGATTTGACCCTAGGTTGATTTCTATTTGGACAAAATTTACAATGTTTTGACAGCTGGACACTGTTTAGGTTGCACGTTTTTTTGACGTTACAGCTTCCTCTATAAGCATTACCAGTGATAGCCTTAGAGCACCTGATATGACAAATGAAAAAGAAATAACATGACATAGCTGGTTGTGGTTGTTGTTGTTGCAGTCTGACGACGATATATCTTGATGTGGCTGTCCTTCGTAGCATGTTGGTGTCGCGTCGTCGCTGTTCGAAGCTGTTTTTGTTTTCGCGACTGTAGTGTATTAACAGAGTAAGGGGGACTACTTATGTTATCCTATATTTAGTTATACAATCAATATGAGTTATGTCCCTTGCATGGGATGTGGAATTCTGGGAAATAAAGATGGTAACCTTGAATGGTGTCTGTTATTGATAACTCCAATAAATTATCAATTAACATCGGCCTAGAGCCGGACAAACATTACATAATTTGGCGACGAGGATAAACTTTAAACATTTATCTGAGCTTTGATCAAGATGACAACCCAGATTTTCCAAGACATCGGAGGTATTTCGCAATTTGAAATTGGCGAACGAACAACGCTAGGAATCAGGTGGACAAGATGGCTTCGCAGTTTCGAGTTATTTTCTGATGGAAAAGGGGTAAAAGAAGACAAACAGAAAAAAGCATTGCTTTTGCACAGTGCTGGTATAGATGTGCAAGACATTTTCTACACGTTAACTGTTCCGGATCCAGGTGATGGAGAAACTGAGTACGGTATCGCAAAAGGTTTGTTGGACACTTATTTCAAACCGAAAGCAAATGTTGCATTTGAAAGATCACAATTTAGAAGTATTGCACAACAATCCAATGAATCCATGGATCAGTATGTCACTCGTTTGAGACAAAAAGCCGTGTACTGTAATTTTACAAATGTAGAAGAAAATATCAGGGACCAGGTTATCGAAAAATGTTATTCGCAGAGACTGAGGAGAAAATTGTTGGAAAAAAGTAATGTATCTTTAGATGATTTACGAGGGATAGCAAGGTCGCTTGAAGCATCAGAATCGCAGGCTTCCACCATGAAATCAAAAGAAAGTGTAAACAAAATACGACACAAATTTATGCAAAAACCACAGGGGGCTGGTGCATACAGACCACAGGGGCGTGGTGTATACAAAAACAGAAAGGTGACAGACTATGGTAGAGGTCAGAAATGTTATGCATGTGGCTACGAGGGGCATATAAAGACAGATCCTAAATGTCCAGCTAGAGGAAAGAAGTGCAGAAAATGTAAAAAAGAGAATCATTTTGAGAAATGTTGCAAATCTAAGCCAAATCAGAGCCATAGAGAAAAGATCAGAGCAGTTGATGTTGATGAAAATGATTCATCTGATGACTACGTATTCACTGTATTAAGCCAACACATGAAAGGAGACATACATGTTGACATAGGGGGAATAACCATTCCCGTGATTATAGATTCGGGTGCAACCGTGAATATCATTGACAGAAACATGTGGGAATACATGAAAGAAAGAAAAGTGAAATGTAACAATAAACTGACAAATAAAAAAGTGTATGCATATGGTAATGATAAACCTTTAACTGAAGCTGGGAGTTTTACTGCTGATGTAACAGTGTCAAATAAAATTGTAAATGCTGAATTCATTGTGGTAGAAGAAAAAGGACAGGCATTGTTAGGTAAAACGACTGCTGTTGAGCTAGGCATTTTACACATTGATATGCCGAGTATGGTGAACAACGTTATGACTGACGCTGACAGAAAACAAGACCTGTACAAGAAATTTCCAAAGTGTTTTGATGGTATTGGCAAGTTAAAAGATTATCAGCTTCACATTCCAGTTGATAATGACATTGAACCAGTTGTACAGCCATTGAGAAGAGTACCGTATGGGTTACGAGAGAAGCTTGAGAAGAAAATAGATGAGTTAGAAGAGTTGGACATTATTGAAAAAGTAAACACAACAAGTAAGTGGGTAAATCCAATTGTTGTAGTGCCAAAGAAAACAGATATAAGACTTTGTATTGATATGAGAAGAGCCAACGAAGCAGTTAAAAGGGAAAGATACCCTATCCCAACAACAGAAGAAGTTTTGCAAGATCTGAACAACTCTACTGTATTTTCAAAGCTAGACATAAAAATGGCCTACCATCAAATTGAATTAGACCAAGAATCTCGAGAAATTACTACATTCATGACTCATAAAGGAATGTATCGGTACAAACGACTTATGTTTGGGGTCAGCTGTGCTCCTGAGATGTACAATAAAGTGATTGCACAAACATTGAGTGGTCTAGAAGGTGTGAACAGTATATTCGACGACATTATTGTACATGGACGAAGTGATGATGAGCATGATGCAAGACTTGAAGCATTGTTAGAACGTCTTGAACAGAAAGGACTTACGTTGAATCTGGAGAAATGCCAATTCAAAATGACTCATGTAGATTTTATGGGCATGGTTTTTTCAGACCATGGAGTAGGTCTTCACGAAAGTAAGGTGAAAGCTGTTCTTGAATTTAGGCAACCAAAAACTGTATCAGAAGTGAAGAGTTTCCTAGGTCTCGTCAATTTTAGTGGACAGTTTATTCCAAATCTCGCATCTATTGCTGAACCTTTGAGGAAGTTGACCAAAAAAGGAGTTCCATTCACATGGGATGCTGAACAAGATGAAAGTTTCAAAGAACTAAAAGAACAGTTGTCAAATGCGAAGAACCTGGGGTATTTCGACAAGAAAGATAAGACTCAAGTAATTTGTGATGCAGGGCCAGTCGGAATAGGTTGTGTTCTGGTGCAAGAAAATGGGCACGGTGAATCCAGAGCGATTCTATATGTGAGCAGAACTTTGACGAGTATAGAACGGAAGTATTCGCAAACAGAGAAAGAAGCACTATCCATTGTTTGGGCGTGTGAGAGACTTCATATGTATTTGATCGGAATTGAATTTGAACTGCTGACAGATCACAAGCCGTTGCAGTTCATATTTTCTCCAAATTCCAAACCATGTGCTAGAGTAGAAAGGTGGATGTTGCGATTACAAATATATACATACAAAGTCAGACATATTCCAGGACATACAAACATTGCAGATGCACTCTCGCGTCTAGTGCCTGAAACAAGCGTTCCAAAAGGAAAATGTGATTTTCTTAACACAGAGGAGTACGTTAAATTTGTAGCAACCGAGGCAACACCAATTGCCATGTCAACAAAGACAATTGAACAAGAATCAAAGTATGATAAAGAACTGAAAGAGATTCAAAATCTGTTTAGAACAGGTCGATGGCATGAACTGTCAAACAAGAGCTATTTGCCGATAAAGCATGAATTAGCGTCTTTAGGCTATTTAGTACTGCGAGGTACTAGAATCCTTGTACCAAAGACATTAAGAGAGGACATTTTATCTTTGGGACACGAAGGTCATCCGGGCATTGTTTTAATGAAACAAAGATTAAGATCCAAAGTATGGTGGCCAGGGATAGATAAAGAGATAGAGAACTTTTGCAAATCGTGTTATGGGTGCCAAGTAGCTAGTCAAGTTACTACGAAACCTGAACCAATGAGCCGACGAGAATTGCCAAGCCAGCCATGGGAGCATCTGAGTGCTGATTTTCTGGGACCACTGCCATCGGGAGAAAATCTACTAGTTATTGTCGACTACTATTCCAGATGGATTGAGGTTTTCATCATGAAAACTACTACGTCGGAGAAGATTATAAACTGTCTAGATAGTATTTTCTGTGTTCATGGAATTCCAGTGTCTTTACAGACAGATAACGCACAAAATTTCAACAGCAAAGAGCTGAACGACTATCTAACGGATCTGAACATTGAACATCGCAATACAACTCCATATTAGCCGCAAGCAAATGGAGAGGTTGAAATCCAAAATAAGTCGATTATGAAAAGGCTTCGCATTGCGCATGCGGAGAAGAAAAACATGAGAACAGAACTTCAGACATATCTCATGATGTATAGATCTACACCACACTCCACAACAGGGATGTCACCGGCTGAAATGCTGTTCAAAAGGAAAATTCGCACGAAAATACCTGATATTTCGGACCACAGAGTTTCCGATCATGAAATTAGAGACCGCGACAGTGAAAGAAAAGGAAAAGGGAAGATTTATGGTGATAACAGAAGAAATGCTAGAGAAAGTGATATAAAAGAAGGTGATCTAGTGTTAGTAAAGCAAAAGAAGCAAGATAAGTTATCCACAGTGTTTAATCCAAATCCATGTCAGTAGTAGATAAGCAAGGAAATAGTGTAATTGTAGAGTCAAAAGAAGGTGTGCGATATTCTAGAAATGTGTCACATGTGAAAAAGTTCTATTCTAATGATCAGAGTAGAGAATCTGAAAAATCAAAAGTAGTAGAAAATGTGTTAGATAACGTGAAAAATCATCCAAGTGTGGAAAATAATTTCAGTGAAAATAAAAGTGTTCAATCTGAGAAAAATGTGCTTAATGAAAATAGAGTGGAGTCGGGGTCAAATTCCAATCTAGAGAATAATCAGGAAGCAGACTTGACAGAAATAGAACAGATAGAGAATCCTGTAGAAACGGAGGACGTGAAGTCACCAACAAAAACAGTAGCAGAATCCTACTCGCGACCATCGAGAGCTCGAAAAATGCCGCAGAAATACTCAGATTTCATTATGAGTAACAAATGAGACATTAATATGGGTATTTTAAGGGATTCAAAGAATGTATGATGTATATATGTTAAGAGTTGATTTAACTATACAACACAGATTTATATTACAATAAGTGTGTGTTAATGGCTAAGACATTATTGGGACTGCTAATTGTTATCTGAACATTGCATACAGATTTTAGTGAGGCATTTCAAATAATGTCGGGATTTGAAGTGAAACAAATTGTTGATTGATGTAGGAACATATTATTTGTACAGATATTATGTTATGCATGATGTTTCAGAGATTTAGTACCATTATATTGTGGCAATTTAATGTATAGTAATTCTTGAAATATCATGTCATACTGAAAAGTAGTTGAACAGTTTTATGTTCAATTTACATGTATCTAGTTAAAGTTACAAGAAGTAACATTTAATGTTAAAAGTTAACAGGGTATTTTTAAATTTGATAAGGGGAGGAAATGTAGTGTATTAACAAAGTAAGGGGGACTACTTATGTTATCCTATATTTAGTTATACAATCAATATGAGTTATGTCCCTTGCATGGGATGTGGAATTCTGGGAAATAAAGATGGTTACCTTGAATGGTGTCTGTTATTGATAACTCCAATAAATTATCAATTAACATCGGCCTAGAGCCGGACAAACATTACAGCGACTACGTCCGGTTCTTATATATGCACTTCACCGAGTAAGTCCCAATATAAGAAGGTGTGTATACATGCTTGGTAGTATTATGACACCCGTAGACATTTAAAAGTATGACGTTTGTAATATGTAAGTTTATGTCACCGGATATACAATCCACGCTCTGAAGTGAAAATATTAATTTCGCTTTAAAGATTTTTTTATGAGACATCCCCAGATTATGTGATTTGGCGATGCACGCAATCCATTTTCGTAGCAAGTGTCAAACCAGGCCTGATCACAAAGATGGTAAATACAATTTTATACAGTAAAAATCCACAATTACTATGTTTAAGTGGTATAAATTATTTTTCGTGTTAATTATAAACTAATTAAATAGACAATGACAGTGGAGCGCGTGGTCTAGTGGTAGAGCACCGAACCCATGATCGGAGGGTCGTGTGTTCGATCCTCCGCCACGGCTATGTGTGGTGTCCTTGAGCAAGACACTTTTTCCGCATATGCTTTGTACTGGTTCTACCCAGGAAGACTTCGAGCGTGATTTATCTAAGTTGTAAGAACTTGTTTCACAATCGAAGTAAAATAAATAAGTTTAAACTACAATGACATAGTGTGTATCATTCCAATGTAAGGAAAGTTTTATTTATCTCTTAATTAAAAATTATCCGCGTAATATTTGTATACAACACCAGGCCAGGGGTTTCAAACGAGTGATGCATTTTATGTGGAAGATAAACTACAAAACAGAAATGTCGATAGGCTGTTAATGTGGCATTGCCTGACTTTTTATGACATTAAATACAGTCCTGTTTTCTAAACAAAACAAAGAGTCCTTCTTTCTCAATACTAAACAAAATAAAAGGCAGTGTCTCAAAAGCATTTTAAACATTTCTTTTTAACGCAAGGTAGTTGTAAACAAAGTTCCTTTTACTATCATGATTGGCACTAAATTAACGGACGTACTGAATACAACAATACTTAAATGTGACGACAAATAATTGTCTCCTCAAGTTTCCTAGCAAGGAACACAAAATTAACTTACGTTACTGGTTTCCATGAGCCACCTTCAGAGTAAAAATTGATTTTGTTCGAAGTTTTTTTTGCATCAGGATTAGCAATCGATGGATATTCGTCAAAGAGGCCCCATCTTAGGTGTCCCCATTCGTGGACAATGGCATTCTCTGTCAGATACAAAATATTTTAACAGATAATATGTTACACAAAAAAATATGTAGGATTTATTAAATTAGAACTAAGTGTGGTTCTGTATCAGCAGTTTTTATTTGTTTGTTTTAAAAAGAGAATCTTGTATGAGATATCGTTTATTATTGAGAAATAAACCCGTTAGCATCAATAGTATGTCAAGAAAAGTATCATTGTTGTCAATTAGTTTTAATTTAAATTAAACAATCAATGTTAGCTCCTGGTATTGTTACAATTGTGTTGTTAGCTCCTGGTATTGTTACTATTGTGTTGTTAGCTCCTGGTATTGTTACTATTGTGTTGTCAGCTCCTGGTTTTGTTACTATTGTGTTGTCAGCTCCTGGTTTTGTTACTATTATGTTGTCAGCTCCTGGTATTGTTACTATTGTGTTGTAAGCTCCTGGTATTGTTACTATTATGTTGTTAGCTCCTGGTATTGTTACTATTATGTTGTTAGCTCCTGGTATTGTTACTATTGTGTTGTTAGCTCCTGGTATTGTTACTATTGTGTTGTTAGCTCCTGGTATTGTTACTATTGTGTTGTTAGCTCCTGGTATTGTTACCATTGTGTTGTTAGCTCCTGGTATTGTTACTATTATGTTGTTAGCTCCTGGTATTGTTACTATTGTGTTGTTAGCTCCTGGTATTGTTACTATTGTGTTGTTAGCTTCTGGTATTGTTACTATTGTGTTGTTAGCTCCTGGTATTGTTACTTTTATGTTGTTAGCTCCTGGTATTGTTACAATTGTGTTGTTAGTTCCTGGTATTGTTACTATTGTGTTGTTAGCTCCTGGTATTGTTACTATTGTGTTGTTAGCTCCTGGTATTGTTATTTTTGTGTTGTTAGCTCCTGGTATTGTTACTTTTATGTTGTTAGCTCCTGGTATTGTTACTATTGTGTTGTTAGCTCCTGGTATTGTCACTATTGTGTTGTTAGCTCCTGGTATTGTCACTATTGTGTTGTTAGCTCCTGGTATTGTTACTATTGTGTTGTTAGCTCCTGGTATTGTTACTTTTGTGTTGTTAGCTCCTGGTATTGTTACTATTGTGTTGTTAGCTCCTGGTATTGTTACTTTTGTGTTGTTAGCTCCTGGTATTGTTACTATTGTGTTGTTAGCTCCTGGTATTGTTACTATTGTGTTGTTAGCTCCTGGTATTGTTACTATTGTGTTGTTAGCTCCTGGTATTGTTAATATTGTGTTGTTAGCTCCTGGTATTGTTACTATTGTGTTGTTAGCTCCTGGTATTGTTACTTTTGTGTTGTAAGCTCCTGGTATTGTTACTATTGTGTTATTAGCTCCTGGTATTGTTACTATTGTGTTGTTAGCTCCTGGTATTGTAACTATTGTGTTGTTAGCTCCTGGTATTGTTACTATTGTGTTGTTAGCTCCAGGTATTGTTACTATTGTGTTGTTAGCTCCTGGTATTGTTACTATTGTGTTGTTAGCTCCTGATATTGTTACTATTGTGTTGTTAGCTCCTGCTCCTGGTATTGTTACTATTATGTTGTTAGCTCCTGGTATTGTTACTATTGTGTTGTTAGCTCCTGGTATTGTAACTATTGTGTTGTTAGCTCCTGGTATTGCTACTATTGTGTTGTTAGCTCCTGGTTTTGTTACTATTGTGTTGTTAGCTCCTGGTATTTTTACTATTGTGTTGTTAGCTCCTGGTATTGTTACAATTGTGTTGTTAGCTCCTGGTATTGTTACTATTGTGTTGTTAGCTCCTGGTATTGTTACTACTGTGTTGTAAGCTCCTGGTATTGTTACTATTGTGTTGTAAGCTCCTGGTATTGTTACTATTGTGTTGTTAGCTCCTTGTATTGTTACTATTGTGTTGTTAGCTCCTGGTATTGTTACTATTGTGTTGTTAGCTCCTGGTATTGTTACTATAATATTGTTAGCTCCTGGTATTGTTACTATTATGTTGTTAGCTCCTGGTATTGTTACTATTATGTTGTTAGCTCCTGGTATTGTTACTATTGTGTTGTTAGCTCCTGGTATTGTTACTATTGTGTTGTTAGCTCCTGGTATTGTTACTATTATGTTGTTAGCTCCTGGTATTGTTACTATTATGTTGTTAGCTCCTGGTATTGTTACTATTGTTTTATTAGCTCCTGGTATTGTTAATATTGTGTTGTAAGCTTGGTATTGTTACTATTGTGTTGTTAGCTCCTGGTATTGTTACTATTGTGTTGTTAGCTCCTGGTATTGTTACTATTGTGTTGTTAGCTCCTGGTATTGTTACTATTGTGTTGTTAGCTCCTGGTATTGTTACTATTATGTTGTTAGCTCCTGGTATTGTTACTATTATGTTGTTAGCTCCTGGTATTGTTACTATTGTGTTTTAGGTCATCTATTTGGAAAACAAGAACGAACAAATTTTGAAATTTAATAAACTGTTCAGAGAAATTTCACAGACACAATCAGAAGCGCGTGTGGCCACCTCTACTGGCAACCACAGCAGGAGGACGTCGCCCCATGGAACCGCACCAGTTACGTAGCAGATCTGGCCCACTCCTGGTGGAGCGCTGCTGTCAGTTCTTGGACGTTGGCAGGCTGCGGTTGACGTTGACGTAACCGCCGTCCAAGGTAATTTCAGGCGTATTCAATCGGATTGCAGTCAGGTGAACACGCCGGCCAAGGCAAGCCGTACATGTTGCGGGTCTGTAAAAAGTTACTGGTGACACGTGCAACGTAAGATGGCGCGTTGTCATGCTGGAAGACCAGGTCTTGACGTTGGCGAAACATAGGAACAAGCACAGGACTTAATACCTTGTTGATGTAACACCTTATCGTGAGATTATCTTGGCACACGACGAGTTGAGACTTAAACCTATGGTTGATGGCTGCCCTTACCATCACTCCGCCCTACCTAAACGGTTGTGCTGCAGAACGCAATTGTTAGCATAGCGTCCATGACGTCATCTGTAGACACGGATACGTCCGTCGGCGTTCGACAAGTTGAAACGTGACTCGTCACTAAACACTAGGTTCTGCCAACGCTGACCGCAGCTAATTCCCCGTTCTCTAAGCCGATTTCTGACTGTATGTCGACTAACAGGGCGTCCATGGTTACCAACCACTAAACGTGAGAAATCTGTCACGCAGATGGCGTTGACGTATGCAATTATCCTGCCGTAATAACGTTACACGTGGTCTGTCTGAACGTGGCCTATCGACAAACGTTTCCGAGTCTCTGACACGGCAAACGAGACGCAATATTTTCGAACGAGCGACTTGTTCTAGCGTTCGCCCACATTCAAGCATGGCCAAAACTTGGGCCCTCTCTTCGAAATTTAGCCTCGGTATTATCAGAAACTGGATAATTTTCAGAAAATCTTTGGTTGTAAAAATATGGTTATATGTCGGCTAACACATGTACCTGTCTAAAATTCACTCGATTAAACCACATGGTTGATACGCATGGGCTGCACGAGGAAATCATGAGCCGGTACATGAATTTAACAATGAGCTGAATAAAATCGTAGGAGTTTCTGTTGGTTGGGTTTGTCGTTGTCGGTCAAAGTACATGTTCTTTTTTTTATTCCCCCCCCCCCCCCCCCCCCAAAAAAATTAAATTATGTAATGAAAATAACGCCAATGTATATAAGTTTTTGTCAGCTAACTTATGACGTTAACACTCTAAAATACGCCATTTTACCAAGAAGGAAAATAGCTCGTTAGTTAACGTAAGAGTGTCGAGTTATACGGACAAAAACGATCGGTTAATCGGATTCCACTAGGTTAATATCAAGATTAAGACTTTACAACTCCTACTGCGGTAAATATTGTTGTATATAGTACATACGGTCATTATCTCAATCCATTAACATTAATTTTGAAACCGATAGAGAAATGAAAACGACCAAATATATAATATAACCTAAAACAATAAGATATCATATACAATTCAATAATTATATCCATCGTTACCATGGTGCCCATATGGTGTTTCACCTTCAAGCTTTAGAAAGCCGGGTGTCAAATGCATGAACCATCCTGGTTTTCCACATTCCATATTGCCTCGTACATAGGGGGCATCACCTTTCTCTTTGTTCGTTTTATCGATCCTAATGTGCTCTGCAAACACATTTACTGCCGGTATTTGGTTGTTATCTTGTAGTTTCTTCCATTTCTTCGGTATGACAATTGTGATGTTTCTGAAGTACGCCCTATTCTTTGTGGCCGTAAATAGTAACTTCGATGCATTAGTAAATGCCTCCTGCAAAAAATAAAGTATTTACAAGTATGTTATAACATCTGACAATGCATAGAACAGAACCCAGTAAAGAAATAGCAGACTTTGCTTCATTTAGTCTGTCTATGAGACATTATGAAATATCAACACCTTACACGCCCCATACATGTGTTAATTTGTCAGTTGAATTAACGATTAATCTTTAGACATAAGCGGTAACTTATTTACAAGTCGTCTTAAACAACTACATTTATTTGTTATTTCAAGTTATATAATATTGCACTATTCTCTCAATTCAGTATGCTTGGTATCTAATATAAACTTGGTTACTTTCCTTATTATTCATACATTTGTATCAAATACATCAAATGGAATCAAATAAATTGTACTTAACACCGGCATGATATATAAAAAGTAAACATAAACTATATATGCAGATTTTGAACCGACACTACTTGTACAAATTACTATCTAAGCCTATTTTTATTCAAGTGATATGGGCACGCAATGACATGTGATATTGTATAATTTACACTTAATGTTTGTTCTTTACCACAGTCTGTCATACATGTCATAATTGTATATCATGCCTGATTGGCAGGTAAGTCTTATGGTTTTTCAATAACGATAACGCTGTGGCATCTACGTTTACAGCGAGGCGGTACGAAGGAACTCCACAAGTGAGAGTCTAAATACGGATTGAATTGAAGACAACACTTCTAAAACGAATCGCCAGTTTTGATATATTTGTTTTAAACACGTTTAACGAAATGACATCTAGATCGCCTAAAATATGTGAAGGTCTCAATAGCACAAACATATTAAAGATATAAAATAGTCGTAATACATAAGTACAAAACAAACATACAGCAGAATTAAGGCAATATTTTATTTATACATTCTTGCATTAAATCCTACCGTACTGCAGTTTTTTCTTTGTGTTCAAGATAGTGTGGTTAAGATTAAACAAAACGTACAGTGAATTCGCCCGCGCTAAAACGACCAATGAACCTAGCAAAATAGTAATAACCTATGGATATGGATATGGGAACCACGTGTTGTAATGTGGAGACGTCAAGATGGTGTTATGCGCAAACGATATTTTTTTTGTTTTTTGAGTCGGAACTATGTTGGTTGAAACACAATCAAGGCCACGATTAAACAAGCGGTGAAGAAACAGATAAGCAGTAGAAAGTTTTGCAATGGGGAGGCTTGGGACATCAGATATGCAAGGAGAAAAACAAATAGTAAGAAGTACATTTTATGAGGAGTATGTGACTCCAATGAAGTTGATTTTAGAGGTAACGAGTAACTGTCTGTCTGTCTGTCTGTCTGTCTGTCTGTCTGTCTGTCTGTCTGTCTGTCTGTCTGTCTGTATGTCTGTCTCTAATGGTTATCATCTCTTAAAGACCTTATGCCGTTACACAGTAGTTATAGGTTGAAATACAAAGTTGCAAATGAGTTAAATATTACTAAAAATCTCAAAGGGCAATAAGTCAGTAGCAAAAATATTGAATCTAAACTCTAATATCACAGGCACAAGTTTTTATTTAATCGGGTTAAAACTGTGGAAGTAGTTGTGTCTCCAATGTTACTGTTCCAAGCTGTGACGTAAAATTTAAATCAAAATAACAAAGGGTCATAATTCTATAACAAATTATTGAATATTAACGTCAAGACCACGGGTACTTATTCAGATCATTTAGCAGTTGTACAGAAAAGTTTAGACAGTTTCGTTTAAATGAAGATGGAACGGTGTGCGGAGTGCGTCTGCAAGGTTATTAGTGTGACAGAAGATTGAAGCTGAAAAACATACAAGTAAACACTGAATCTACACGACAAGACCATGTTCATACAATGCTGTACATGCTGTAAGGCAAATTTCCGTTGAATCGGGTTGAAACGGGGATAGGCGGATAGACACTATTGCAATACCGTACAATTATGAAAAATATATGCCGGTATATGCTTATCGTTATAACTTCATGAAATAAAAAGGTAAGAGATGCGAGTAATACTAATACTAGTTAATCTCTCTTGTACATTATAATTACCACATCACTTACAGAGGTGCAGGAGTGTAATACACCAAATAACATATTAACCTATCGTATATCGCCAACGACATCATATTTAGAAAATATTATCATGTCATATTTGTTAAAAAGATGGCTGACTAGTGCAATTTTCCCGCTAAAACAATGCACATGCATACAGAATAGTACAAAGGAATATATGATCAATGCGAGACATGCAATTGGCATGCCAGTGATTCGATTGTTGTATCAATAAACTAATTCAATAAGTCAACATTAAACTTGATTAATTTAGGATTATATTCTATGGATTCCCTGTATTAACGACGGCATATACCATAACGACGACATTTAGCTAAAACAAAACAAAACTTGATGTGAATACAACATGCTTCCCAACTTCGGATAGTGTCATGTTTGTCATAGATAGAAATAAAATCTCTCACTCATTTCGCAGAGTGCTGAATGAGAGTGAACCAGAGTTGAACCACCGCAAGTTCGCAAGTAACTGCCTTACTTTCTCACATAAAGTGTTGGATCGAGCTAAAATCGAACCAACAACGTCAG
Source organism: Panopea generosa (assembly GCA_029582155.1). Lineage (NCBI taxonomy): Eukaryota > Metazoa > Mollusca > Bivalvia > Adapedonta > Hiatellidae > Panopea > Panopea generosa. The sequence goes on along the minus strand of CM055897.1, from coordinate 2,218,744 downwards.
AGTTGCTAAATAAGGTATCTTCAAATAGCGTCACAATTAAGTGTTGAATTAAAAATGCCTCACCTATACATTTTATGTCAGCGAAATGATTAAACCTATAAAGTCAAAAAGAAACCCTCGTAACTTGAAGTAATTGGTGCATTTTTTCACAATTAGGCTTGTTACTTCTAGAAATAAGTGTTTAAAAAGGTCGACTATAAACAATTGTGTTCGTGATTAATTTTAGTTAAACCAACTCCGGACAGTTTCCGAATGTATTTCGCTTATTACCGGAGATCCTAAGATTTAATATTGTTATTATTATATCGTAGAATCTGATAATTTTTAAATCCAATACACTATTTTGAAACTATGTCATTCAATAACTGTAATGGGGCGTTTGTTTCGTAAGATAGCAACTTTATACCAAGTTAATGCACGACTTACACAGGGAACTCGTCCATTAAAATTAATTGTCCCAAATTGTACCAAAACTACAAAACGCCCCTATTACGGTATGTTACTTAAAGTGTTATGACGTAGTTTCACAGTAACGTTTTGAAATTATAGGCGACCCCGTTTTATCACATTCGCTTAGGAAGCCATGTTTGTTGTTCTGAAATTTAGGTCTCTAGTCATTCATTCCGACCTATTCAGTCGGGAATTATCAGATTAAGGATAGTTATTATTGTAGCATTAAGCACGGGTAATATTTGAATATTAAACTCGTTGGAATATTTTATATAATGCTCCACAGAGCCTCGCATAGTAATTTCTCAATTCGATTAATAAATTCAATAATAAACGAGGCCCCCCCCCCCCCCCCCCATATAAGATTCTCTATAGAAGATAAAACTCCCCATTTTAACGACATTCAAGCCTAGGAACTAGTTCTAACATCCCATTTACATGAGGAAAACGTTACGCTTTTGCAATAATTGCAATTAAAATAAATAGAGAATGAATAAATACAATACAAGTCACTTCTTCTATACTAAAGATATGGCAAACCAAATGTGAAATATACTCGTGTTATTAAATTTGTATTCACCTTAATCCTGTCAATCAGTTTGGCATCCTCATCAACTTTATCTTTAATGACCACAACAACTCCTTCATAACCATTGTTTACTAGTTTCACTGTTGCACCAACTCTTTTTAAGCTCCCAGCCGCACACAACATATAAAGAAGTAAAATCCACGCACCGGAACTCCGAGCCATGCTTGAAGCAGTGGTCGTTTGGAGAATATTTAACTTTCATTTAGCAGAATAAGATATACGATCTTACAATATTACGTAATTGACTTGTATGTGGTGTGTCACATGTATGGTGACAAGCTGTTATTTGATTGGTCTAAAGTTCTGCGTTATGAAAATGGTATTTTAAAGAAAAGAATTTTCCGTGTCTTCTATAAGGGTTAAATATGTGACTTCCGTGTTTTTATAATATGCTTTGTCTTAAAACAACAAAAAAATATATTCTAACTTCCTACTGCATAAAACTGCTTGATTCAATCAAGTGCAAATACGAACTACTTGGCTAATGACTAAACTAGTTAAAGAAATACTATAGAGATTGGCGTGTACAACTGTGAATTGAATGCCCTGCAGGGATCCTCAGTAGCCGAATGGTCTACTATTCTGATACAATATCATTTACATGTCCGCTGAGGTCGTAGGCCCGAACCTAGTTCGATCTGAATACTTTTTGTGATATATTGTATTAGCCAATCGCCTGATACGGTTAGCTCAGTCGGTAACGTGTTCTCACTTCCAGGTGATTGACGTGATGCTTTTCATACGTGATCAGCATGAAGTGTAGATGTGCGTGACGAAACTTTTGTGACACTGATTTAATAATTCCGGAGTATCAATGACATTCGGTTATGTGTCCAGTTTTTGTGTGTATTACACTTGCAGATTTTGAACACACAAGTTCATAATTTAACACAAATATTTAATACAAACATTCGTATATGCGGAATTACAACACTATTGGATGAGACTTGATTCTGTTACGCAAAGTCAAAAAGACTGTATTGGATAAAAGAAAAAAAACACGCACACTTGCACTTTATTGTCATTAATACAAGCCATGTTTCATACAAATGACACCAGTGAATTAATAACACTGTGAGATCACATCTTGCTGACATCTATATTATCAACCATTACAAACACGTTTAAGTAAATTGACTGGCATTTATTCAATCTATCAAGTGTATTAAATAGTTTTGTATGTGAAATATATATTATTTAACTTTAACAGTGATGTGTAACATTTGTCCGAAAACATTTTTGTTCAATTTGGAGTATTTCGATTAGTAAATTAATTTGTTAACGCCACTCACACAATGTAATTGGTAATATCAGCCTGCAAATACCTGTATACCATACAGTCATCTAAAAGGAAAACGAAATAGCTTTAAACACTTGATATGTATCTTGTACGGATGTCATTATGCGCAATAAAAAAATAAATCTAAATTTAACTTTTTCCTCATACACATAATCGCATAATGTTTTTTTAACTGCTTCTTACAAATACAGTTGGCGACAACTGTAACCTAATTTAATGATCGCTAGTTGTACGTACAGATGTTTTGTAAAAACTTCCTTGCAGACACATTCGCACACTCATTCAAGTAATAGACAACGTTTGGTCGATCTTTAAGGTGAAAGGTGAAGTGTGGATTTCTTATCATGGGAATTAACTGAGACTATTCTTTAAACTTACCGACGACTTATATGAGATAGCTTGTTTTGGTTACATGGTCTGCAATGAACGTAACATATATTTAATCTAGCTATTCTGATAGACTTTGTATGCTCGTTCAAATAAAGTCTGTTCATTGTATTTAATGACCTTCCTAATGTTACTGTTAATAGCATGTTTAAGTACAGACATAGTACCACCATTGGAAACAGGAAACGCTTTATGGATAATGACGGTCATAAATTGTCTTTGTTTTCTCTTCTTTACAAATGCATTTGCCTTTTTCTAATGCTCATTTTTTATTTACATTGCATTAATGATGTTTATTGAAAATTAAGTAAGGGTTGTCATGTTTAAATTCTGAATTTAAAATAAGAATGACGTTAGGATATTATGGTATGAATACATGACTTTCACTTTGTCAACATATACACTAAATCGGAAAAAGCTCTCATATGCTACATGGTCCCTATTTTTCTCATCATATCTTTCATATCAGTCCCTAAATAAATGGCAAGGATGCAAACATGCCGACTGCATGGCATGCTATGTACGCATTGGGAACATTTATCTAGTCAGTATTCTGTGATTAGATAAACTAATTGGGTAATTATGAAATCAGCCAATAAATGTAATACCCAATACAAATCTAACATATACACGCTAGAATATTGCATGTAGAAGTATGCTATTCGCCAAACGTGCAATACTTTAATTCATTAGTTAACTTCATGAAAATACTGAAAACGTACATCTATCATTGTTTGTCACTAAACCATTGAAACTGCAACAAGATCCATTTGGTTGAATAAGTTAATTATTTTCCATACGGTTCATCTTTTTTTAATCTTCATTCGTCTGTGGTGGAAAGTCACGTGACCAATGTGGTACTCTCGCTAACTCAATTTTATGAGTTACTTTGTAAGTGCATTTGATTGTCTCACCTCGGTGTACCGGAGGCTTGAAATATTTTTATCATCTGATCTCACAATATCTTTGTTTTCTTGACCTGGTCGGCTAATAATTTTCATACGATGTTCACATTCAAATTTTCTTGTCAAAAATACCATCTATCTTCGTAATTGACGAGACGGCGTGTCGTACCGGTGATGTTCATCGAGGAAACGTAAGTGCTTGGGTCAGCCTAGATTGGCAGTTTGTGTTTACATGTCTGGTAAAATTGGCATCTCAGCATGTTGCTTGTTACAGAGGCTGATATATGAAGAAGACAAAGAAGTTTAATCAGCATGTTATTTTCGTTTGGTTGAAACAATAGTTTATTCACTTGCTAAGCAATACATAACTTTGCAAGCATTCTAAAACATAAATAAGGGTCTAGGAGGAAACGTGGGCCTTACATGCATATATTCTGTTACTTACATACATATAATATGTAACTTACATACAAATAATATGTTACTTACATACAAATAATATGTTACTTTTATACATATAATCTGTTACTTACATGCATATAATATGTTACTTACATGCATATAATACGTTACTTACATGCATATAATCTGTTACTTACATACATATAATATGTTACTAACATACATATAATATGTTACTTACATGCATATAATATGTTACTTACATATATATAATCTGTTACTTACATGCATATAATATGTTACTTTCATACATATGATCTGTAACTTACATACATATAATACGTTACTTACATGCATATAATCTGTTACTTACATACATATAATATGTTACTAACATGCATACAATATGCTAGTAACATACATTTAATATGTTACTTGCGTGTTGTTTACGCCATTATTTAGTTTGCTTCGTGAATCGAATATGATATGATATGATATGATTTTACTGTTTTAATATTATTTTTATTTTTAAGATCACTTGATGGGCTGATTTAGAATTGGATTTACGGCAATATTAGCAGTGTCGAATAATTCCACTTGAACGCATTTAACGGGTGATTATGTAATTGAAAACTATTTTTATTTACTGTAGAAAAAAGAACAATTAATGGTGGGCTTACACCAACAGAGATAATTGCATATGTCCCAAAATGAAATCCGGTAGTTTTATTTACTTCGTTTAGTATTTCGTGTGGAAACTTTATATCTATTTGCACGAATAACACTAACCTCATTATCAGTCCCATTTGGTTAATAGTTATTGCAAAATATCAGCTTTGGGTGAATGTTATAAACATAATATAGTAATTAGTATAAGACTCATTACATCATAGAATGCATAACTTTCAACATGCAATTCGTGCAGAAACAATAATGACGATTATGCTGATTGTCATATTTTGTTTGCTTAAAATGCCCCCTTATGAATTAATTGTAAGTAAATTTGATCATGTTCGGATTGGTAGAAGGCGTTCAAGAAAACGCTCATAAAAATGTTTTCCTCATCCAAAGTATATTTGGCATTTAAATAGACATGATTAGCGAAAAACATCCAGTACAAAAAAGTACAAACTTTAATGTGGTTGCTGTTAAAAAGCGTCCGATAGTTAGATATTTTAAAAGAGGTGACATCAATGAATGTGAAGGTGTATGTTTAAGTTTGGGTTTGTACGAAAAAGGCTTGTTAACTGTATTAAGATGCAACAATCAACAGCGAGCGGAGTATTTAATAAATTGTGAGCTGTACGTTCATTTAACATGGATGTTCGGAGTAGTTTCCTTTAGCCGGCTTCATTTAACAAAAGATAATGAGGTTAAATGTTGAATTTTTAAATCAATACATATATCTAATTTCGAAAACTCATCTTATTTTATAACATTTGTAATGAATAATTTATAGTGCTATTTCAAAATAACGCAATCGTGACATTTCAATATGACAGCGCCCGCATTCAATATGAACAAATAAGTCGTTATTACCGAACATGCCGAACTTAACCATATCAACATATTGGTTTTAATATATACAAAATAGACGATATCAACAGAGTGTCTAGTTATAAACCTACGAAATGATATCAAGGAGCGATATCAACAGATTGGCTCGTTCGCACACACGGGATGATACCAATACATACAGATAGACTCTTTATACAAAATGGAACGATGATATCGACACGCTTGTTTGGTATAAACAAAAGGGACAGTTTGGTGTGTTATACATACAATGCATGATCGTTTTTCGCTTTTCATCCCGTCCGAGCTAGGGTAAGCGCAGGCAGGCAAGGTAAAAATACGTTAGCGATCCCGTATTTGCAGCCATTTGAAATTTTCTCCACGTCCGTATCCGGTTACGCAGAGATTCTGGAGAAGATTTCAACACATTCTCGGCTTGGACGACGGATTTGTAGCAATTTCAGTTTCCGCCCCGTCCGAGCTAGAGTTAGCACAGACAGACAGTGCAAAATAAGCTCGACACAAACATAAGTGACGATGTCAACTTATTGACTCGTTACACAAATAAGGGATGATATCAACATATTGGCTGGTTTCATACACATGGAGCTATACCAGCATCTGACTTGGCATGTACACGGCAGACAATATCAACAGCAATGACGATACCTCATGTACGCTACTAACAACATCAGTGATATATTGTTGTCTTGATCTGCGAAAAGAACAATTTTAAAATTTTATTTTACTGTTTGGGCATGAATCGAACATATGTTATGACAAAATTAAGTCTCTGTAGATTCATTTGCCTTAATAATAAAGAAATCTACATGTGGCCCGTTTCACGAGCTACTTGATTTCAAATTAGAATGAACGATCACAAAATTCCTTTAATGTTCAACTATCAAAACTATAATAATTTTCGAAAATTGTTAAGTTATTTTCCTGATTTAAAACAAACAATAACTTAATGATACATATGTAGGTTTCAACATTTGTTCATACAAAATATTAGACTTACGAAGGATAGTGAAACGGGTCCTAGATTATATGGCTCGATGAACCTGATGTTACGATGGAAGACACGTTTACTAGTTTGCCAAAAGTGTAATATATTTTCAGATTTTAAATGCTTTAAGTTTAGTATGTAGAACTTCTATATGAAAAAAATGAGATTGTTTGTCCATAGCATCCCAATGTAAAACTCAAAATCCTCTGACTGAAATATAAAAAACTTACTGAGTCCCAATATATCCTTTACCCTTCTTTTGAGCAAATTCAAAACCCCTTACGAATACGGATCTGTTGCCTACAATGTAAAGGACCGAGTTTAAAATGTTATGCTTAAACACTGTTCCAGATGAAAATACTACCTAAAATATATGAGATTTTTCTATCGTATTTTTATGTAAAAGTCAGTTACCGTACTATGTACAAACGGGTTGTAGCCTATTTTCAATAAACTCGATACACCTATTCATTGCGATCATTATAAATCTGGCAGGTCTGTTCTTGAGAATAAGATTATAAAATTAAAATTTAAAACAAGATGAATTTGCAAAGCATTCACAACGTTACATATGCGCGTCATTATCATATTTCTGCTCCTCAAACTTTAGTAGTTTCAACTGTAAGCCTTTAGTTCAATTCGCCTGAGTTGTAACACTCCAGTTTCAGCCATGAGCTTCAACAGTAATATATTACGTTCTTGTTTCCCCCGTTTCAAACTAGTCTTCTCCCGCTTCCTAATTCTCTGTAACTTTCATGTATTCTGTTCCAAACAATGTTTTCTTTTCTTCTTGACTTCCGTTTTCAACAAAACCTCTTTCTCAAGCCATTCCAGCTCTAACAACCGATGTTTCATCTCAAACTGTCGTCTGTCTTGTGTTTGCATAAGTTCTTTTCAAATTTTTGAAATATATAATCGGACTCAGTCTTATCTACATAACCCACGAACTCTGGACCAGAGAGTCCCTTCCGTTTACCCATGGAAACCAACTTTTCATTGACCATGACTATATTTCAATCACAAGGTCAATATGTGATTTATATCAACTGTAACAAACAATGTGAAACTTCAAACATCCAGCTTTTTAAATCTCCGGAGAAGTTTCCCGGACGAACCCCTACCTTACCCCCCCCCCCCCCCCCCCCCCACGCCCTCCACACACCACCACCACCGTCACCACTCCCCATCCCCAACCCCAACCCCAACCCAAACACACACACACACACACACACACACAAACACACACACAAATTTCAAGATGATGAATAAGTATCTTGATATTGAACTTGAAACGGGATCGACTACAAGGTAATTATGATTTCACAGGAATAAGCTGGTTGCCAAACAGTATGGCACGAGACTATGTTGGACATTTTCCTTACGCTTCTTGTCTGATGATTCATAAATTGCAAACAAAATGAAATGGTTCTAATATTTACAAAATATAATTTTTTTATTAAACTATCACTTATATGCAACATAAAAGATCCAAGGTGTTGGACTAACTGTTGTTCAACACTACTTTATGTTTAAATACCAGCTGTTTAAAAAACCTATTTGGATGGCACATGTTTAAGAACTGTTTCAAAATTATAAACTTCACACTTAAACTAATATACATAAAACAATGCCCAGTTCCGGTACAAAAATATTTGTAAGTTCAAACACCAAACCATCTCAAATCAAATAAGCCAGAAAGATTCTTTGTCGGTTTAACTCTTCCCAAACGCAAGTAAGCTTCTCCGAGTTTCAAATACACGTTAACGCTGAAAATTTCAATCAGACTCTTTACACTTGTATTGAAAGAAAACGTGATATTGCTGAAAATATAAATGTTTAAGATTGTGTTTACCCTCGCCCTTAAACTGGTAATTTTGTGTAGGAAAACTCTGACCTTATGACAAAATAAACATACATTTTACTTTTAAATGATGTTCCATTGAAATATTGGAAATTGTGTCAACATAAAGTTATGAAAAATATTTACTATAATACCAGCATTCAGTTTTCAATGGTATTTCTAAACCTACCCTTATTGAATTATTGACACATAACCGCTAAACCAATGCTCATTAGTCCCTTTATAAAATATATACTACTATGGCGCTATATAAATATCCATTATTGATATACGGGAACATACATAACTTTGACACCATCAAAATCTGATTTTCTTTACAATGCATTTAACACGAGAAATTATTAATATAACCGCTTTAATTCAAATAAAAAGCGGTTTTTGTCCGATTATTTGCAATATCATAGTAAGTCGTGTATTGCCATGCGTAAGAAGAGAACAAAGATTAAAAACCAAAAGCAAAATAATTAAAAGTGGTCAATTTACAGAATATGATGCCAAAAAAATGCTAGTACTATCAGGAAATACTTCTAAATCAGGATTTATTTAGGTCTGGGACATCGAACATGATATTACATAATTCAGATTGAAAACAAGGTAAGTAACTGAAACAAACTATACAATCATATTGTACAAGAGTTTTATTTCATTATCCCAGACAGAGCAGAAGAACATGGTATGCCATATGACGTGTAGTTTGTTACGGATGTCCTATATACATGATGGCATGTAATTATACATCCTGTCTAGTTTGATAAAAGTCTGTGTGTTTATATATATTTGATGAATGCATGTATTCATACACTCAACTAGCTTTAAAACATTTAAAATGTTTCAAAGACATTTCACGGCATTTTGCATATACCTATTCTTGTTTGAATATCATTCACGGACTTTTTACAGCATGTATTCATACGTCTGTTCTGGTTTGATATTTTATAAATATTTGACGGTATGCATTTATACAAACAATCTGAAGTATAAAAATAAATGTAGTATGGACACATTTAATGATATGTGATTAACACAATCAACTTTGATGACATTCAGAGTGTTTTATTTAAAGGACCAGGTTCACGAATGGCCAAAAAATGCCCTGCTTTTTCAAAAAAATAAAATCATTATTTTTTTTTTCAACTTTCGTAATTTTGATTGTAATTAGCATTTATCTTTTAAAATGTATATGTTTTGTAATCTAAATAACCGTCATTCTGTGAATAACGCATCACTAAATAGGGTATGGTCGAGTGAATTTCGCATTTTTCGAAATATTTGATTATATAATTTAATAATATAATATGAAGACACTTAAGCGACACATTGAAAATTTAACATGTGTTTTTCTATGTTAAAATGAGTCACCATTGTAAGTTTGAGGCCTTCACTGTTAAAAAAAATATTTAAAACATGAATTTTTTTCCAAATACGCTAGAAATAGATATTAGTTGATGACCTGACCTGCAATACTCATCTTGCTGTGTCATACAACAACTTAAAATATGTTTTGTTTGTAATTTGGTTAGATTTTATTCTAAAATATATATATTTCGCCCAACGATTGTTAAACACACTAGTGTTACAGACATTCGACAAACCACTCGAGCGTAACCGCGTACTAGACCTATCCTAAATATATGCTGTATCTAATGATGCTGCGGGGAGTAAACGAAGTCGAACCATAACAACAACAGTCAAATCGTGATGCATTTACAGGCTAAGTGAATGTATGGTTACTAAATCTCTCTGATGTTATTTAATTGGTTATTTCTTGCTATGGAATTATTTGACTCTGGCCGTTGGCAAATATTTTATAGAACAGTGACCGTGTCGTTGTTTACATATGTCATGATCTGAACTGGTCAAAGTGTAGCGTTATAGGCGTATTACGATTGTGGAGATTTATCTGAAGACAAGTTATATTTAGAGATGGCATGGTTTAACCAGTATGTATGAAAGTGTAGACTGAAAAACATTTACCAGGGTAAATTTTCAGATAAATTGGGAGAGGGAGGGTATTTTAAGCTTTAAAAAATAAATAAATGAAAATACCCAAAGACACCTGCAGGTAAAATACATTTGAACTGTTACGTTGAAGTATTAACTTGAACGGGAATGTTTCAACGTTCTCCGTGGTATAGTGGTTAGCGCGTTGGTCTTCTAATCGCGAGGACACGAGCTCAATCCTACTTGACAGCACTTTTTTTAAGTTTCTTTTGCTGTGTATTCTAATATAAAAAGAAATAATTCTTCATAAATATTAGAATCAAATAAAATTGTAACCAAAAAACAATGCAATACTCTTTGAAATATAATTATAACATTTTCAGGTTCTCTCTAATGAAATGGTCACTGTACATTATTCATATTTTAAAGAATAATTGATATATTATCATATACAGGGGGATCCAGACTTTCAGTTTAGGCGGGGAGGGGGTCAGTTTACGCTGGTTTCTTTAAAGAGTAGATCCACCATTCATATATTGTACTATTTGTCAATTCTACACACAGGAATTAATAATCGAAATCATTGACATATTTTTCAGAATGCCCGCTAGCTATGTATTGTGTGCGAAGTGGCTGAAAATACATCAATCGCGTCCAATCAATAAACACTTAACTAAATACTTGAGGAAAAATTTGCTTCTAGAAACAACAGGCAAAGACTTGATATGTGATAAATGTAGCCGACCCGCTTACAGAGCAGACACGCAAAAAAGCATCATGACCAAGTACAATTATCTAATGATGAAGCTAAAACACAATGTTTTAGTCCATCGTCAGTCAATCTTAAGATTAAAGGTGCTCCAAAAACCCACGCCTACTGTTTCATCTGCAAATGACCTGGACCCAAGTTAATGGTTGTTTCTCAAACCATTCGTTTAGATGTATTTTTGAAGCAAAATGTTTTGATAGCAGCTGGAAGTAGACGTTGTCCTGTACATTTTGATGACCAGTGTGAAAACCTAACCAAGTTCCGTCTCTAACCTGAAAACCATAGATAATGTCTATGTTAACAAGACAACCATTTTGGACCTTATTCAGTATATATGCGTGGATTGGTTCAACGTATGTCAACCAAGCGAATATCATTTGATAATCTGGAGTCGTACAGTGACACTGATCTTGTAAATCTCACAGGACTGACAATGGACCAGTTTCTAGACCTTTTTCAACAAGTAAAATCTGGCATGTAAAATAAATTACTTTCGACACTTTTCTTAACGTCCAAGTCAAGTATCAGGAGGGCAGTACAAATAACAAGAAAAGCACTGATCCATGATTTTATTCCTACTTATTTGGGATTCACACAAGATGTCATCACAAATCAAACACGGACCCTAGCCAAATCTTTGTTTAGTGCAAGTAAGGATCAAGTAATATTAGTTCAAGATTGTACTTATATCTACATTAATAAAAGTAACAACTTCCACTTTCAAAGGCGGTCCTAATGTACATAAAGGACAACCACTTGTCAAACCAATAGTGATAGTCACTACTACTTGCTATTTTCTGTTTTAGGACCATATTTTGCTGATACCTAAAATAATGGTGCTTCCATTTTAAAGCATATAATGAACAACAATGCAGAACAGATCAAAGGTTGGGTTAAGCAAAGCGATATATTCATTGTTGACAGAAGTTTTAGGGATTCAATCCAACTCTTAAAAGACCTCGGTATACGACCAAAATGCCAGCATTCATGGTACGTGGTCAACGTCGGATGTCGACCGAGGATGCTTGTACTAGCAGACTGGTTACGAAGGTAAACATTATACATGTATATTATTTAGATAACATCTATAATATAAATATTTATAAATAAATATTTCAAATAGTGAATGATAGTGAAGATGATAAAGCATTTGCAGCAAAGGTGTTGCATCAGATCTGCCAAACGGAAGCAACTCATTACAGGATTTTGTTGAATATAATAACATGGATAGAAGATCTGCCATGTGGGTGTCAGTTGAGAATTGTAGTATCAACTTTCCTTAACTTGATGAAACCAAGCTACGCTCAATAACTGTTGGGACATATCGGTAGAAATTGAGTTCGAGCTACATACAGAAATATATTGGAGGTAACTGCCACATTCAGATTCACAAGGAGGCAGAAAATCTAATTCGTGTCCGGCTTAAGAGCAGACATGTTTCAGTCAAGACAATATTGTATGGATACAGTATACAGCAACTGATACATAGGCTTGGTACTGTAGGTGTAGGACCGGAGCAAGGATAGTTGGTGTATGCTCACACATCTGGTACTTGGGACTGTTCTTACATGAGCGTCCAAATGAGAGATATTGAATCAGAGATTGAGGTTTTTATTTGGAGGATGCTTTCGGTGTTCCACAGATTGATGATAGTTCTGACTCTGAGGGAAGTTTTGTAGCGGAGTATACCCTTTAACAATTGATAGAAAACTAAATGAAACATAACATGATATACATGTATGTATTCTTATAAGATACATTTATGTAACTACATGTACAACCATCTTTAGTAAGTCACTTTGCCAAATGATTATGACAACATCCGTAAGTGACTAACTGGCTCAAAATACAAATCCCTACAATAACATAATTGACTTTACAGGTAGAGACAACCATTACCACCAACAATAACCTTGTGTTTGTTGTAATAATGTCCGTGTCCACTGCAGTTACGAATGTCTTCCTCTTGATAACATTTGTAACTGGTTGAAAAGTATTATATTTGACAGTTCTTCGACAGCAAGTGTGAGTCATATATTAATTTCCAGAGTTGTATCGGAATGATAGAACTTATTCCAAGTATATAAAGATAAATACAGTAGAACTTAAATGGATCGAACCCGACGGGACCGGACAAAATAGTTCTAAAAAACAGGTAAATATATTGACTGGACCTAATTTCAAGTTCGACTCTTCCAGACATAGGTGTTCTAGCCATCGGAGGTAGAATAATAGAAATTAAATAGTATTTTGGCCGGGACCAGATAAGTGGTTCGAGCCGTGTGTGGTGTTCCAGCCATCCGTGTTCAAGCCAACGAAGCTCTACTGTATATTATAAAATCCACTGGTACAAAGTAACTGTTACCTAATGTACACATATATACGAGTATTGTTAAGAAATGTATAACAGGTATTTTTTTATGTTTTAATATCACTGAAAGATATCAAAATATGTCATGGTAACACTTTTCAATTTTTTCCCATATATATATATATATATAGCTCATTATCATTTTTTTTCTATAACTATTGTTGCCATGGTAATTTGGTAATTAAGTTAAAGTGTACATGTGGGATGAAATGTTAGACTTGCTATACTTTTGAAATGCAACTGAACCAATTATGAATAATTCCTAAATAGAACACACTAAATGGCATTAAAAATAGATTTTTAAATATTAAGTTATTTGGTAACTATGGCAATTAGATTTTTATACGTTAAATATTGTTTTGTAGGTCGAGTATATTGACAAGCACCTTATCTTTACATATCCTAATAATTATACATTAAACACGTTAAATCCTATAAGTATTAAGTATATATAGAAATTATTACAAAATCAGTTAATTTACAAATAGTTGTCATGGCAACAAAATAAATGTTTAAATCAATAAATATGTTCATTTTATTTATTACAAACAATGGGTAATATGTTGTACCAGTTTCATTAAATTCTGAGACAGAGCCATTTTTGGTCAATCGTGAACCAAGTCTTTTGTTGACCTATTTTCATACATCTAGATAAGTTTGAAAACATTCAAGGTGTTTATACATATTTTATTGTATATATTTTATACACCAAATATAGTTTGGTAAAACGGAGTTACATATTTCAAGGAGTGTTTTTATTTCTAACTCTTAAGTGTTACATATTAAATCATTTTGCCTAACGAAAGTCAGCGGTTATGATAAGTATACAAATAAATACATAAAATAAAAAAGAAATATCAGAGAAACGAAAATAATATATAAAGAAAAGAATAAGATACAATATTGAAGGAGATATAGGATAGCAGTAAAGGGGAAGAACTAATAAGGAGGGATTTATAATTTTGTTTTCAATAAATCATAGATCTCTATTAATGGACTAACTAATTTTTATTGTTGTATTATATGATCTCAGTATTCGATTCAATGTTTTTGAACCAATTTGTAACATAATGTAGCAGACGATATTGTCTTACAACTGTCATGTATATAATGGTAGACACTCCTACATCTAGCATATATTTTGGCAGACTTCTCGAAAGTATACTTTTGTTATTCTCACTAATTTGATTCAATCAACCGTTCGTAGCATCTAATATTTTCACTTTATATAAACATTTTTCAATTTGTCCTTTTGTTATATTATTTCTTTCTATTGTTATAGTAAAAAAGGTCCCTATTATGTTTGTTGTTTGTATTCATTTCATAGTATAAAGAAACCAATCTATATTTAATCATAAACATATCGATCATTGGAAATACCCGAGGAATATTCACTTTCAGTTTCGTTTAATACGCATCAAACGTGTGACAGATATAGTTTTAACTTATTTAGTTTACTTCGATTGTGAAAATAGTTATTACAACTTAGACACATCACGTCTTAAGTCGTCCTGGGCAGAACCAGTACTAAGCAAATGCGAAAAAGCTTCCTTCGAAAAGTACACAACACATAGCCGTGGCGGAAGATCGAACCCACGACCTTCGGATCATGGGTCCGATGGATCTCGTGCTCCAAAAGTCGGTGGTAGTACAGCGCATAGTGTTGGTCGCTTTTGCCAAATGTTGCCAAGGTTCCATCCAAGACTGGACCCATTATTCTCTCAAATAGTAAATGAGTATGTCCATGAGAAGAATTAATTCATCTTTGTTATGGAGCAACAATAGACTAAGTTGTGACTTTTTTAAAACACCAATCAACAACGGTATTACATTTCTCATGGCATATCATACACGACTAAATAATAATGATTTTATAATTCTGCAGTTGTAGCTAAAATGGTTAAATGATTAACTCTGATAAAGTGTTTTATATATTCTTTAACTGTGTGTGTGATTTAACTAGTGGCTCTTATGATAGTGGCTTAGTGGCTTTGTATGATACAATTATGGGTTTAAATGGGTTCTTTGAATATAGCGCTACCTGTTTTGTATAAAATTATGTATGTATCATTGAAAATACCAACGTAATATATCTTTTTCATCAACAAATGTTAAAATATTTACCGTAAGCAAACAATCTTTTTCTGATATATTTCTCGATTCATTGTTTATCGCTTAACATCCAATGAACGAGCACTGTTCTGCTTGTAAAATAGATCCTATTGTAATATACAATATAAATCAATAATTTCTTTAAAAAAATAGATATTTCTTTACCTGACAGGAATACTGGTGATAAAATCATTACAAACACTTGAAGTATAGTACAATATGTTGGCTCTATAATTATATAATTGCACACTCTATCAGGTTCAAAAAATTGTTACTTGATTAATTTAATATGGAATACGCCCAACTTCGATATCTGATATGTCGATTGAATGGTTGTTTTGTTTAATACTGCGGCATTGCCTGTATGTATACTTAAGATATAGCGAGGATGTTATAAGATTAAAAACATCGGAGGGGGTGCAAAACAAAATGCTGATCCGAGGTTGTAATATTTATATTAAAATTATATTTTCGAATATCAGATATCATCTTTATATAAAAAAAATCTGATCACATGCATCGCATCAAACTGTCATTTCAACGTCATTGTTGGAAAATTGACGTCATCAACATGTTGATAATGTTTACATATTTGTATTGTTACTTGTCAATGCGTTTCCCCCAGATGTCGTCACTAGCTTCTATTAACCTGTGTGCTATGACACTTTCTTAGCAAGCTTTAGAAAATCTGTATAGCGCGGGGTAGTTAGAAGGCATAGTCTATTTGAAAGAAAATGAAACATTCTCCTATATCAAATTTAAAGTGAAATATTAATAAACTGCACGTAAACACTATAAACAAATACATATTTATTTCTGAATGTTTAAAAGCTTATGGATTTTAACAAACATAAACTTCACCCTCGTGTATTATGGTGCTTGTTAAAGAGCATTTTTGTTGGGAAGTTTCTTTAGGTCTTGATAAACATTGACGGTTCATTAGTGCTAAATCAAAACAGAAAATAAGTATTTTGAACCTAATTTCCACATCCAAACCAATCCCAAACATACATACACCGACAAAATATTAATAAGAGTAATAACTAGTATTTGTATGTATTAGATTATAATATATTTTTTAGCAATAACTATTATTATATTCTTATATATTATTCGGCAATAACCCTTATTGGTATATATTAGTTATAATATATTATTGAGCGGAAACTATTTTTGTATGTATATTATCCCAATACATTATTGAGCAATAACTATTATTTGTGTACATAAGATTCTAATATATTTTTAGCAAAAACAGTTTTTGTAACATTAACTTTGACCATGATCTATTTACTTCCACTTTTTTTCATGTTAGAAGCATATATACAAAATTCATCTGATTATCCTGAAGGGAGTTATTTAGTGGAAATCATTTTTCTATTGTTAGTAACATTGACGAATTAACCCCAAACGTCCATTGCATTTTCATGGAATCTTTATTTCGAAAAAAATAGTCAAGCAAATTTTGATCCGATTCAATTGACACTAGAGCGTTTACTAGGTAAACATTCGTTTATGTGCAATAATATGTTCATTTTGAATTGAAATGAACATTTTTAATTATCATCCGAGCTTTTATAATCAATAGTTATCTGACCAATTTTGTCTACAATCTGATGAACGTTGAAGGTAAACATAAGCATTCATCCATATACTAAGAACTCTTTAAATTCTAGTCCAGTCTGGCAGGATATTTTTAGTTTTTATAGAAAATGACATTCTGACCAAATTAAATTAAGTTGCTGCATGTTTACAATAAATATTAATAAATAATTACCACGACATATAAGCAATTTCGTCCTTTGACCGTTACAGCTAATAAGCACTTACTTTTGTAAAATGGCTACTTAAATTAAACTTTACAACATACATTATTTACAACTGGTCGCAACAACTAAATTAATAAATGTGTATCATGTGAATTGGCTCGTGTTTCATCAATATAGTTATATACTTGAAACATTTTATCAAAGAAAAACATTCATGTGATCATAATTTAAACTGGCTCCTGAAAAAAAAACTACATTTAGTTTCAACGACAATGATTGTATTTACACAAACTTTCACTATCAAATGAAGTTTTAATTAATTTTTAACTGTTGCTAAGTCAAATATCATTCGTAAAAACATACAATAACATAATGTACACTTTATGAATTAAGCATATTGTGTTAATCTTTTCAATTTATCTTGCCATTTAAATGTTGCGTTTGATCAATAATTACGTCACTGTTTATATGATAATGCTTGTTTATACACGAAACCTTTTTGACGGTTGTATTTATTCATAATTCATTAAAAACTAAATTACTTCAAAAGAAGTTAACTGTTGCGGTATCAATTCGTTTCTTTCCTGTTGAAGTCGAACAACACAAAATTGACACATTTATATTAATTAGTTATGTAAATAAGCACTGACTTATGTAGTTAGATAATGATAAGATTAATTTCAAGTATTTAAAAAAACATTACGTAATAGTATTGGAATTGTTTTCAAAAAATCATATACCTCTATTAATGAACTTACTAATCTGTATTGTTGTCATTACTGACCTTATTTACTGCTTTAGATTGTAAATGCTACAACAAAACCATACACTTGGAATAATGCGCATTGGTGTATAGCAAGATTGAATCTATCTATATTGTTATTTAAATAGATCCATTCAAAATCTGTTTCGAAAGAAAATGTTTAATCAGACATACACTTACTGTAAGAATACCCGACCTACAAGCACGAATATAAATTACTCTTGTGTAATGTTTTCTAATTTTGTTTTTACGTTGTCAGAATGCAGTGATGCTCAAACATTTCCATTTAAACTTTACTATATTCCAGTAAAACAGTTAAAACACATCTGGATCAGGCGTTATAGCCGAATCAACAAACATTAACTGTAGAAAAATATTCAACATGCATTGTAATACAGAACTATTTCGTTACACTTTTCGTGCACTAAGTGTTATCGGATATAGCGAAGACATAATAAGATATCGTAACATAATAGTGGAATATTAAGAGAAACTGATGAATAATGAACCGGAGGGCTACGAATACATAATAACGGGAAGTACGAGCGAAGGTATCTCAGGCTTGGGAGTCAGCGATTTCGATATGATGGTTGTATATCGTACTATTGAATGTGCAGATAACCGACTGAATAACCCTCATTAAACTTTTTTCAAATGGACAGAAAACAAACTCCTCCTGGTTATACATATTTAAAATTTGTAAGTGAAGGAAGTATAACTCATATCAAATCGTGTCCAGAACTATGTAAACAATGAACACATGGTGGTTGGCGCGGCGAAAGGTATATCTGGTCAAACAACGGCATTTACAATTCAAGTCGGTTATGATATGTTTTCTGATAGTGATAATGTGCCAGCGTTCCATTGTATTTGTACGGACATTCTACACTCCTAGACAAATCGCCAACGTATTTGTGACAGGCCTACACGCAAAATGGTGCGCGGAATATTTAGCGTTTAGTAAATGGATACGTTGTTCCTGTAGGATTTAAAGATAAAGCAGACCAATATCTCGATTGTAGGATTTGCTTTACCACTGCGGAAACTATGCTTGTAAGAAGCCTTACTAACATTCAAAAAAGCTTTACATCTCATTAAAAATGATAGTGAAGACAATTATCAAACCTGTTTGTAAAGAGAAAACTTCATATATCATTAAAAATGATGTTTTATGACTTGCTGAATCAACTTTACAAGATTTCTTCACGGAAGATTTATTGATCGACAGAATAATGCTAGCCCTTTCCTTCCTTAAGAGCTGTGTGTCAACAAATTACCTGCCTAGTTACATGATACCATAACGTAATCTATTGGCAAGACGACTGGCTCCGGTACAAAGACGGCATTTGGAAAGGAAGCTGTATTTCTACATGGAGCAGAGAGGGGTTACCATTTTTCGTTGTGAAACACTTCGCAGAGCTATGTTTGCAATGTTCAAAACTCCGCGCTCTGGGATGGAGTATGGAAGCAATTAATAATTAAAGCAATGCTAGAGACGTGTGTGTGAGGTGAACATGGTTATATTGTGCTAACTATGATTAGCGTTCTGATACCTGAGATCGAGAATATTCGAGGTATTCGTTTGACGTCATTGCCTGTCGATAGATTACTCATGCTTTTCAATTATCGTCTAAGGTTGTACAGTTGACAGAAGCATGCTTACTAAATCATCAATAACAATAAAGCTTAATTTGGGACTGGCCTAATTGAAAGAAACAATAAAGCATGTTTGGTATGACATCAGATGTCATTCACCATGTATAACACCAGTCTGAAAAGGTGAAACTTAGTTCTATCCACGCATTTACAAATCCCTAAACGATTATACTCTGGATACTATATTAGATGAATAAATACTTTGGTCTAGTGATTCAAGTATGATATGATGGTGCTCACATTCTTCCTGAATACAAGTGCTGACAACTCAGCAAGGGTGAAATAAAGATACTTACTCAAAATACATCTTTTTGACATGACAAAAAATAATACATCCGATAGATCGCTAGAGATATTTTTTTATAAATAACAAACATTATATTTTAATAAATAGATAAATAAAATTAATTCTGTAAAAAAAACAAAAAATAATTTTAGATAATAAATATAAAGGACAATGCAAAGATATATACACAATAGAATTGGATAAGTAAAGAGAGTTATTAGTCTTTCAAATAAAGATAACACATTCCGATACTAAAATATGAATATTAAACTAGAAATGATACGACCATGGGCAAAATTTACAATTCTGAATTCGTCACAAAACTGTGATTATTCGGAAAGTTCTGAATAATTTCTGCATTAAAAATCTTGGGAAAATGCTGTTTTCTAAAAGTTTGTATGATAAAGGTGTGACATTTACAGAACATTTTTGTCACTTCTAAAAACCTTTCTGTCTTTTCATGATTTTAAACTGTTGAAATTTCAGGCTTATTCAATCAAATTATCATTAACAGTAAGCCAATCAGTGGAAAAATAACATTAAGGTAGAAAATATAAATGCAAATAATATTCCAGAAATGCAATAAATGTTAATAAAACAAAATGAAATGACAATTTGTTTTCGAAGAAAATTGAAACAAGATTTATAGAAATGAAACTGCAAAAAAGTGAAAAGCTGTATTCTTCAGAATAAATTTGGAGAATAACACATATTATATAGTTATGAATTGTACAAATGTTCAACGATAAGGTATTTTCAGTATAAACATTTAATGAATACTTTATCGTCTAGCCATATTCTATCAAAATATAAAATTGGAAGCTCTAGATTATGAGATTTAAGAAAGTACGCACGAGAAAAAAAAGTATTAATTTATTTTGGAAACGTCCATTACATCAAAATCTCTGGAATAGAATCGAAAACATTTTAAAAATAAAAAGCCATGTATTAATTCATCAATTACACAATTGTTTCACTTGGTATCACTGAACTAAAGAATTGTAAAATTATAATTTTACAGTAGATGATAAATATAACAAAATATCCAACTTACAAATGCATTTTGCGATATCTAATAAAAATGAAAGAGATCGAAAAAGTCATTTCACAACGAAAAATGGAGAAAAAATATCATGATTTTAGTTCAATGAAATTCACCATGCTATTGGTTCGTATATAAAATGATTTATTATTCACAACAAAACATGTATTCAAATAGGTAGACGAATTCGGATTCTAACTCCTCTTTTTCTCATTCTATATTACTATGCATTTTATGAACATTTTATAATTCATAAATGTAGTACAAACATGTGTTATAGTACAATATGAATTTATTTATTGGATGTTTTTATGATTTTTACATGTTGTAAGAAATGTTAAATAAAATAAACAAGAAAACTAAGCAAATTTGAATAAACATTGTATTGGTTTTAATCAGATGTCTACAAGAGAACATATACTACCATTTTCACTCAACGGAATAATAATATTAAACATTTTTCTTGATACTACACAACTTATTTTTAACACTAAACTACTTATAAAATACTTTTTATCATCACAACAAACTACTTCATATTGTCTCTTCCTGCATTAATTCAACATTTCGAGTAGTTCATTTACTTACGGTCAGGGGATTCTGTCACAACGGTGCATGGTTGAGGTTGTTACTTGATCTCAGCTTATTTATTTTACTATTTATTTACTGGACCAGATGTAAGTGATAAACTTTTCTATATGCATTAGTCCATTAAATAATAATACATATTTCAGGTTGTTAACCGATTATGTGTGAATTATTAAAGGGTTTGCAATGTACTAGTTAACTCAACGCTAAATATGTAGTAGAAGAAAAAAATATAGAACGTATCTTCATCAAATCAGGTCAACATTGCTGATTGTTATATAAGTACTCTTGAATAAGGAAATGATATAACAAATTGATATTTATCAGAAATTATGCACAAAATATTGTTATTCATTTTTCACAGATTTGTGTCGTTGTCAATTTTTCCGCCACAAAAGTGCAATTATATCACAATCAGTAGTTGGAATTTCAGTAGGCATAAACGGCAAAGCTTATACCTGTGTCTTGTGTGACCGAAACTTTAGTGCACAAATTCATTCAAGCATTGGATGCATTCTTTGCATGTATAATTTTACATGAGTTATTCCTATTTGTTCAATAATAATAATAATGAATAGGGTTTTACGGCGTACCAACACATTATAGGATATTCGACGCCAACAGGAAGGAAGATTCCAGCTTCACTCTAAATGTACAAAAACAACAAATTTTACATACAGATATAAAAAAAAATACACTAACAAATGATATGCAGAATGAACCTAGAACCTTGATACCTGCAGAACCTCAGAGTTTCAGCAAATTCTATCGTATTACTTAAATTGTCGCTTCTTACGATATGCATGAGCCACAGTGGTCCTATTCTTGCCATCACTCATATGGCTCCCTGAAACCACGCAGGGGTTGATAATTTAACCACAATAGTGAACATGACAAAAAATGATAAAATGAACATGACACCCATTCGGAAGATTCTTACCCCTCTGCAGAGATCGGCAGTGATTCTATTCTTAGCTTCTTAGAACCACACGGGCTGTAATTGTTCAAACACTTAATTGACACTCCAAGGGCCCACTCTTTACTAACGACTGGCGAGGGATAAAAGTGACAACAGGCTAACGGGGGATCTCTCATGCATGGAGATGATATTGTTATTCTTTGGAACATATATAATTAGCTACATTTCAAATACCTACACAAATACAAAATTTCACACTCTTTTTCCACATAAACATATTATATTTGTATGTTCATAACACTTTCAATACAAAAATGTTTGTATCGAAGTAATCTGGAAATAAACTCTAACTGGTCCAATTATTGCTAATTGATTCCCTTGATATATCTAGGCACGGTGTTGAATGGGAGCCAGCAGGTCAGCATGTAAACAAACAGTAAGCCATCTTTAAAATTGAATTAAAAAATATAAACGAAGCCACTTCGAAGAAATATGTGGATACTTCAAACCAAGAACAATCTGGTAACATATTGCTAAAACGTTAGAAATGAACTGTACCTTAAAATATTGAAATTTTGAGAAAAAAAATTGAAATGAACTGTTGAATCTACACGGCCGGGTCGGTGAACGGCGCCATATTGTTTTACCTACATAATGCTTATCAGTGCGATACATCAGTATTGCAATCAACTCTGAAAAAAAACAGCTACCTACAAAAATCTATAAATAGTAATTGGGCACCAGCTACTTACAAAAGGCATACAAAAGCCACACTGTGGAATTATATACTCCGTAAACAATAGTATGGCAGATCAAGACACAGGCAGCGACAAGAAAAGAAAGCGTAGTACACAAATTAGTATAAGTTAGTTTAAACTTTATTTTACGTCGATTTTTAAACAAGTTCTTACAACTTAGACAAGTCACGCTCGAAGTCTTCCTGGATAGAACCAGTACTAAGCATATGCGGAAAAAGTGTCTTGCTTAAAGACACCACACATAGCCGTAGCAGAGGATCGAACCCACGTAGTATAAGTGGCCTGGACACCAGTACTAACACAAATAAAACATACAAGAGCAAAGATAGTAAAAAGAAAAAAAGAAACATAAAAACATGCAAGAAATAGAAGTAAAAGAAACATTAAACAGTGATAAACAAGTTACAGAAAAATGTTGATACTGCGATGAAAGTAAAACAGTTACTTGAAATAAATCAGAAACTGGACAATGTCATCAATAAGGACGACATTACAATAAAAGAAATAATAAAAATGTGTTTCAGCAATTGAAAGAAGAACTTCTCGAATCTGTTTTTCTTTGAATTGAAATTTTAGAAGAAAAGTTATTTGACAAAGAGGAAGAAAATGGTCAACTGAAAAAATACATAACAGCATTAAAGAGTGAACTTGGTAATAAAATAAAAGAAACCGAGAACGTGAAACAACAAAGTGAAAAACATGAAGAAACGGCAAACGAATGGTTTAATGATATGGAGCAGTACGGGCGGAGGAACAACGTCCGAATCAATGGTATAAAAGAAAAGGACAACAAAAACTCAGAAACAACAACATCGATAGTATTGCAAAAACTGAATAATACCATACAAGCGTTACACCTACTCAGACATGATATCGATGTTGTACATCGACTGGGGGGAAAAAGGGAACAACAATAGGCAGATTATTGTAAAGTTTGTTTTATGGATGAACAAAGACGCTGAGATGAGGGACAGGCGAAAATTCAAAGGCACTAACATCTTCGTTAATGAGGATCTGACGTACCCAAAACCAGTTAGTGATGGGCTTGTATCCGTAAAATGATGCCTGACGATGTCGATATTGTTTGGTCAAAAAACGGTAAATTATTTTATAAAAACAAAGTAGGAAATGTGAAGAACGTAAAATACAGTGTATACCAACAATGGCTGGACCTACCATGGCCTCCCGCAAGTTAAAAGTGAAAACCCGTGAAATTCTGTGCATTGTACATTCCGAACATATAAACTGGTTTTCAAATCACGTGACAGACATTACCTTATTTGTGTCAAGTGTACCATTATCATGAACTGTTATTACCTGTATACCGACTCACCAACTATGTTAACTTAAATAAACTACTTTTCTCATAAATGAAAACAATGAAACAAAAGTATGTATTATATATTTTTTTTACGGTAAACATTTACAAACAGTTCTATCTTTATCGAGGAGATATATTGATTTCAAGACAATCCGTATGATCACCTATTGATGCTATATTTTGTATTGTGTATATTATAGGATTACAATATTTTTTCTGTCTTTTATGCAAGTGTAAAGAATGTCAAAACACGCACAAATCAAATAAAGTCCGAATTTTTTCAAAGAAAGTAGATTGTCAGAATGACTTTTTTTTTGACATTCAACCAGAATTTTATTAGATTTGAGTTTTTTTACCTCTCGCGGTTCACCATCATTACCAATTATTAGCTTGTGAATCGCAAACGGTGAAAGTTTCGTAACAGGTCTGGATTCATCTGTAGATGTAATTGTAATAAATCGTGGCCAGTTAATATTTGATATATCCTCATCTGATTAAATCTCAACAGTCGTGCCGAGAACGCTTGTGTAAAGACTGAGCAGGTACTGTTCGAGTAGTTGTTTTGTTTTGGTGTGGGTTTTTTTAAGCCATAATGAGTTTGTGTTTGGTTCATTGTCCACGTTTCTCACCCGCCGCGGAGTCCAACAAGGGGATACATGCTGTGGATATCCGACAGACATGATGCCAAGAATACGTGGACAATATACTCCAGCAAAGTAATACATCAGATCCCACATACCACCCGATGAATGTAAATTCAAGTCCCGACAAGACAAGAACCGCACCAACATCCATCTAAAATGGCATACGCATAACCATATAGCATTTCACTTTACAAGATTAGTCCATAAGCCATGATAATTTTCAAGGATTTGAGAGTAAGATAACTAATATATGTATTCATAGAAAATAAATATAGACAAGTAAATGAGAATGGAAAATATCAATGGGGAGGAAATAATGGAGAAAGGATGATACATGACAAAATATAATCCAAGAAAAATATCATGACAGACCGATTGATCAAGACCGGGCCCATCCGACCTCCCGTCTTGACTTGAAATCCGGACCAAAGTGGTGTGTTGCGTCACAGACTCCTGCGGCGCTCAACCACCAGGACTCCTTCATCCAACCGCACGGGTCGCCACCCACGGTCAACAGGTTGGTTCCTTTTCGTGGAGGATCTTACCCCTCTGCTTGGAACGAGCAGTCGGCAAACTCTAATCCTTACCGATAGGGGGGACCCGAGCTAACAGAGCCAGGCTTTTTTATAAAAAAATATGAGAGATATAGATTTTAACCCAATAAAAGTATAACTTTATAAAATAAAGCATTTTTTAAGTATTGTATTTGAAAATACCATTCGTCCTGTCAACAACTACCGGTAACACAACTTTTCTAAGAAATGAAACTGATTTTTTTTTTCGTTGATGCTTAACATGCCGTAACAATCAGTGAATACATGTATTATGTTATAATTAAAGTTGTGTATGGTTGATATATATAACACATTCGTGAAAGTAAATTTCATTACAGTAAAATTTTTTACTAATTTTACATGTGGACGGCTTATTTAGTAATATTTAGGAAATCTGTAGTGTCACAGTTTTGACGTTTTCTGTACGGAGACACATTTATGAAAGTAATCTGGCTAGCTCAGTCGGTAGATCATTCGCCCTGTAAGCAAAAGGTACATGGTTCGACTCCTGTACTACTGCGATCTCACTTTCTGTGTATTTTAATGGTTTCAGATAAGGCACCATGTTAAAAAACTAAAAACATGCTTTCAAATTTATATATTTGTATTGTTGTTTTTTTTCACATGTGATAAAGTATAGTAAAAAAACTATTCAATTTCTAATTTCTTCATTGCATAAGAATGTTTAATTTTTATTGTGATATTACAGCAAAAATGTAATTCAGAAAATAATGGTTGGCAGTGGGTCTTCGTTGGGAGAGAAGTGGTTGGCAGTGGGTCCGTTGTTGGGAGAGAGGTGGTTGGCAGTGGGTCCGTTGTTTGGAGAGAGGTGGTTGGCAGTTGGTCCGTTGTTGGGAGAGAAGTAGTGGTTGGCAGTTGGTCCGTTGTTGGGAGAGAGGTGATTGGCAGTGGGTCCGTTGTTGGGAGAGAAGTGGTTGGCAGTGGGTCCGTTGTTAATGTCTGGTTTTCTGCAACCTCTGTTGAAATAAATTTAACAAGGGTTCAAATTTCATTTAATGTTGCATTATTTAACCCTTGTATACGTTATACCTCGATTTATTATTAATGCCATTATTTTAGGCTAGAGATAATAGGAATGTCCAATATACATGTCTTTACATATGCATACAAAATTGTTTTCTAAACTATTGACATTCGAAACACATTGAAACAAGTTTTTACATATAGATCTAATTTTAGTATTTTTTTATTTATAAATGTTTCCATTCAAATTTTGCACATGCATAAAAAACAGGAACGAAAATAACCCTATAATAATATTTCCATTAAATTAAAGAGAAATAAAACACTGGCTGAAACATATATTCAGTCAATATATTTATTTTGGTACCTTCAATCGTCTCAATTAATAAAGCTTCAAACCCCTCCACATCTTGTAATAATGCGTCAAAGAGTGATTACATCTCTTCTTGATCCATTCCTTTACCGTAAGGAAACACCAACTCGGACATTGTGTCGGCACGGTGCTGGTACGATGGCAATATTCGAGCAGACGCTTCAAACAGACGGTAATAAAGCAATAAAAGTGAAAAAAAATCAACAAACTAACAACTATTTGTGTTATGTTTTATTATTTCAATAAATATTGAACTGCGGTGTACGCCATTTAGTATGTATAACAACCGAATATCGATTGTTGATAGATTTGTTTTCTAGCGTCCTTGTCAAAAAGCCACCATCTTTATTTACACTCGAAAACGTAAAAAAATAGCCCTGTTCTCAAGGGGGTTTTATTGAAAAATAAAAGACTTTAAAAAATCGACGTTGTCCAATGAAAATGCTTTAAATACATATATTATAATGAGATTGGAATTATATGTGGGTAAATATGAGTAAATGTGAGTGAATGTGACGGAATGTGAATGAGTATTTTGTGCAGACAGTATGCGTGCGAAATAAGTAGGATTTTTTTGTGTTGTTTTTTTTTTTCGCAGTTATTTTGCTTGCGGAAGTAATCACATGAATTATACTTTCTTTTATTTTTGATTAGTTAAAGCAGCAAAGAACAATACAATT
Source organism: Panopea generosa (assembly GCA_029582155.1). Lineage (NCBI taxonomy): Eukaryota > Metazoa > Mollusca > Bivalvia > Adapedonta > Hiatellidae > Panopea > Panopea generosa. Next base: position 2,190,796 of record CM055897.1, on the reverse strand, counting down.
ATAAAATAAAAGCAAATTAGAAATTGAAGATAGCATACTCTATGTTGCACCATTTCTTGCTGTTTATATTGTCCCCAAAAACGATACAGAAACAGTATTTTTGTTTCGTTTGTGATTGTTTTTCACGATAAATGTAGAATATTATATGCAAAAAGGTTATACGGAACAATTAAAAGTACGTAAAATTATGTATAAATATGTATATCGCTGGTGTGGTGTCTGAGAAATGTTTTTTTTTTCTGTTTTGTTTTATATTAATTGGAAACAATTTGTTTTGAAACGAACTTGCTATACCTTTATAGGTAATATATTGAGACTTTTATAACAGATGACATGAAAGTTAACTTTGGAATGTACACGTATGTATTGTTAAGTTGTAGTCGTAATAGCAAGGCCTCGGTTTCACAAAAATACTTAAGTCTCTTATTTTACTTCAACTCGATAGTGTGCTCAATTTTATATTTTAATTGAGCACACTATTTGAGTTTAAGTAAAATAGCAGACTTAAGTATTTTCGAGAAACCGCGCCTTGCGCATCTAGTGAATACATAAGCACATATGGCTTAAAAAAGTAGGAAACTTATTCATATTGTGGCAACCAGATGTTAGTGAAACGGAAGCCCTATTGCTAGCATATGCATCCAACCCGTGTTACCAAATGCAGACACATGTTTCAGATAGACATATTTAATAAACCTTATATATTTATGCCTGTCAACTGTATCCTTAAGTACATGTAAACTGTAAACATAGATAATTTGCAAAATTTTCTAAATAGTACTTTGATGCAAAATTAACTCTGTATACTGATACAAATTGTGAACTATTATGACTGGAAAGCAACATACTTACAAACATGTATGTCCTCACCATGAGTATATTTTGTTTTATGTACTTTTCTTGTGTATATGGCTTTTGTGAAACTTAAGTAAAAGTCGGGATTGCGAGCTTGTTCAGTAAAACTAGACGCAAAACAAAAAATGATATTCTGTGATGGAAGAAAAATACTTTATATAAAATCAAAGAAAGCATATAGATGATTCTTATTCAAAATTCAAAAAGTAAAAAGGGAGGTAAAAAAAATCATAAAACTAACAAAAGTGCCACTACCAAATACGTTTGCTTAAAAAAAAATTTTGTTTGTTTGTAAAAACAATACATTTTTCATTACGTCTTTATTAACAGAACATTAATTATACATATTTGTTTTCGAAACATGTGATTAAATGTAACCATGGCAACTTTTTGAAACAAACTATTATATCCTCCAACTTTTCAATTTGTATGTATTCATATCTTGATAGCTACAGCCAGTAAGTTGTATAATTTATATGTAGTAAGAAAAATAGTAGTGTATGTGATGGAAGAAAAATAAGAAAATATTGTTGTTAAAAGGAAGGTAATAAAATAAAAATCATAAAACAAACAAAAGTGTCATTTTTACCTAGAACGTTCTGTCAAAAGAACTTTTGTTTTTTAAATAAATATATTTTTCAATACGTCTTTAAAAACAGTACATAAATTATACATATTTGTTTCAAAACATGTAAATATAAAAACTTTTTAAAACAAACTATTATAGTCTCCAAATAATTGAAATTAAAACTAGGTATAAATTCATGGCTACAAACTACAAGTTGTGTAACTTTTGTACAAAACGTTAACTTTTCAGCTAGAACAGTAGTGTATTTAAAAAAAATGTTCTTTTTATTTAAAATATAACACACTGACTCTAAAACTTATTTGATTAAAAATGGATTTGCACACTTAATTTTTTATTCAATCATAGTGACTATGCTCTCCTTTATCTCTCTCTCTCTCTTTCTTTCTCTCTCTCTCTCTCTCTCTCTCTCTCTCTCTCTCTCTCTCTCTTCTCCATATGTAGCCTAACCAGATTTTAGTTGGGTTTTTTTCTAAAAAAAAAAAAAAACGAAGTATGAACACAATTACATGTTCTTTTAACGTTCGTGGCTTCGAAAACAGAGAAAAACGTGAAAAAGTATATTTAACTGGGTTAATTTATTTTATTCAGATGCTAAAAGTAGTGTGATAAACAACGGTCACATGACATATTTTTCCCTATTCAATGGGGTGTTCGTCAAGGTTGTCCCTTATTGCCATATTGATTTATTATTTGAAATGAACTTTTATCACATAAAATATATAATGATAAACACATAAAAGGTATCAACCTCCAAAGAAATAGAAGTAAAAAAATGCTCTTTTGGTGACGGTGCCACTTTTATAATAGATGGTTCCGAATATTCTTTTGAAACTCTTATCGATCAAACTTTAGTTATGTATCTGGATTTAAATTAAATATAAGTAAATGTAACATTCTACGTGCGGGATCACTTAAATCAACAGATATTGCATACATTCAAGATAAAAAAAATCCAATGGAGTTCAGAAAAAGCAAAAGCATTGGGAATCGTTTTTTTTTTATATAATAACAGCAACAAACACTTTATGTAAATTTTGATACAAAACTCGGAGAATTTCAAAACTGTCTAAAAAGCTGGCGACACAGAAAACTTAGCTTATTAGGTAAAATTACAGTTATCAAAACTTTTGCACTTCCTAAATTAATTTACCCATTAACCGTTCTTTCAACGCCTTCTAAATCAAAAATAAAACAAATTAATTCATATATGTTTGATTTTATTTCGGATTAAAAATCCGACAAGATAAAACGTAAAATACTTACAAAAGATTACCAAAACGGTGGTTTAAAAATGATTGATATTAGTAAATTCATTTTATCATTTAAATCAGGCTGGATAAAACGATTATTTGATGAATCAAACAAAGGTTTAAGCAAACAAATTTATTTATCTAAGATTAATAACTGTTGAGGCAAACTAATTTTTGAAAGTAAATTAACAGAAAACAATATTGTAAAAATGTTTAAAAATGACACCTTCGTCCAACAAATCCTTGTATCTTGGCCTAATATAAAAAATAACGATATACAATATATAGGCAAAAAAATCATTTTGAACAACTCACATATTCAAACAGAACAAAAAAACTTTTATTATGAAACTTGGCATGATAGAAGAATAAAACTCGTCGAGCAATTATATGATTATAGAAAAAAAGAATTTTACACATTTAAGGAATTTAGTGAGCTTTATGAAATACCAAATAATGACTTTTTAAAATATAGTTTACTTGTCTCATGTATACCAAAATTATGAAAAATTTGTCTAAAATCTGAAAAAAATAATACCACAACAAAATAACAACATTTTAAATGATATTTTGACTACCAAAAAAAAAACCCAAATAATTTCTTATACAACTATCAATTTAAACGAAAACCTAGCTTGAAATCGAACCAGCAACTCAAATGGGAGACAATTTTTCCTAATAACGTTATAGAACGGAACAAAATATACACTATACCTTTCAGATCCACAATCGACTCCAAAATAAGAAATTTTCAGTACAAATATCTTATGAGAATAGTACCAACAAACATATCTCTTATGAAATGTAATTTAGTCAATTCAAACCTTTGCAATATTTGCAATATGGATATATAAACAATAAATCACTTTTTCTGGGAATGTATACATGCGAAACTTTCTGGAATAAGTTAACAACACACCTAAGAAATATGAATATAAACATAAATTTCTCTTTAGAGACCATTACCTTCGGATCGATAAACTCGACAGAAGTAGTAAATTGTTACACTTTGCTGCGCAAAATATTATATTTTCATAAATAAACTACTAAATGCCACACCTATGTTTTCCTCTTTAAAACAGTACATACATAAATAAATAGGAATCGAGGAACAAAAAGCAATGAAATACGATAAACTTACCAAACATACAATAAATGGAGAGTTTTTTCCAATAAAATACCATCTACTAATTTAAGGAAGGCTACATACTATTATTTTTTCCACTTCTTGTCCTTTACCTATTCCTGCACTTGTGTGTATATTTTTTTCTCATTGAAACTTGTCTTCTGTTCATCTCAACTCCCCCTTTGTCTTCCTTCAATACTTTTTTTCCCTCTTACAAAATGTAAACTATTTCATCAAACATTATTTTATAGTGAAAAATGTCTTAATATTTTGAGTGTTTGTGTAACATAGTTAAAAAACAAATTTTATGAAAAAAGACAAGCATTATGAATTGTCTATATGTGCATAAACATATTATAAAGTTATATTTTATTGTGACCATTATTATTGCTATACTAAGCTGATTTATGAAATAAAAAACAAATTATAAATATCTAGTCACGTTTGTAATGACATTAAAACCAATAAAATACGATGCATTATCAACTATAAATCACAATTACAAACAAAAGCTTTCTCAAAATGCCTTGTTTAGAAAAAGCAGTAACACTTGTTGCCATTTAATCAACGATTTACAATTTGTCAGTAACAGAAATGTTGTATCTTATTTCAAGTTTAAAAACACAGTTCCACGTGTGTGGAATTTTACATTTTCTCATCTTGAAACAAATTATGGTCAGAAGGCATGAATTTAGCTACCAGATATCTAGACACTACACTATTAGGTCTAAAATATTGTCTCAATCAATTGTGATTATAGGTCGTAATGTCTGGGTAAATATCAACATTGTGTCATTATATGTGTAGATGTTAATCTGATATATTTTGTTTTTCGAGAGGATATACATTGAAAACTCGTTATTACCTCGGCGGCAGTCATATAGGCAGCGTGTTATAGAATTTGCTCTAGCTGGCATCGGTTTTGTCATTTTACTGCTTTGATGATTGCATTAGATCAACTTCCAATTATTTCACTAGAATGATTTTTATAGTTGTGCTAAGCATATCTCCCACAAATGTCCATTGAGTACGGTGCATACAAATTATAATATATACAAATTATTTGTTTTTCTTATTTTGTATCATCTTCATCTTCTCTTTCATGCCGGAATATGACGTACCTATTATAATATAGTTTTTTCTGATACGAATTTTAGCCACTCTTTCATGGTAAAGTGTTTGTGTTAAAATTATTTGATAAACAGGAAAAGCTTCCTATCATGAACTGGACATAGGATGGACTTTTTAGTAAAGTACGTACCATGTTAAGCACGTATGACCTTCACAAAGCATTTTTTGGCTGTAATTTCGGCCAAGTATTCTTTACAAATGCTAAAATTAAATAAACATTAAATATGTGGACAAGAAGTTTGTAAATCAGTGTCAATTGTTTTAAATATTCAACCGATTAGGTGATACTGTGTTTAAACAAATTGTAGGTATTCGTATGAATACCAATTGTACACCACTTGTCACAGACCTGTTAACCAGAAGGGCTAATGTTATGATAATTTGTCCGTCAAACATTGTAGCACCTAATTGTTGATATTGTTATGATCTTAAATTGTTGAGAAGTACTGCTTTTTAGCTTGTAAACACCACAACACCTTTAGTTATGATCTCACCAAGACCAAAACTATTTGTATGTTAGTAAACATAAGAGCTTGGTTGAGTTCTGGAACCGGTTATTGGATAAGAAATGAAAAATGACCTTACATTTTTAGATACAGATATTAGCCTGGTGAACACATTGAACAATGTTTCTACTCAATGTCTTTAGTTTCCATTTAATATATTGATTAAAATGTTTGCATAGATAAATTTAAATCTATCTGTTGGAAGAAGATTGAATTTCGGACGTTTCGGACGTTCCATGCGCCTTTAAATGTTTATATAGTTTACACTTATTTAAATTATTTTACTTCGATTGTAAAAACAAGTTTTTGCAACTTAGGCAAATCACGCTCGAAGTCTTCCTGGGTAGAACCAGTACTAAGCATATCCGGAAAAGATGTCTTGCTCAAGGACACCACACATAGCCATGACGGAGGATCGAACCAACGAACCTCCATCATGAGTTCGTAGCTCTACCACTTGACCACGGATGTGTTTACGTCAAACTGCCAAACCAAGCCATGACCTCAGAAGTAATGGTAAGTGATGTGTGCCTTCTGTTTTGATCTAGGGTGATTACAATTGATATAATTTTGATGTGAATTTGAAATTATCTGCTGTTGAGCGTGGTCTTATATTGTAGCATTTTAGAATACACAGTTCAAACAGAGTGTTTGCATCAAATAAGTCAGGACATCCGGAGTCAACCGGAAATTGATTGGTTTTTAGTCTTCAATTAAAAAGAAAAAAGAAATGTTCTGTAATGAATATTGTTTTCTATTTGCGAGAGTGATTTATCATGAGAGTAAAGGTCATGCTGTGGAATATAAACTAGAGTTCAATCGAATTGAATCAGAATCAAAATCTGAATCACCAAAATTCCATTATTGTACTCTAACTTATCTTCAATGTGTGTAGGTCATAAACAAGCATTTATCGAAGGAATGAGGGCGGTGTCGGGGTACTGGTTAATCGGAAATACGATAAAGGTGAACAAGTATAAAAGCTTACAACGATACGAATGTTTACGTAACGCTTAAGTCTGTCTTTGTCTCAAATGACAAATCTGTGTTATACGTGACTCTTCACAAAGCGATTTTATTTTTTTTTTACTTTTCTCTTTTTTACTATACTTACTGTGATACCGTCTTGTCAGCTGCCCGAAAAACAGCTGGATGGGGCAGAGCTAATTTAGATGCATATCTTATATACATTTAGATTTTAGAAGTTAATATCTATCCATTCATTCTTACATTTATCTACTCATCTTCAATAGCATGTATTCTTTCGTGTATTTTATCGCACTAAATAACACTGAATATTATTATACATAAAATAAACGAGCTGCAATTTGGTAACTCAAAAAAGAAATATATAAAAAATATAAATATAAATAAAATAAAAAAAATTACATACAATTTGTTGGTGATGGTGGCTTAGAAAAAAAGAGTAATGAATTTATACGTTCCTTTATGTATTAAACAATTTCTATAAAAAAAAAATAATTACCTACAGCTCTTATTTAAAGTCCTCCCTTTGTATCGTTATTGTTACCGGCATTTAATATGAGATCACTTACCTAGGTACAAAGCATAAACATATTACATGAACATATTTAACTAAGTTGCACAGTTTGGCATCGAAGTATTTCTGAATAAAATAAAGACGAATGGCATAGAACGCAGACATTATATTATCATACATCCCATGCATTACTATTCAGTTTCATCAACCTTTGTTGTTATTTTTTTTATAAATTTCACTTTTCTGACTGACGACTTATCAACATTGTGATAGCCAAACTCGGTATCATATCTCGTCATTCCTGGTATTTCATAAGTTTTCATTCATTAACAATTATTAGATATTGTCTTTACACTATTCAACAATAAAGTTGATTCTCATTGAATCATAGCCAACGGCGCATCAGCGTTCCCAGACAATTCGTGGGTGTAATGTTGCTATCAGTAACATTCGTATACGTCACATCTGGATAATTTATATCCCCTGTGTATTGCCAAAGACAACTGCAGCAGACATATATATTGTGTGTGGCAGGATTCTACAAACTGTCAATGACATATAATCCTGTATTGCAAGGCTATTCTGATACAAATTGTTGTTATAAAGACGAATTTAGGCAAAACACAACTATTTGAGGGTAACGATGTCACTTGATATATACATATACAGCTGACGCATACAAGATATTAGCTGACATATTGGCTACTTTTAGTAATGTGGTATATCGTAACTTTATGCACAGTTTTTCAATACCAAAAGAAATAAAACGTTAAATACCATATATTTTTTTGTTCAATGATGGATAATTCCGGCCAATCAGAATTCATTTATTTATCGATCATATGACATCATCCATTATTAAAGGGATATTCTGATACACAATGTGGTTATGCAGGAGAATGAGGCCCTAATATATTCATCTTGTTGATATTGTTGTAAGTAAACATTTAAGTATTATCTAATCTGCAACAAAGTATTTCGGAAAAATTGACGTTTTACACCAATTCCCAATCTATGAGACAAACTGGGTCTTTATAAAATACTGTTTTTGTAAGTTCAAGTTAATTTCAATGTCTTTTAATTGGTTTTTACAATTAGATACATTACAAATAAAAGAGAAAAAAGATCCATACACTTTGAACTTTTATATGATATTTTAACGATTTATATGAATAATAATCGTATAATTTTAGGTTTAACAGCGGAATGGTGCCAAAAAGAAGTTCACACAGTGTGATTGAGAGTCAATGGAGAATTAAAACATATATCATAAATTTAAGCTCTTCAATGACGGTTCTGCCACAGAACGTTCCAAAGCGGTGATCACTGTACGTTTATCTCTATGTCTGTATATATGTATATAACTGACTGTTACAAGGTGACTACCACTGTACGTTCTTCTGTATGTACATATTTAACTTTGAACAGTGTTATTAAAGACTTATGCTAGAAGTGAGGGAGAATGAAGACGGGATAATGTAAATTACAACAAGTGTTGATAGTAATATTCACTTTAATTAACACTTACATTGAAATAAAGGAAGATGATAGCTCTGGTAACGTGTCTTATAATATCTTATAATTAAACATTGTCTTGAATATTCGAATATTCCATGTAAAATAGTTCGTTTCTGGTATTTGTCTTCACTCATATAGTAATAATCCCTAGCAACAAAAAGTGTGTATGTAGATACTTAAAATAAAGGTAAATAACATGCTATTGCTATAAGGGCTATAAATGCATTACATTTATTTTGCAGTCTGTGTGAAACACACAATTACTTGGCAGTGAAACAACAAACGAGATGATTGACATTTTTATTTAATATATAATTAGTAATTATGATAAAAACGTGTAGGTGCGTACCGGGGATTACTTATTCAACGATTCCGACTTCAGTTGCTTTAATCGTTTCACGTATTTTCTCGCAATATATTTTGCTTCATCCCAAAATAAATCAATTAAAAAAAGTCGTTTGTATATTTTACGACGACTCAATAGCATATGCAATAAATCATACAGATACAGAGTCTCCCCGGGCTGAGAGAAGGGTTTGATGCCATTTTACAGAGTCTCCCCGGCTGACAGAAGGGTTTGATGCCATTTTCAACGCATCGTATATCATATATATGACACCTTAAGTTTTGTTATTTTTGTTCTGCAAATAAATGCCAACTTTCTCACATAACATAACGTTTATTGTATTAAGTTAGGCGCGAACCAACGACATCAGTTGAGAGAGATACTTCTCAACCACAGAAGTTCTTACAACAGTATCCTAAAGTACGTGCATGTCTACTTTTGTTAAAACAAGTTGTTAAAGAGAAGTATAAAAATTTTTGGTTGGAAACGCATATCATCTATTGAGAATGTTTCATTTAATCACACCGTTTACTTTGGTGTTTGTTATTTTCAATGCATCATTCAAAAAATCTATTTTGGTGTAAATCGTATTAAACCACTGGAAAATGTTTGATATTGTAACAGAATAAGATCCTGACCATGATGACAATCTATCTAAATAAGACTCACTTGTGAACCATGCAACAGAACGTCTGTTTTTACCAGCAAACAATCATTGTATTAAACGAGCATGCCATTAATAAGACTATTTCTACATGGAACAACAATGATTATATACATATCATCCATATCTACTATATATGAACTCACCTTGTGCCTATAGATTGAAATATCAACATAAACCATATATTGATTTGACATGAAATCTGGCACTGGGTGGGGTAAACAAAATTATCTATTCAGTTATTATATTTGTATAGTTTGATACTATGTGTAAGGCAAATAGTGTTTTAAATATGAAGATTTTTTTTAATATAAGTATAATCAGTCTTAACAAGTTTAATTATATTTATCTGAGGATAGATGAGAGAACCCTTGAATAACCTTCCAAAATATCTACTGCCAGATTTCTGCTGTCAACAAGAATTATTGGATCTCTGTTTTCAGACTAATGCAAAGCTTTCCCAAGGTATAAACACAATTCATGATGGTGAATGTTGACTAAGAATAATTATTTTAATGTCTTACCTTTAAATCATGCTGTATATTCTAAAATAGGAAATCATATTTGAACTTCGCTCCTCGAATGTTGCCAGAGTGGGAACATTTTAAAATCTATCAATCTCAATTCTGGCATCTTCATTTCTACTTTATTTAGAGTTTAAATATCAACTTGCATGATTTGCATCTAAACTCTGACATTGTGACATCCTTTTCATGCTAATTTATGACATGGAAATTGTGTTTATATTGTGTTAAAATTAACATTCTCGTGTATCAACTTTGGCAACATGGCGGACATTTGCCAGATCGGCCAGATTCTGGAAACCTGTGGATATGAAATGCACGCATTTCATTGGCTTAGAAGTACAAGAATCCTAGACATTTTGTCTATATAAACCCTTAGAAACTTTAGATTTCAGCTTACTTTAGGTTTCAGACAAAAAGAAAAGCAGTTCCATCACTTCCGGTATTCTAACCTTCGTGTGAATAAGAGATTATGCATTGAATGTATATCAGATAGTCTTGCCTTATAAGGTAACTAATCATATAAACTGTATAAATTAGCTATGCCATCCAATCTTGATGATTTCATATTTTGCTTGTCATATATCTAATAACACGACCTGATTTTACACACCAAATTCGCTATGACCAATGAGATCCTAAAATTTCCATTCCGCAAATGTCTGAATTCTAGCTTGAGTGCAGTTATTGGACAACGATCTTGGAATGAAATACCGGAAATGAAAACATTTGTTTCCATCATCTTGACAGTTCACGTTCATCTAAAAACGACTTATTATCGCCACATTATTTTAACTCCGCATGAAACATGCTGAGATGTACTATGAATGGCCAAAATGAAATATGTATTGATACATTACAGGGTTATGACAGACAGCATTAACTTAAGTTTGTAAAATACAGAACGTCGATATAGTTATAATAAATACGGCACACACGTGCATTACACCGATGCTTCTTCAATCTTAATATCAACAGCATATGGTTGTAAACCCCATCTTGTCTGTACTGATCCAATAATATAGGAACGATTGGATAACTTAATATCGTCCGATTATGGATTTAAATATTAAAAATACGTACCGATTCAGGTTAACTACAAGGATGGAGTCAACAATTGTCTTCGAATGAGACCTTTCTCGCTATGATTCAATAAACTTTCCATCATTTATTGAACAAAAGTTATACATGATGCATCTTTAAAGCCATTGTTATATATATAGTCCAGTATTGTTTCAGATGACATAATACAAATTATATTTAACGATTAAGAAATGAATAAAACAAATCATTTTATTTCTATTTTTTCCAACCGCAACTGGTTTAACAAATCACATCGACCAATATGCATCATGTTCATAATTACAGTTACTCAACAACAAAAGATAGTCATACTGACTGATATACGTCATGTTCATGAATACAAATACTCAACAACAAAAGATAGTCATACTGACTGATATACGTCATGTCCATGAATAGAAATACTCAACAACAAATGATAGTCATACTGACTGATATACGTCATGTCCATGATTACTGTTAATCAAGAACAAATGATAGCCATACTGACTGATATACGTCATGTCCATGAATACAGTTACTCAAGAACAAATGTTAGCCATACTGACTGGTAAACGTCATGTCCATGAATACAGTTACTCAAGAACAAATGATAGCCATACTGACTGATATACGTCATGTCCATGAATACAGTTACTCAACAACAAAAGATAGTCATACTGACTGATATACATCATGTCCATGAATACAAATACTCGACAACAAAAGATAGTCATACTGACTGATATACGTCATGTCCATGAATACAAATACTAAACAACAAATGATAGTCATACTGACTGATATACGTCATGTCCATGATTACAGTTAATCAAGAACAAATGATAGCCATACTGACTGATATACGTCATGTCAATGATTACAGTTACTCAAAAACAAATGATAGTTTTACTGACTGATATACGTCATGTCCATGATTACAGTTAATCAAGAACAAATGATAGTTATACTGACTGATATACGTCATGTCCATGATTACAATTACTCAAGAACAAATGATAGTTATACTGACTGATATACGTCATGTCCATGATTACAATTACTCAAGAACAAATGATAGCCATACTGACTGATATACGTCATGTCCATGATTACAGTTACTCAAGAACAAATGATAGTCATACTGACTGATATACGTCATGTCCATGATTACAGTTAATCAAGAACAAATGATAGTCATACTGACTGATATACGTCATGTCCATGATTACAGTTAATCAAAAACAAATGATAGCCATACTGACTGATATACGTCATGTCCATGATTACAGTTACTCAAAAACAAATGATAGCCATACTGACTGATATACGTCATGTCCATGATACAGTTACTCAAGAACAATTGATAGCCACATATACTAATATATGTCATGTCCATGAATGCTGTTACTCAAGAACAAATGATAGCCACAGTGACTCATATACGTCATGACCATGACTGCAGTAAAATCGAGAACAACTGCTAGCTACACTGATCTGACTTACATACGTAACACTAATTACAACCGCTACTCAGCAGCAAATACCAGCCACATTGACCAATAAACGTCATGCACCTGACAACCGCTACTTAGCAATAAATACCAGCCACAATGACCAATATACGTCATGCTCGTGACGAATGCTACTCATGAACAAATACCAGTTACACTGACTAGTATACGTCATGCTCCTTACTAACGCTACTCAGCAACAACTATCAACCACACCGAATAATATACGTCATGCTCGTGACGAATGCTACTTAGCAACAAATACCAGCCACACCGACTAATATACGTCACGCTCGTGACTAAGGCTGCTAAACAACAAACACCAGCCACACTGACTAATATACGTCATGCTTGTTACTAACGCTACTCATGAATAAATACCAGTTACACTGACTAAAATACGTCATGTCGTGACTAACGCTACTCAGCAACAAATACCAGCCACACTGGCCAATATACGTCATGCTCGTGACGAACGCTTCTCATGAACAAATACCAGTCACACTGACCAATATACGTCATGCTTGTGACGAACGCTTCTCATGAACAAATACCAGCCATACTGACTAAAATACGTCATGCTCATTAATAACGCTTCTCAGCAACAAATAGCAGCCACACTGACCAATATACGTCATGCTCGTGACTAACGCTACTCATGAATAAATACCAGTCACACTGACTAATATACAACATGCCCGTGACAAACGCTACTCAACAGCAAATAGCAGCCATACTGACTAATATACGTCATACTCATGACTAACGCTACTAGTGAACAACTACCAGCCATATTTACTAATATACGTCAAGCTCGTGACTAACGCTACTCAGCAACAAATAGCAGCCACACTGACTAATATACTTCATGCTCGTTACGAACGCTACTCAGCAACAAATACCAGCCACACTGACTAATATATATATATCATATTTGTTGCTGAGTAGCGTTAGTAACGAGCATTACGTATATTAGTCAGTGTGGCTGGTATTTGTTGCTGAGTAGGGTTAGTCACGAGCATGAAGTATATTGGTCAGAGTGGCTGGTATTTGTTGTTGAGGAGAGTTAGTCACGAGCATGACGTATATAAGTCAGTATGGCTGGTATTTGTTGGTGAGTAGCGTTCGTCACGAGCATGACGTATATTGGTCAGTGTGGCTGGTATTTGTTCATGAGTAGCGTTCGTCACGAGCATGACGTATATTGGTCATTGTGGCTGCTATTTGTTGCTGAGTAGCGTTAGTCACGAGCATGACGTATATATGTCAGTGTGGCTGGTATTTGTTTGCAGCAAATATATATGTTGGTGCCATGGAAAATATTAAAAACATGATTGAGTCTTAGTTGCTTTACTCTATCCTCAACCCTCAATACATTAACTGTTTCTAACATAGCACAGGCTATACTAGACCTTGGTGATAAGTTAAATAAGAATCGTACAATCTTATTTTGAGTGACTTGTAGTTTGTGTTTTAACTTTTCAGTAAGACAGGCATACAAAGACGAGCAGGAATAATCAAAATGACATTGTATTAAGGCTTTTTTCGAATTAAATGACCACATAAATTTTAAATTGAAATACATATATACTCACTGGTGAAGGGATAATGGCAAAATGGCAAATCTTAATATCACTTCCATTCCAAGTGCTGTACTCTGATAAAAGCATTTTTAAGGGAAAGCTTGGAAAAAAAATACAAAGAAACATACACAGCATGATAATCAGTTATTTCAAAGGGATTGAATAACACGCTTACAGATTATTTGACGTTCGATATCCCATCTTCCTGCTGAAAGAGAATAAACTATTAAAGAAAAACATGTGAAAACTATAATAAGAAATATAACCTAACGTAAACGTTCGGTTCTTATAAGGACTTTTAAAGAAATGAAATTTGAGCACACAATCCAAAGAGACGATGACCTGAGGGACGTGTACTTAATGGTTTAAATCCCGAAATAAAGCAGACTGAAGTTAGTTTGATATTGTTAAGTTTTTCGATATTCAAAAATATCGAAATATGATAAACAGGAATCTAGTTGTACGCACACCATTTCTTTTATCTTCTTTATTCTACAGCAAATATTCAATCATATTAAACAACCTTAGCGAAAGGAAACAAATCTTAAAAGCTGACAAATTGCCATCTCCATTGAAATAGTAAAGGATGTTTTGATTTCTAAAGTTTACAACGTCAGCCGTTCATAATTGAATGGTATGGGCAAACAATTAGTTTGGTGGTAGCAATGCGAGGGTTTTTGGAAAAGGTCCATTCTGTTTAGTTCCTTACATGTATTGTAACTCATTGTGAATAATAAATGGATCCAATGGAAAATCTTACGTAAAGAAATAAAGAAAAAGCGGGGTTTATTGAATATATTCAAAAGTGGTAATGAAACTGGCACCACTCTTCTAACCCCTAACTCCCGCGGACAGAGTCTATCCTCGAGCAACATGGAGCATGATATAAACGTATCAAAAACATCCGACAGTTCGTGGCTGTAATGTTGCTATCAATAACAAGCGTATCGGTATCATTTAAGAATAACCTGTCTTTCGTGGCGGTAGCAAGATTATAACGCCTAAGAAATTAGAGCTGTGTTATTCGGCTGGGCATTCTTATTTTTGAAAATGCATAAATTGCCATATTTCTGTAAATATGAGGAGATTGGAATATTTTCATGAGTTCTGCCAAGTTTGAATGAAATTGGGTACTGTTGATTAATCTATAACAGTTTAAATTAATGTAGTGATACTCTGTCATTTACAGTTATCATTATAGGAGAATTGAGGCAAAACGCATCTATGTGAGAATAACGACATGATATTTACAACTGATGCATACAAGATATAGGCTGACATATTCATTATTCTGTAGAACGGACCCAATAAGGTCCGTAAAAACGCAATGTTGGGAAAGCAAATGGTCGTTTGAATGATGTCACAGTTTAGAAAGCGTTCACTTACTATGAATTGTGGTACAGGCATAGAATGACCTGCTTTTCACTGGGGGTTACTAGATCTGATTCTGGAGATATCAGGTTTTGGATTAGACTACATATAAATCTTTTATTTATTGCTTGGTGTGGAAACTTTTAAGTATCGTATTGTCTGCAATATTTAAGTGTTTTGAATACGTTTGACGTTTTTACACCAACTGCATAAAAAAACTGCATATCTAAAATGTAGTTCATGACAGTTCACATTATTTACAAATGTTTTAAATGTCATCAAAATTAATGCATTAAGAACAATTATTGTACTCCAAGAGAGAACAAAAACAGCGACGCTTATGCAGAATGATGAGGATAAAAATACAAACAAATACTTGTGCATTGTCTTATTAAGGTCGTCAGTGAGACACATGCTTCGATAAATAATCACTTTAATACAGTGTTACAACCACCACTACCATATTTATAGTGTAAAAAAATTACATGTATAGTGATTATGTAAATGTGTTCGAGGTGGTTGTTAAACTTTAATATAGTTATTACGTAAGCTATAAAAATATCAAACTTGAATACGAGTGCGAGTTATATGTTATAATGAACCTTAACAAAAAATTAAGATCGTGTATTACCCAACTACGTTACGGTACCCTTCCCATTGCAATCGAGTTTGGTCGTTATATTGGTTTACATAGAGACCAGAGATTCAGTAAGCAGTGTTATTTAGATATTGTCGAAGATGAAATACATTTCATATTTTGTTGCTCTAAATTTGATTATTTACGTGAAAATTTGAATGCAAAAATAGTTGAATTATGCGATACAAATCAATCTTATATAAGTAAAATTGGTAAATTATTACAGAATAAAAGCTCAATTATATCTATCGGAAAGTTTATAGAAAGTGCTCTAAAAACTAGACAAATCTAAACACTTTTTTTTTTTTTCATTGCATTGATTGATCAATTTTGTAATTCATTTTATTTTTTTTTTGTTGTTTTATCTTATATGGTCATCATCATTATTTATGTGTTAAAGTTATTGAAATTTTGATAACAAAGTGACTGATAAGCCTTATTAGGCTGGGTATTGCTTTGCATGTACTAACGCTTTTACAAATGTTGTAACTTTAAAAGGTATTATACCTGTAACATTAATAAATAATATATATATGTGGTTGTTACACTGTAATGAAGAGATTATTAAATGCGGTCGAAGTGGTGTTCATAGTAATATAGTGATTATGCAAATGTGGCCGAGGTGGTTGTTACACTGGAATATAGTGAATATGAAAATGCGGCCGAGGCGGTTGTTAAACAATAATATAGTGATTATGTAAATGCGGTCGTGGTGGTTGTTACACTGGAATATAATGATTATGTAAATGTGGCCGAGGTGGTTGTTACACAGTAATATAATGATTATGTTAATGTGGCCGAGGCGGTTGTTACACTTGAATATAGTGATTATGTAAATGCAGCCGAGGCGGTTGTTACACTTGAATATAGTGATTATGTAAATGCTGCGGAGGCGGTTGTTACACTGGAATATAGTGAATATGCAAATGCAGTCGAGCCGGTTGTTAAACAACAATATAGTGATTATGTAAATGCTGTCTGGGTTTTTGTTACACTATAATATAGTGATAATGTAAATGTGGTCGTGGTGGTTGTTACACTGGAATAAAATGATTATGTAAATGCAGCCAAGGCGGTTGTTACACTTGAATATAGTGATTATGTAAATGCTGCGGAGGCAGTTGTTACACTGGAATATAGTGAATATGCAAATGCAGTCGAGCCGGTTGTTAAACAACAATATAGTGATTATGTAAATGCGGTCTGGGTTTTTGTTACACTATAATATAGTGATAATGTAAATGTGGTCGTGGTGGTTGTTACACTGGAATAAAATGATTATGTAAATGCAGCCAAGGCGGTTGTTAAACAATAATATAGTGATTATGTAAATGCGGCCGAGGCGGTTGTTACACAGTAATATAGTGATTATGTAAATGCGGCCGAGGCGGTTGTTAAACAATAATATAGTGATTGTGTAAATGCGGTCGTGGTGGTTGTTACACAGTAATATAGTCATTATGCAAATGCAGCCGGACGGTTGTTACACTGGAATATAATGATTATGTAAATGTGGCTGAGGCGGTTGTTAAACAATAATATAGTGTTTATGCAAATGTGGCCGAGGCAGTTGTTACACTGGAATATAGTGATTATGTAAATGCGGCCGAGGCGGTTGTTACACTTGAATATAGTGATTATGTAAATGTGGCCGACGCGGTTGTTACACTGGAATATAGTGATTATGTAAATGCGGCCGAGGCGGTTGTTAAACAATAATATAGTGAATATGTAAATGCGGCCGAGGCGGTTGTTAAACAATAATATATTGATTATGTAAATGCGGTCGTGGTGTTTGTTACACAGTAATATAGTGATTATGTAAATGTGGCCCACGCGTTTGTTAAACTGGAAAATAGTGATAATGTAAATGCGGCCGAGGCGGTTGTCACACTGGAATATAGTGAATATGCAAATGCGGCCGAGGCGGTTGTTAAACAATAATATAGCGAATATGCAAATGCGGCCGAGGCGGTTGTTTCACAGTAATATAGTGAATATGCATATGCAGTCGTGGTGGTTGTTACACACTGATATAGTGATTATGTAAATGCGGTCGAGGTGGTTGTTACACAGTAATATAGTGATTATGTAAATGTGGCCGAGGCGGTAGTTGAACTGGAATATACATGTAGTGAATATGCAAATGCGGTCGAGGCCATTGTTACACTCTTATAAATGCGGCCGAGGTGGTTGTTACACTGCAATATAGTGATTATGTAAATGCGGTCAAGATGGTTGTTACACTGTAATACTGTGACTATGTAAATGCGGTCTGGGTTTTTGTTACACTATTATATAGTGACTATGTAAATGCGGTCGAGGCGGTTGTTACACTGGAATATAGTGAATTTGCAAATGCGGCCGAGGCGGTTGTTACACTATAATATAGTGATTATGTACATGCGGTCAAGATGTTTGTTACACTGTAATACTGTGATTATGTAAATGCGGTCTGGGTTTTTGTTACACTATAATATATTGACTATGTAAATGCGGTCGTGGTGGTTGTCACACTGGAACATAGTGATTATGTAAATGCAGTCGAGGCGGTTGTTAAACAACAATATAGTGATTATGTAAATGCGGTCTGGGTTTTTGTTACACTATAATATAGTGATAATGTAAATGTGGTCGTGGTGGTTGTTACACTGGAATAAAATGATTATGTAAATGCAGCCAAGGCGGTTGTTAAACAATAATATAGTGATTATGTAAATGCGGCCGAGGCGGTTGTTACACAGTAATATAGTGATTATGTAAATGCGGCCGAGGCGGTTGTTAAACAATAATATAGTGATTGTGTAAATGCGGTCGTGGTGGTTGTTACACAGTAATATAGTCATTATGCAAATGCAGCTGGACGGTTGTTACACTGGAATGTAATGATTATGTAAATGTGGCTGAGGCGGTTGTTAAACAATAATATAGTGTTTATGCAAATGTGGCCGAGGCAGTTGTTACACTGGAATATAGTGATTATGTAAATGCGGCCGAGGCGGTTGTTACACTTGAATATAGTGATTATGTAAATGTGGCCGACGCGGTTGTTACACTGGAATATAGTGATTATGTAAATGCGGCCGAGGCGGTTGTTAAACAATAATATAGTGAATATGTAAATGCGGCCGAGGCGGTTGTTAAACAATAATATATTGATTATGTAAATGCGGTCGTGGTGTTTGTTACACAGTAATATAGTGATTATGTAAATGTGGCCCGCGCGTTTGTTAAACTGGAAAATAGTGATAATGTAAATGCGGCCGAGGCGGTTGTCACACTGGAATATAGTGAATATGCAAATGCGGCCGAGGCGGTTGTTAAACAATAATATAGCGAATATGCAAATGCGGCCGAGGCGGTTGTTTCACAGTAATATAGTGAATATGCATATGCAGTCGTGGTGGTTGTTACACACTGATATAGTGATTATGTAAATGCGGTCGAGGTGGTTGTTACACAGTAATATAGTGATTATGTAAATGTGGCCGAGGCGGTAGTTGAACTGGAATATACATGTAGTGAATATGCAAATGCGGTCGAGGCCATTGTTACACTCTTATAAATGCGGCCGAGGTGGTTGTTACACTGCAATATAGTGATTATGTAAATGCGGTCAAGATGGTTGTTACACTGTAATACTGTGACTATGTAAATGCGGTCTGGGTTTTTGTTACACTATAATATAGTGACTATGTAAATGCGGTCGAGGCGGTTGTTACACTGGAATATAGTGAATTTGCAAATGCGGCCGAGGCGGTTGTTACACTATAATATAGTGATTATGTACATGCGGTCAAGATGTTTGTTACACTGTAATACTGTGATTATGTAAATGCGGTCTGGGTTTTTGTTACACTATAATATATTGACTATGTAAATGCGGTCGTGGTGGTTGTCACACTGGAACATAGTGATTATGTAAATGCAGTCGAGGCGGTTGTTAAACAATAATATAGTGATTATGTAAATGCGGTCGTGGTGGTTGTTACACAGTAATATAGTGATTATGTAAATGCGGCCGAGGCGGTTGTTACACTAGAATATAGTAAATATGCAAATGCGGCCGAGGCGATTGTTTCACGGTAGTATAGTGAATATGCATATGCGGTCGTGGTGGTTGTTACACAATGATATAGTGATTATGTAAATGCGGTCGTGGTGGTTGTTACACAGTAATATAGTGATTATGTAAATGCGGCCGAGGCGGTTGTTGAAATGGAATATAGTGAATATGCAAATGCAGTCGAGGCGGTTGTTACACTGTAATAAATGCGGTCCAGGTGGTTGTTGCAGTGTAATATATTGATTATGTAAATGCGGTCCAGGTTGTTGTTGCACTGTAATGTAGTGATTATGTAAATGCAGTCGAGGTGGTTGTTACATTGAACGGTACATCTCTTGTTTGTCATATATTTTCATTCTTTTTAGTGAATAATTTAAATTTGCCAAGAATTGTATTTGCATACTGCAACAATCTGCACAACCGTTGAATTGAGCAGTGTATCTTACAGAAACCTGTGATTTATTGTAATTGGATTATTAGTGATTGTTACAATATCGGGCTTTGTTTAATGATTTTGTTAAGCAGCGGTTTTCACTAAAATAAACGACGTGATGCATATTGTGCAGTGTAATTAAAGACTTGTGCTAGGAGGTGGGCAGAATGAAAACGGGGAATTTAAATTAAGATTAGTGATAATAATAACATTCACTTTAATTTACTGCGAGAAATTTGTATTATAACCTTGTACATTTAACCTAAGGAAGATGATGGCTCTGGTTACGTGTCTATTAATCCGTAATAATTAAACAGTGTATTCGAATGTTATCTGTAAAATAGTTCATTTCTGGATATATTGTTTGCTTTCACTCACGTTTCAATCCCAAGATACAAAAATATTATATGTAAGCACTAAACATAAACTTTAAAGTAAACAGCACAGTTTTGCTGTAAGGGTTAAACTGAATTGTTTATTTTGCAGTCTGCATCAAACACGCATTTACTTTGCAGTAAAATAGCAATAAGAGATAATTGGTTTACGGAAAGAAAACATATATAATTTTAACAAAAACGTGTAGGTGCGTACCGGCGATTACTTTGGCATATTCAATACTAACGACTTCAATTGCTTTAATCGTTTCAGGGTTTTTGTTTTCGCAATATATTTTGCTTTATCCCAAATGTTATAGGTCATTAGAAAATCTGTGTGTATATTTTACAGGTCAACAAGATACATGTAATAAAACTGACATATACAGAGTCGCCTAAGGCTGAGAGAAGGATTTAATCGTATGCCATATGTATGGCATTGAGATTTATTAGTTGGGAAGATGGAATCTTAAGCAGAACTACGGTTCTTCCGGAAGTAAATGATCGGATGGAATTGATCTCGAACCAATGACGTCATCAGAGAGGGATATCCGAGATTACTGGGTGAGTCTCCCGGCTATCGCACTAGCTATTGTTGAAAGACAACTAGTTGCTCGAGTATTGTAGTATTTGATCTCGTAATTGACCAAATGTCCGCAACTATGCCTGTTATATTTTTTTTTCTCCACAAACGTTAGATTTCAGCGACATAATCTTATATTGATAGTTGCCAAGCAAGTGCATGTCAGTCGATTGTGTGTTATGTATTACTTCTTCAATACCATTTGCAATTTAAAATCAATTTCATTTCAAGAGCTGCATACTGACAAAAACAGTCTAATGAGAATGCTTGAAAATACAAAGAAACAAACACAGCATGAGCACCAATAACTTATTTCAAGAGAATGAATAAACACGCCTACAGATTAATGGAAGTTCTTTTTCCCCCATTTATTTAATGCCCGGCTTTCATGTTGAATCAAAATAAACCAAACTGGAGAAATCCGACTTTAAATGAAATGGCATCTAAGCAAACAATATATAAAGACGATAAACCGAGGGAAGTGTACTTAAAGACGTTTCTGCGGGTTGTTACTGCGCATCGCTACGCGCATAGTTCCTTTCTGTTACTTTCAGTTTCGGGGTCTAATTTCGCCGTTTTGTTAATTAAAAGTCGAGTCGCATTAGGAAATTATCAAAGCGAAGTATTTTCATTTCGAGATGTCAGAAATGTAAATTTTGTCAAGGAAGCGATCGAAAATCATGGAAGATTATATTGTTTTTCGTTCTAAACTACCAGAAGTGCTTTTAATAACGAAGTCGAAGAAACAACTACGAAATATAATCAACACTCGTAGTGGTAACCATTTCGGATCAACTCATTTTCGGATACGAATCATTTGTGAATTTGTCCCAAAGCGCTGAATATATAATGAATTTACCTGAAACAATATTATTCATACCGGGATGGAGACAAGGAAGAATGAGTCTTGAATTTTGACTTTAAGCTGACCTGATGCATCTAAAAGTTTGGTATTGAAGGACATTATGGAAGACACTTATATGGGTCAATGTTATACATAAACTGTATATGTGGAAGTATAAGAACAGTGGAAACAAACAAGAAACATCAATTGAACAGGAAAAGTCCAATATCATTTAGCATCAACACAAAGCAATTGAGTATAAGGTTAGTTGATGCTTTATCATAACTCACTGATCAATATCGATGTATCACATAAAATGATGATTTACTTTATGATTTCTAGAGATGAACAACTATAAAAAGTGATTGATTGGTTGAATATTTAGCATCATTTTCATGTCATCGAGGGCTAACACCCGATCACCTAACCACTGTTTCCTGGAATTAACCAGTATTTGAGCACACCCCATCTCCGCAAGTAACTGATAACTATCCCACTTGAATAAGTGGTGAGAGACGATAGATTAAGAGACATAATGTTGTATATCTATCATCCTGGAGACTGTTGCTGGGCGGGATTCAAACAGTATTCTTACATTGAGTAGATGTTAAAAATAAATTTATACACCGTCACGTTCTGTGTCTCCTGTTAAACAGAAAATTGTTACATGAATTATGAAAATAAGAAACTATTCAACACATTTCAGAAATGCTAAACAGAGGCTCAGGTTACAGATGGATTGAGATGTCGGTGCTTTAAATACCTGTAGTGGTTTCATTAACTATGAAGATACAATCAATATTGTGACATAGACAACGTAAACAGAAGCACTAAATGAAAGAGTGACAATCATCAAAAGGGACCAATGGTAATTATTAATGTAGTTTAACTGTTTCAGCTTATTTCTACTATGGAATAAAACAAAATAATCATGAGCACAACAGATGATCTGAGGGGGATCAAACCTGTGACTACTTGTTTGGCACACCCAATATCCGTGCAAGTAACAGACAACTTTCCCACTTGAATCAGTAATTAAAGATAAATGAACACAGAGACACAATGCTGGAATTTGCATATATTTAAATCATCACAGAGACTGGCCAAGCATGGATTTGAGCTTGCAACCCCTTGACTGCTTGTTACATAACATAACAGTTTCATTCAGTAAAAAATGTCCACATACATGCAAGTTTATTACCATAACATTTTGTACAATGGTTTGAACATAGATATCATAACAGGAATTGCTGCTCAGTAATAGCCCTTGAGTTGTCAAACTATACCCATATATTGTGCTGTTTTATTAAAGTACATTGTCGTTTTTTTAGCCAGACCGATGAGCTTAGTCAATAGAGCACGATATTTCTAGCTCAGGGTTGAGAGTTTGATACCTGAGGCTGGCTAACGTACAGTGCTAACAGTCATTCAGATGGGACTTTAAACTGAGGACCTTTATGATGGTGCTATACACTAAGCAAAAGAACCAGGTGAAACATATGATTAGGTTTCTATGATATTTTTCCGGCACTATCCCCCACAAACCTAAAAAGATTAAACTGTTCACTCTTCTGGGTGCATCACCCAAATGGGAAACTGGTGCTGATGTAAATTAAGCTTACATACAAACAAACATTGTCATTTATTCCTTTATCTCATATAAGCTTACTTTAATTTTCAGTGATGAAGTCTGGCAAGTAGTACACCAGGACCAGGCCAATTTATTACAATATGTGTTGCCAGAAGCATGGATTGTGACAGTAAATCAGATATTGGGACCATGTTAGGAAAAAGAATTCGAAAAACATGTTTTTTCAAAAGACTAGGATATGCACATATTATGAAAAATTAAGAACAATCACTACCAGTTCACCAAGCAGTGTTCTAAAATTTGAATGACAATTCAAAGATTAATGTTGGAAGTAGCCCAGTACAGGAATAAAAATTTCAAGTTATATAATAATAATGGATGGCGGTACGACTACTATAGCCAACATAAATACCAAAAAAATGACTTGAATGTACTCCTAGATAAAACTCTGAAGATATTATGTTGAGTAGCAGGTCACTGGTGATCCAACCTTGATTGACAGTACATTGTTTTACCACTAGGCCTCTAACATTTCAAACTATTACAAATATTGGTGTTCATCAATTACCTGGTATATATGAAATGTATAAGAGCAATAACAGTAATTACATTATAAATTACAAATATTATAATTGTTATTTAGTGCATCATTTACAAATATGAAAGTTACCTCTGCAATGAAACTTCATTTATAAAAATTCCAACAGATAATTTTCACCATTTTGACAATTTTAGGCCATTTTATAAAAAGGGGAGGTAACATTTAGCACTGTAACTTTGTAACAAGCATGGTGACCTGTATTTTTTATTTTATTTTTCTGATATGGTTTGTTATAGTGCTTCTTTGTAGAAAGAAAGAAAGAATTCTCCGCATTACAACTATTTTTATTATTGAATTAGTGTAAACATGCATCGATTGCGGCCATTTTATGAAAAAGGGAGGTAACATTTAGCAATGTAACTTAGTAACAAGTAAGGCAACATGTTTTTTATTTTATTTTCTGATAAAGTTTGTTATAGTGCCTCTTTGTAGAAAGAATGAAACAATTCTCTGCGTTAGAACTTTTTTTATTATTGAATTAGTGTCAATATGCATCGTTTACGGCCATTTTATGGAAGGGAGGTAACATTTAGCACTGTAACTTAGTAACAAGCATGGGGACATATATTTTTTATTATATATTCTGATATAGTTTGTTATGGTGCCTCTTTGTAGAAAGAATGAAACAATTCTCCGCGTTAGAACTTTTTTTATTTTTAGATTAGTGTAAAAATACATCGTTAACGGCCAATTTTATAATCGTAGAAATTTATGAAAACCACTGTATGAAATGTGAAACTCACAATAGCATCATGACTTTTTCTGTTTTAGATACTTTATCTTTTGTTACATGAGTGACAACAACATTTTGTTGAAATATATCACTTTGTTAATAAATTAAACAAGATTTATATCTTACACCCATTTGCTGTTTTTTCTTCAAAAAAATGTAAAACGGTGTAGTTTAAAAATAGTCATAGCAAAAAAACAAGCATGGTGACCTATTTTTTTTTTTAGTGTTTTAAACTTGTTTTACTTCAAAGTACTTGTGTGCAAAATTTAAAAAAAATCTCCGCGCTAGAACTTACTCGAAGAAACGTCTTTAAACAATTTACATCTCGGGAGCGGTATTATTGTTACGAGCGAGACTGACAGACTTCCATGATTCTAAAGTGTCACTAGTGTGTACGTAACCTACTAGAAGAGGAATTTATGTAAGCGGTTCGGTTAGCTCAGACGGTAGAGCATTCGCCCTGTAAGCGAAGGGTCCCGGGTTCGCGTCCCGGACTGGCTGTATGTTTTTCTCGTCTTGTAACAAAAGCGTTATTAGAAACATGGTGGCGATATATTTCGGCCGTTCCTTCTTACGTAAGACTGGTAAGAAAGTAAAAACTATCTGATAAAAATGATCACAAGGAAATATAGAATGCAAGAAAAAGGCGAAAGAACCAGACTCGGTTTAATGAGTTTATTCATGAGTAGAAGATATAAAACATCCCTCTCACACACACGAGCACTGGATTAGGCAGAAGACTGCTGTTGTGTTATGTATATTTTATTTGTTTAATATTCATTCATTTACTCTTTATCATCTCATTTATTAAATAATCAGGCATGTTTGCTCTGAAACAAAATGCTCTGATCATAAAATTAAACAAGTAATATAGAATGAATGAATGAATGAATGAAAGAATGAATGAATGAATGGAGTTTAACGGCGTACCAACACATTATATGTTATTAGACGCCAACAGGAAGGAAATTTCCAGGTTCAATCTACATGCTAAAAAACAACAAAATAGTATACAGTTAAAAAAATAAATGGATATGCAGAATGAACCTACAACCCTGTCACCTGCAGAACTGCAGAGTTTTAGCAAATTATATCATATTAGTCAAATTGTAGTATCTTACGACATGCATGAGCCACGGTGATCCCATTATTGCCATCACTCATATGACCCACTGGAACCACACATGGGTTGGTAATTTAACCACAATAATGAACATTAACAAAATAACAAAATGAACATGCCACATATTCGGAATATTTCTACTCATCTACGGAGATCAATTTTATTCTTAGCCGGAACCACACGGACTAAGTAATAAAAAAATCGTTCGATGACAGTTACGTCTCAAATATTTAAGACATTACAATTAATCAAAACAATAAGTTAACTTAAGAAAGTAACAAAAATAACACATACAAAGACATGTAAGACATGTACCTTCCGGTATTTTAAATATATCCTACAATGATGATATAGTTGCAAGCAAAATAAAAAATGGCGTTGTTGTTTTTAGAACTGAAAGTGTCAATAATTAGTGTAGTATTTTAGAATAAAGAGCTAAGGGAAGTTATAAAGATTACTAAACTACTATTTTTACTTTAAGCTACACAATATACCATATAACAACTTCACGAAAGTAAATTCAAATAGAAAAAATGCATTACTATTCATTTCAACCACATTGGTTGTCAATAGTGGTTGAACATTGTTATTATGTTTTATAAATTTCAATTTTATGACTTGCGTTATGTCTGTTTTTCCATTCGTTTTGTTCACACATTATTATTGTCTTGTCAACACTAGGCAAAAATCATTTATGTGAGAATAAAGATGTCACTTTCTATATACAACTGGCGCATGAGCTGCAATATTCGTCTTATATTTCATTGCTTGGAGTACAAACTTCTGTCTCCAACTTTTAGGTATTTTGGATAAACTTGATGTTTTACATTATTTCCAACCTATCAGTCAAAAACGGTATAAATACAATGTAGTTCTTGGAAGTTTGCATTCGTTTACAGGCACTATTTGATTTTATTCACAAATCTTTTAACTGTCATACAAATAAATACATTTTGATAAATTCTTCTTCTCCAAGACGGGACAGGTAGAGTGACACTTGTGCCGAATGATGAGGATATAAAATGAAAACAAATACGTGTACATTGTCTGATTACGGTTGTAAACGAGAGAACAAATATAAACATTCTCTACTGAATGAGAGAGAGTTATAGATATTACCTATTTGAACAAATAATATAATTTATGTTATGGGTAGATTAGTTTCCAATAAAACTTACTCATACAGAGAGGTTGGGAGTCTAAGGAATCAAAAAATAATAACAATGAAATATAGCAGTCTATGATCAGCGAAGAAGTACGTGTATATTAGAAATAGTTTCCTCCGTGAATGCGGGAATTAAGCTCCAAATGTCTGTTCTGCTACTGACTGTTCTAAGGCGGTGGCCACTGATATATATGTATAATACATTGTACCTGCTATGATAATTGACAAGTCCATGATGCATAATATTGATTATGTTAATGCTGTTGTGGTGATAGTTATCTTTTTTAACTGCTACGTCTCCTGTTAGACATGTATTTCCTTTTTTTATATGAAATAATTTAAATGGACATGTCATAAATTTGTCAAGAATTTTATTTGTTTATTGCAAAAATTACACACGACCTGAATGGTCTCTTACAGTAGTCTGGGAGAAAGTGTCGTTAGATCATAAGTGTATGTTGTAAAATCAGAGAATTTGAAATAGCTGAAGCAGATTATTTTATTTAAGAAAACAATTACGTAAATTACTTTGACCAGTGTAATTAAAGACTTGTGCTTACAACAAGAGAAATTGAAGACAGGGTTATTTAGATTGACATGCACTCCAATTATTGCCACAAAATCGTATAGTAACCTCGTAAATAAAGGAAGATGATGGCGCGGGTTGCGTGCTTGATAACACTAAATAATTAAACATTGTCGTCTTGAGAATAGGAATATTCTTTGTAAAATAGTCCCGTTATGGCAATAGTGTTTGAATTTAACTCCCATTTCAATAATAAGCAACAGAACCACTGTATGTAAGCACTAAACATTAAGATAAATAACACGTTTTTGCTGTAAGAGTTATTAATGCAGTAAGTTTATTCACCAGTCTGGGATAGATAAATATCACTTAACAAATCTTTATCTGACAGTAAAACAGTAAAACGAGTTATTTTATCTATGATTTGTGAAACGAGAAATCACATTCAATTGTATAAAAAGCGACAAAGGCAAGCACCGGCGATTTTTTGGCATAATGAATAATGAACAATACAGAATACAGATGTTCATTGCTTCAATCGTTTCAAGATTTTTATCCAAAAAAAATATTTGTCTTTATCATAAAATATTTCAATTACAAAATCATTGAGTACATTTTACACTGTGTGTATATTTTACGTTGCTTAACAACATGTACCATACATCACATTGATACAGAGTCACCTCAGACTGAGAGACGGTTCAATTTATGTTCAACACGCCACATGTCATATATGACATTCAGTTATAAATGAGGGAACATCTTTAAAAGAACAACCGTTCTTCCGCAAGTAAATGACACACTTTATTTTGAAAGATTTGAGATCGAACCAATGACCTGGACGGAGAGGATCGTTAGACAGTCTGAACTCTCTTGGCCACAGAACATCATACATCCTAAACATAGAGTTTGTTTTTTTGTTCAACACGTTTTTTAAAAAAAATGTATAGAGAGTGTTGGCAGAAAACTCGTATTATCATTTATGAACGTTTCGTTTAATTGCAACGTTTATTTTGTGCTTGTTATGTTCAGTGTACTATACAAAAAAAATGAAGACACGTTAACGTTAATAAAAAACTATATTCAGCCATTGGTAAACATTGTCTATTTTTCTCGATTTTCCGTACTAAACTCACGATTTCCAATTAAATCTAAAAATTTAAATCCGTAACCGTCTGAATTCTAGACTAAATGCAATTATCAGAGAACTTTTTCACTCAGAACTAGACATCGAAAATGAAAACACTTGTTTCCGTCATCTTGACAGTTCAAGTACACCTAAAACTATAAAATACTGTTTCTCCTAGATGAGTAATTGCTTGAAATAACACTTTTAGCAGAGGCACGAATGGCCAAAACGGGATGTGTATCAACCTACTGCAAGTTTTCTTTGCAGGCTTATGAGAGCATTGACCATTGTTTATATAATACAGGACTTTGATATATATAGTTACAAATTTGGCACATACATGAATAAGACTGATGCAGAACAGTTAAATCATACCAACAACAGAACGTTATCAAATATACAACTACGGTACATACGTTAAATAAGGTGGAACCGTTAAATTGTTATATCAAACGTTCGTGTCTGTAAATGAATGTTATCTTGCACTGATCCAATAGAAAAAGAACTTGTATAATGATAGTTCAACTTTATACCAACCATGTATGTGATTAAACATTAACCATATGCACTTATCCTAGAATATTAGGTAAGTGTTATATGGAATCCAGTGTTGTTTGTAAGGAAAATGTTTGACATAACAAGAATTAAATTTTGCAATAAAAATACTATAAATTTCATGTTTTTTCTATAGAATTTTCTATTTGCAAGCCGTTGAGCTATACAACAACAAAACTATTCATGACTTATGATACTCAGGAACAAATATGCATGACTAATGATACTCAGGAACAAATACTAGACAAATCGATCAATACACTGACGAGAAAAAGAAACGCCTCATTCTAACTCATTGTACAATAATTTGTTCACCGTGATTCAATATTAGAATTCCATTCGCAAATGTTATCATTTAAGAGACTTGATGATTCATTAGACAGCATTTCATGTTCGCATATGCTTCAAATTTTGAATTTCAATAGACTGTCCAGAGTAATTTAACTGACACAATCAGTAGCGCGTGTGACCGGCTCTACCTGCAACCACAGCAGCAAGACGTCGCCCCATGGAACCGCGCCAGTTACGTAGCAGATACCGTGGGATTCTTGCCCTGTCCTAGTGGAGCGCTGCTGTCAGTTCCTGAACGCAATATGATCACCTCGGCCTTCATGCTACGCAATAGACCTCTGACATAATAAGGCGCCATTTTGGACCAACTTTCAGTCACATGATAAAATAAAATGGCGGCTTCATTTATGCCACCTTATATACATGTACGTTGAAAATAAAAACGTTGGCTAATCAAGACTGATATTTTAAATTTCCCTATAAACATGACCCATGTCGAGTGTATAAATAAAACAAATCGATATAATAACGCCATATATTCAACTTAATGACGGATGCAAAATTTGTTACTTTTAACGCGAATGAACACAGACTTGTAACACAGGCGAATAGCGTAAGTGTATTCTAGAGCTATACACGAGGTGTATTATACATAGGATACGGAAATACCCTATGTTTCACGATTGTTCCTGGACGTTGGCAGGCTGCGGTTGACGTTAACGTAACCGCCGGCCAAGGCAAGAAGTTCCTGGTGACACGTGCAACGTGATGTGGCGTGTTGTCATGCTGGAAGACCAGGCCTTGACGTTGGCAGAACATAGGGACATCCACAAGGCGTAATATCTGGTTGATTTAACGCCTGGCTGTGAGATTACCTTGGCACACGACGAGCTAGGCCTTAAACCTATGGTTGATGGCTGCCTAGACCATAACTCCGCCCCCACCGTAACGGATTTGCTGCAGAACGCAATTGTTAGCGAAGCGTTCATGATGTCGTCTGTAGACACGGATACGTCCGTCGGCGTTCTACAAGTTGAAACGTGACTCGTCACTAAACATTACGTTCTGCCAACGCTGACCGCGATGGTTGCGGGCTCAAATACGTTGGTGACGGGGAAGTCGCGTGAGAACTAGACGGCGGTAAGGCCTGGGGAAGCTAATTCCCCGTTATCTTAGCCGATTGCTGACTGTATGTCGACTTAAAACTTAACCGTGACGTGGATTCAGCCGTCAGAAATCTGTCACGCATATGGCGTTGACGTATGTAATTATCCTGCCGTACTGACGTTACACGCGGTCTACCTGAACGTGGCCTATTGGCAAACGTTCCCGTGTCTCTGACACGTCAAACGAGACGCAATATTATCAAACGAGAGACGGTAAAACGATTAGCGACTTGTTCTTTCGTTTGCCCACACTCGAGCATGGCCAAAACTTGGGCCCTTTCTTCGAAATATTGCCTCGGCATTATCAAAAAAATGAATATTTGTCAGAAAATATCTGAAAACATGATTGTTTGTCGACTAACACATGTTTCTGTCTGAAATTCACTCGATAAAACCACGTGGTTGACACGCACGGGCTGCACGAGGAAATCATGAGCAGGTACATGATTTTAACAATGAGCTGAATAAAGTCGTACGAGTTTCGGTTGGATGGGTTTGTCGGTCAGCGTACATTAACATTTCTGACATATCCCCCAAAATTTAAATTATGTAACGAAAATAACGCCAATTTTCTATGAGGCGTTTCTTTTTCTCGTCAGTGTATACGTTATGCTTTATGATTTTAAATAATAAATAAAACATGGAGCGACTTTTCACGACCGCCACACGTTACGTAAGATTGAACCTAATCATCTCACTTCACAAATAACGTGAATGGTTTGTGCTAATAGTTCTTGGTCTGCGCCAAAAAAGAACTCAACCGTTCTTAGAATGGTAACTAACAATGCTCCTGTAACATACGATAAACCTGTATTTTTATTAACACTCAGGTTTGGCCCGAACACTTATCGACAAATCGAAGCCGGACAGTGATAACAAGTGATGGCACTTCAGTCTATTTGTCTCTTGGGCAAATCTTTGTTCGATGTTACTAGCCTTGACACTTCAGAAATATATTGTATTTATTTATTATTCAATCCTTTATCCCATTTTTGTCTTCAATATTAAATAATGACATCTAAGTTTCATTATATATGTGTTGAAGTAATTGCAATTTTGAAAAAAAAAATAGTGACTGATAAGCCTTATAAGGCTGGCTGTTTCTTAACATGTATAAATAATTTGGTAATTTTGTAAAATTAAAATGTATTTTAATTATCTGTCACTATAATAAATAAGTAAAATATATCCCAGGTAAGTGGCATTCTTTTAAACATGATTACTATCTATGCTTGCTGTGATATCACCTTGCCAGCAGCCCAAAATGAGCTGGAGGGGGCAAAGTCATTTTAGATATATAATATATTCATCCATTCGCTCTACCATTTAGCATGATATATTTATTAAAACAATCAATATAAAGTCTGTTTGGTGACTGTGACAGCTGAATTACATTTACTATATTTTAGACATTTTAATTACATAAAACAGTTAGTTCATTAAAGAAAACAATAAAAGTAAAAAGAAATAACAAAGATAATTATCTAACGGTGTATTAAATATATCCTACAACGATAATTTAGTTGCGCACAAAATAAGATATAATGACGTAGTTGTTTTAAAAATGTCAATCTGGAGTGTCAATAATAAGTGTGAGGTCCGTGCACTGTGCTATTTTTAGAATATAGGGCTAAAGGGACGTGATTAAGTGATAAAGATTACTTAACTACAAGTTTTTCTTAAAGCTACACAATATATACCGTTATTTGTATTACACTAAATTTAACTATATTACTTATCTTAAATTGTTTTACTTATTTACATGCTATGACAACTTCACGAAAGTAAATCAAAATACAAAGACTGAACAACTATTCAGTTTCAACCACCTAGTAATAGTAGTCAGTAATAGCTAAACATTGTTTTTATTTTTATAAATTTCAATATCATGGCGAACGGGCAAATCTCAGTGTCATATCTCGTTATCCCTGGTTTGCAATTAGTTTTATTCTCGTAATAATAAATAAGTATTGTCTTTTCAGAAGTCAGCAATAAGAGAATTATCATTGAATTATGGCCTACGGTATATCAGCGTTTCCAGACAGATCGTGGTTGTTATGTTGCTATCAGTGTCAAGAGTATACGCCACATGTGTCATTTGTCTCCCATGTGTTTTGCCCAAACACAACAACAGCAGACATAGATGTAGTGTTTTGTAGGATTCTACAAACTGTCAATGACATATCATCCATTATTAAGGGCTATTCTGATATAAAATGTTGTTATAGGGTAATTAAGGCAAGAAGCATATATGTGAGAATAAAGATGGCATTTGTTTTGTATATCAGACGCATTGATTGCTTGGTGTGCAAACTTTTAAGTATCATTTTGTCTGCAACATTTAAGTGTTTTGGATCAATTTCATTGTTTTACATTATATCCAGACCTATCAGTGAAAAAAACGGTAACAGTTCACTTTTTAAATGACATTTTTCACTAACATTTAATTAAATATATTTCGATAAATTTCACTCCTACCGACCGGGACAAAGATAGGGATGTTGGACATTGTAGAAGGATGAGGATAAAACAAATACAAAATACTTAAAAATAGTCTGATCAATCTCGCAAAGGAGATGCAGGATTGGATCAATTGTAAAAGGGAGAAAGGTATACTTCCATTACCTTTGAATGATTGCTTTGATAGTGTTGCAATTGTGTCAGATATGGTGATAATTATTATTTTAACCCAAAATATGTTTATTCTTCAATTGGTGTGAAAGAAAATTGACTGTGCCATGGCGATGACCGCTGTACGCTCTTCTGTATGTATGTATATAACTGACTATTCCAATGCGATGACCACTGTAAGTACTTCTGTATGTATGTATGTATGTATGTATGTATGTATGTATATTACTGACTGTTCCAAGGCGATGACCACTGTAAGTACTTCTGTATGTATGTATGTATGTATATTACTGACTGTTCCAAGGCGATGACCACTGTAAGTCTGTCTGTCTGTCTGTCTGTCTGTCTGTCTGTCTGTCTGTCTGTCTGTCTGTCTGTCTGTATGTCTGTCTGTCTGTCTGTCTGTCTGTCTGTCTGTCTGTCTGTCTGTATGTCTGTCTGTCTGTCTGTCTGTCTGTCTGTCTGTCTGTCTGTCTGTCTGTCTGTCTGTCTGTCTGTCTGTCTGTCTGTCTGTCTGTATGTATGTATGTTACTGACTGTTCCAAGGCGATGACCACATAACGTTATTCTGTATGTATGTATATAACTTGCTATGTTTATTTATAAGTCTATTGGTCTCACACACAAATTAATTATATACTGTTCTACATATAGACGTAACCATGCTATATTTGCTAAATGTGTTGCCATGGTTACCATATGAATTTAAGAATTTTGTATATTACTTCCTGCTAATTTTCATTCATAAAAAGTAACATATTTAATATATCATGTTTATATTCAAAATAACAGCAATATCATTATTATATTATTTATGATAAATTTATTTAAATACTTCAATTGTAAAATAGATATTGTTTTAACTCATATAAATGTGATCTTGTTAATTAATTAATCCGATTCAAGTTGATATCACTTCGCTATAGATTGGTTTTCGCACATTAACTCAAATTGAATGGTTTGGCTATTTATGACACAGTGTAACTTTTACTTAAAGTTATCTTCTTTGTTCGGTTAGGGTTACTTATCCATAGTGCAACGGGTGTTAATTAGATCATGTGGCTAATTTTTGGTCACATCACTGCATCTTTCTGCACTCCAATTGGTAACCTGATTCTCTCAAACTTTTTCAAACTTTATTTATTAAATGCTTACTTTCACAAATAATGAACAGTATAAGCATATACATATAATTTCATTACAACAAAGTATAAACGAAACATTGTAATCATGACGACATTGATCCGATACACGTATACAAAGGACACGGCTAAATTGTTATATTTTATAAATCAGCAATACATTTAAATCGTAAGTATATATTAAACAAGTTGTTGTCTTTTTCATTTTCTTAACATAAAGTTATCTTACCGAAACGAAATGCAAGTTAGCTAGTAAAGCCACTATATGCTTGATTGTTTTACAAAACATTGTTATAACAGATACATACTCGCTCGCGCATGCAAGCACGAACGCACGCACGCGCGCATACACCCAGCGTGTGACACATTATCAATCACATCATTATACATACATACATACATACATACATACATACATACATACATACATACATACATACATACATACATACATACATACATACATACATACATACATACATACATACATACATACATACATACATACATACATACATACATACATACATACATACATACATACATACATACATACATACATACATACATACATACATACATACATACATACATACATACATACATGCATATAAGAACATATAATATATACACTATTTAATTTGTATTACGTAAAGTAGATATATATAAAGATAAAAAATAATAACCTATATTTTGCCTTTAAAGTATTGCATAATTTTATCACAAAATATGCTCAGCTTTTTATGCTTGTTTGGATTTACAGTGTTAAATAGTTCTATAAACTTTAAAATATTAGAATTTATTAAGATAAAACCTTCTATCGTCATGAAACAATGGACATACTAAAAGATTATGAAACTCATCACCAATAGCATTACAGTTAAAGGTACACTTTCGTTCATTTGTAGGCACATTTCACGACCTGCCTACTTCTAAAGGCAAGTTTTGATTTCTCATTATAAATACAAGCAGTCGTGTACAGTTACACGAAGACAGTAACTTAATGTATACACTTTGTTTATAATTTGGTTTAATACACTTATATATATATGCGTATTAGAAGTTCTACTTATTTCAGTATTCCAGTTGTGTATCTTTGAGTTTTTGATAACTTTACCATAAATCATGTACGATGGGGTGGACAGTTTAAAATGGAAAATATATTTATAAAATTTTAGTTGGATTCTTTCTAGAACATTTAGG
The DNA here is from genome assembly GCA_029582155.1 of Panopea generosa. Taxonomy (NCBI): domain Eukaryota; kingdom Metazoa; phylum Mollusca; class Bivalvia; order Adapedonta; family Hiatellidae; genus Panopea; species Panopea generosa. The sequence goes on along the minus strand of CM055897.1, from coordinate 2,154,463 downwards.
TTTCCAAAGCCCAATATTTCACAGCAATATAAAAGTGTCGGTTTCACTGGTTTTTTTTAAAGAGATCAATTTGTATATCATATGGAATTGATAATGTTTTAACCTTTTTCTGTAAACTAAACATTACTTTAGTAGTTTGATCTGTAATATCTTTGTTTGTTTTGATGAATGAAACAGTTTTTGTAAAGTAGATACCCAGATATTTATATTCATTTACTATTTCTAGAATTGTATCTCCAATTTTGATCACTTTATTTTGTAAATGATTTCTTTAACTGAATATTAAGATTTTTGTTTTACTGATATTTATGTTAAGCTTCCAAATGTCACAATAAGTTTTGAAATTATCAAAAGCAGTCTGGAGATCATGTTCGTTGTCACTAAAAATTACAGTACTGTGTCATCGACGTAAAGAAGGATGAATAGTTTTAGATACATACGTACACCCTCTAGTTCCGTTTGTCTAGAAATACCATTTACACTTCTGGTACTCAAAAATTCTTCAAGATCATTTAAAAATATGCTCAATAAGAAAGGAGAGAGGTATTCACCCTGACGAACTCCTACCAAACATTCAAAATATGGAGAAGTTCCCTCATTTGTAGTTATTTTTTGTTTAATATTGTCATATAAATTATATATAATGTTGAAACATTTTTTCATTGATGTTTGAATTGCAAAATTTTTCTAATTTTGTAGTACAATAAGGCGAGCTTGTGAGCGGATTAAAAAAAATAATAGTTTACATTTAGGCCTGTTTGAGACGAGATGCAAAATATTTAATCAATCAAAATTACTTTCATTATTTCTTTAATAATAAAAAGACGATACACTATATGTTCCCCCGGTTACAGTTGCCGAACATTGGTGAATTCTTGGATCCTCTCAGCAAAGCGAGTATCCCGCCAGCAGGGACTAAAGTTCCCCAAAAAGTTCAAAAGGATATTTCAATATGGACATAACTTTATTTAAATATTCAAGATGGAGTATCACTTGTGTTCTTATATCAGCGTTCATCGTGATTTACGGACTTGACCACCGCTCAACTTTAAGAGAAGAAACAGCTACAGGTGTCGTTGCCCACAGCCTTCCACAGTAATTCAGGAGTGACCTGTGCCGCATATGATGTATGAATAGTGATCTATTAGATTTTCCGAACGTTTCATCCTATTCGTTTTACATATAGTTACTTGGATTAACCTGTATTACATGACACTTATCTCAGACTTCATCGTTGTACGTTACTTGGATTTACCAGTAATATATAATATTTGTTCAATGTTCCACGCGTTCCATTGTTTGGACTACCAATTCACCAGACATACTACATGTATATGTACACTATTTCAACATATCAAGATGATTAACACGAGTTCCCAGTAAAATGTGTACAGTAAAACTTCAGGCGGAAGTTTCCATTGATTCATTAATATTCGAGGGCGAAATATTATTCGATTATATTCAGATACAGACGTGTGTCTTGTGATTTCTTATCCATACAGATGTCCTTCCTGTGTTCAAAATACGTGATCCTGTATCCATAGACGAATGACGTTGATACATTTATACAGTGTTTTTTTTTTTGGCCACGTCGTTCTACCGAGACTCTGATATCTTCAACAATTTATTCATTCATAATATTTTAATTAATTCATACGAACTAATTTAGTCAGTATGTTTTATATGTTGCTATTTTTTGGTCACATGACTTCATATTTCTACACTCCAATTGCTTACGTTATCAAGTAATTTTCTCTAGCTTGTGAGCGGATTAAGAAAAAAAATGTTGATATTTAGGCCTATTTGAGACGCGATGTAAAAATGGAATCAATAAAAATTGCGTTTTAAATTAAGAACTTTCCAAAATTACATTACATAGGACTAAAACTGGATGTGGCATAAAATTAACAAAGTACATAATTAACCGATGTAAGGATTTTCTACGATATTAATTATTTGAAGTTTATACTACGTTTCTCCTAATTTAACAAAATAACATCGGATTCCTAAACATGATGGCTTGTGATTAGGAATTTATTTATACAATCTTATGCTATTATGTGTTTTCCTCGTTAAAACATTCATTCATGCACGGTTATATTAAACTGCATCTAATATACATTCAGGCTTTGATTTATTTCTTCAACATACGATGTCGCATCGTCTGATAGCCATGCGTTATCAATTCCGATACTCTCCATTTACCACATGTAGGATATCACACTAGCTTTGCATCGTTTCTACCAAGCCACGATGCAACCATATGATTGGTTCCTTCACGATTTCATGAAGGGAACGTTTTTCTATCGCAACGCTTGTTTCAGGCAAACGCCGTTTTGATAAGACGTTGTTAACGTGAGCTGTATTTAGTTCTGTTCTGATGCAGAGCTAGCGTAATTTCCCACGGGTGATGGATGGAAAGTATCGGAATTGACACCCGTGGGTACCCGACGATGACGATGTCGATGCGCTATGTATTCCCCCGGTTACATTAGACATGTACATCTGGAACATTAAACACATTGCCAATTCTGTTAATTCAGGAAAACATCGGGTTGACCAGATTGCACAATTTTGATAGTTTGATGACACCCCTTAGTTTTAGACAAATCTGTCCATTTGTTGCTGTGTATAATTACGCATCTTTAAAACATAATCCAACCGTACCCATGTCATCCAAACTTGGCGGGACTAATGAAAATGTTCTAATGTTTTCATAGACAAAGACAAAGACAATTTTAAAACAATTTAAGATTACATATGCCCAACCGAGTTACACAGCTCTAATTTCTAGTGCTACCGTCACCACGAGGAGGTAATTGGTAAATGAGGCCTATACAGTAACTCAGTGTTTATGTAAATGTTGTTGTGGCGGTTGTTACAATTATTACATGCTAAATCTACATACAGTTGGACATATATTTTTTATACATTACATGTCTTAAATCTGTCAAGAATTATATTTATACATTGCAACAATCACCCAAAACTTTTCAATGCAGCGTATCTTACAGAAACTTTAGAGATATTGCAATTTGACCTATATTGTCTGTTGTAAAATCAAACAATTTGAATAGTTGTGTGCTAAGAGAGAAAATAAAAACGGGATATTTTAAATTCAAATAAGTGATAACAGTACATTTCACTTTAAATTATTGCAAGAAGTTCGCGTTATAACCGGGAACATTTAAATTAAGGAAAATGTTGGCGCTGGTTGCGTGTCTAAAAACACTTTATAGTTAAGCATTGTCGTGAGTATTCGATTATTTCTTTTTAAATAGTACCTTTCTTGAACTGGTGAATGTTTTATTCCCATTTTATACCTATGCAACAAAAGTGTGTATGTAAGCAATTACCATAAAGGTTGATAACACGTTATTGCTGAATGGTCTATAAATGCAGTACGTATATTCTGTAGTCGGAGATAGATTGATCCGATACACGTATACAAAGAACACGGCTAAATCGTTATATTTTATAAATCAGCAATACATTTAAATCACACACTTACCTGGCATTAAAACGAGATATTTATCTTTGATTTGTCGAGAAAAAACACAGGTTAGTATAAAAAGAACGGCGTAGGTACTTATCAGCGATCACTATGGCATATTCAACAATACCGACTTTCATTGCTTTAAACGTTTCAAGATTTATATTGCTTTATCCCAAAGTAGGCCAATTACAAAAGCCGTGTGTATATTTTACGGCGGCTCAACAACATGTACCATATATCATACAGATACAGAGTCACCTCAGGCTGAGAGAAGGGTTTAAAATCGACATGTCACATAGTTTTATAAGTAGGTAGCATTTACTGGGCTATGTTTGGCTCGAACCAACGGCATCAACGGAGAGGAATCTTTAGACAGCATGTGAGACCCCTCAACCACAGATGTTCCCTAATCCTAGAGTATATCTATTTTTTGTTTAAAAAAGTTTTTAAAAAGTAGTATATCATCAATTGTGAACGTTTTATTGATTCACAACGTTTACCTTTGTGTTTGTTATGTTCAATGCATCATATGCAAAAATGTTTTTGTCTGAAAAAAACATATTCAGCCATTCGAAAACGTTTGATATCATTCGTGACATTACACACCAAATTTACGATGACCAATTAAATCCTTAAGTTTCCAATCCGCAAACGTCTAAATTATAGCCTGAGTGTAATTATTGTCTTCGATCAGAATGAAACATCGGAAATGAAAAGATTTTTTTCAATTACCATGACAGTTCACATTCACCTAAATCTGTAAGCCAACTTAGAATTGCCACATAATTATTACGCCAAAAAAATATATAGCGGAGGTACTACGAATAACCAAAACAGAATATGCATCAATACATTGCAGAGTTATGAGAGCATTACCATTTTTTATGAAATACATAATGTCGATACAGTTATAATAGATATGGCAAATACGTCAATTACAACGATACAGAACTGGTAAATCTTAATATATAGTTCCACAATAGCGTATTAGGTTTATACCACCGATTTATTTTTGATCTTAGAGGTGAAACTGACCGTTCATACTGAACATGATATATCATGAATTCTGTTATAACTTTTATTATATTTTGTCTCTGTAGTGTAAAATTGTTTAATTGTGTTGACCAAATATTAAATCGCGGCCCGCGACAAAGTCACCCATTTGTTAGTATCGGATTATGCTCAACATTGACGAATAAAACAGAAAATTCCGGCCTGTGTATTAATGAATTTCTCATCAATAAGATAAACTACAAGGGCGGAATCAAAATTATCTTCGAATGTGACCTTTATTTTTGTAATTCAATAAACTCACCGTCGTGTATTGAATAAAGGTTATAGGTGATACATCATTAAAGCGATTGTTAACACTTAATATGTGATATTTTGAATCCAGTATTGTGTGAGTGAGATAACACAATGCAAATTATATTTAATAATTAAGAAATGGACATAACAAATTATTTTATTTTTACATTTTTTTCCAATCGTAACTGGTTTAACAAATGCTAATCACACCAACCAATATACGTTATGTCCATAATTAAAGTAACTCAACAACAAATGTTAGTCACACTGACTAATAAACGTCATGTCGATGATTAAAGTTACTTAAGAACAAATGATAGCCGCACTGACTAATATATGTTATGTCCATGATTTAAGTTACCCGAGAAAAAATATAGTCACACTGATCGATATACGTCATGTTCATGATTAAAGTTACTCAAGAACAAAAGATAGCCAGACTGACTGATATACGTCAAATCGATGAATAAAGTTAATCAAGAACAACTGCTAGCCACACTGACTAATATACGTCATGTCCATGTTTAAAGTTACCCAAGAACAAATACTAGTAACACTGATCGATATACGTCATGTCGATGATTAAAGTTAATCAAGAACAACTGCTAGCCACACTGACTAGTATACGTCATGTCCATGTTTAAAGTTACCCAAGAACAAATACTAGTAACACTCATGTCGATGATTAAAGTTAATCAAGAACAACTGCTAGCCACACTGACTAATATACGTTATGTCGATGATTAAAGTTACCCAAGAACAAATACTAGTCACACTGATCGATATGCGTCATGACGATGATTAAAGTCATTCAAGAACAACTGCTAGCCACACTGACTAATATACATCATGTCCATGATTAAAGTTACCCAAGAACAAATGATAGACACACTGACTAATATACGTCATGTCCAGGATTAAAGTTACTAAAGAACAACTGCTAGCCACACTGACTAATATACGTCATGTCCATGATTAAAGTTACTCAAGAACAAATGATAGCCACACTTACTAATGTACGTCATGTTCATGATTAAAGCTACTCAAAAAGAAATGATAGCCAGACTGTCTAATATACGTCATGTCTATGATTAAAGTTACTCAAGAACAAATTATAGCCACACTGACATAATATTATATACGTCATATCCATGATTAAATTTACTCAATAACAAATGAAAGCCACACTGACTTATTTACGCAATGTTCATGATTAAAGTTTCACAAGAACAACTGCCAGCCACACTGACTAATATACGTCATATTCATGATTAAAGTTACTCAAAAACAAATGATAGCCACACTTACTAATGAACGTCATGTTCATGATTAAAGTGACAAAGAACAATAATATTCACACTGACTTATATACGACATGTCCATGATTAAAGTTACTCAAGAACAACTGCTAGCCACACTGACTAATACACGCCATGTCCATGATTAAAGTTACTCAAGAATAACTGCTAGCCACACTGACTAATATACGTCATGTTCATGATTAAAGTTTCTCAAGAGCAAATGATAGCCACACTGACTATAATACGTCATGTTCAAAATTAAAGTTACTCAAAATAAAATGATAGCCACACTGACTAGTATACGCCATGTTCATGATTAAAGTTACTCAAGAACAAATGATAGCCATATTGACTAATAAACGTCATGCCCATGATCAAAGTTACTTAAGATCAAATGACAGCCACACTGACTAATAAACGTCATGTCTATGATTAAAGTTACTCAGTAACAAGTGATAACCACACTGTTTAATAAACGTCATGTCCATGATTAAAGTTACTCAAGAACAAATGATAGCCACACTGAGTAATAAACGTCATGTCCATGATTAAAGTTTCTTAAGAACAAAAGATAGCCACACTGACTAATATACGTCATGTCCATGATTAAAGTTACTCAAGAACAAATGATATACTGACTAATAAATGTCATGTCCATGATAACTGTTACTCAAGAACAAATATTAGCCTTACTGACCTGACTAATATACGACATGCTCGTGACTAACGCTACTTAGCAACAAATATCAGCCACACTGACCAATATACGTGATGCTCAATATTGTTTTTGTCGTAATAACAATTATTCATTAATGTACCCTTTTTCTAAGCATTTCAACCTTAGACTTTCCTCAACTCAAAATTGTCAATTTCTCAAAATAAAATCTTGATCCCATTTCATATTAAATGACCACATATCTTTAAAGTTGGAACACATATGTACTCACTGGTAAAGGGTAAATGGTAAAATAATTAACGTTAAAGAAGTTATAGCATTTCAAATATTTGAATTAAGGAAAATCTCAAGTTGAGATGTTTAGTGATACGGGGGCCAGAGCACTTAACAATTATAAGTTAAGTGTTGATTTTAAAAGAAAAAGTTTTCCCTCGAACCCAATTAGACAAATAAATATTGCACGTAGCACTGGATATTCCGGCGATTGCTAAATTGGCACGAGTCCCCCCGGAAACCGGCTATTGAACTAGCTAGTGTCTGGTTGACAGCCGATTGCTTGAGTATTGTCGTCTCTGATCTCGTAATTGAGTATTTTTTTCGGCAAACGTAATACACCTGTATTGATTGTTGTACAGCCAGCGCGTGTCAGTCCATTGTGTGTTACGTAATACTTCTGCCATAGCATTCTTACTTCACATCAATTCCATTCCAATTGCTGCATTTTGATAAAAGCGTTCTTATGAGAACGCTTGAAAAAAAATACAAAGAAACAAACACGTTATGAGAACAAATATCTTGTTTCGAAGGGATTTGATAACGCACCATCTGAGTATTGAACGTTCAATATCCTATCTGCCTGCTGAAGTAGAATGAACTATTAGAGAAAAACATGTAGTAACTATAATAAGAAATATAACCTAACGTTAATTTTCAAATTCTTATAAGGACTTTAAAAGAAATTACATCTAAGCAAACAATCCAAAGAGACGATGACCCGAGGGACGTGTACTTAATAGTTTAAATCCCGAAATAAAGCAGACTGAAGTTAGTTTGATATTGTTTAGTTTTTCGATATTCAACAAAATCGAAAGATGAAAAACAGGAATATTGTTGTAAGCACTCAATTATGTTTTTCTTTATTCTAAAGCAAATAAAAAATGTTTGATTGAAGGACCCAATGAAAAAAGCTGAACTTACATTTTTTGTCTGTCATCCTCTATCAAAATATTATGAGAAAAGAATGGGTTCTGTGGCATATATGATGTTTAGTGGTTCACTTTAGACAAAATGAAAGAAGACGTCAGAAATCATATATGTATACCTCAATTTCCAAGCATAATTTTTTTCTACATTCACAATTCAAACATGTTCAAAATACATTTAGTGCTGCCATTTAAATAAAAAAAAATAAACAATAAAAAAAGGAAAATGCATTTTATTTTTAATTAGACGAAAAAATGAATATTTATAACAGCCATTATGCGATTACTCAACGGCGGTGTTATGCCTCAAACTTACCTCAATCTGCTAGTTAGAATATGGCGTTTCGTCTACGGCGACCTTAACCGCCTACTACACAATTATTGTGTTGGCCAGCTTTAGCGACCATTGCCTTATCGGTTTTAGAGAATCGGTCGTTTATCGATTTTAAGAAGGACACACGATTACTGGCTATAAACTACGTTTTGCATATCTTAAGTAAATTTATCAACTTTAAAGATTTGTTTGAAATTGTCAGTCTCAGTAATAGCCGCTATTTTAATTAAATAGTTTTAGCAAAAGGAAACACATCTTAGATAGATATCAGAAATATATTATATTGCCATCTCTATTGAAAAACTAAAAGATGTTTTGATTTCTAAAATTTTAATAACGTAAGCCGACATTCTGAATGGTATGGGTACACAATTAGTTGGTGGTAGTAAAGAGAGTGTTTATGGAAACGTTCTATTCTGTTTAGTTCCCTATATACATTGTAACTGAATGTGAATAATACAAGGATCCCATGGAAATATCTTACGCATTCAACCAAATAAAGAAAAAGAGGAATTTATTGAGTTTGGAAATTGCAATACCTCTGTAACTCCTGCGGAAGGAGTAGTCTACTCTCGAGCAACATGGAATGGGCGCTAAGACATTAAGGACTCAGAAATAATTACATGGATCAGTGAATTACTTTTACGGTCGCCACATACCACATAGAACTGCAGTGTAAAAGTCAAGCATATCTGATAAGATAATCACAGAGCACAGAACGCAACCAAAAGATAGAAATAGCAAACTTTGTTTTATTGTGTCTTTTCATGAGCAAAAGCCTTCCTTCCATCCAGGAGCACCGGGTTAAGCGTTTTTTTATTCTCGGAAAATATTGAATAAGTAGGATCCATGTTTCAAAGAAACCAGAAATAACAAAATTACTAAGTTAAAGTAGGGAATAAAAAAAAAGCAACCAAAAGTTATAAAGTTATCAACGTACATAATTAAACACTCACGGCGTTTTGCTAACCGGAAATGACGCACTTGAACTACAACTTCTCACTTCACAAGAAATGTAACAACAGCACTATTGGTGTATGGTGATTGGTGCTATTAGTTAATTGTCTGAAGAAACAATAACACAAACATTCTTAGAATGGTAATTGATAATGCCACTTAAACACATGATAAACCTGTTCATTTAATAACTCACGTCTTGGCAGGACACGAATCGATAAATTGAAGCCGGACAATTATAACAACTAAAGACGACACTTCAGACACGAGGAAAGTTTACAGAACGTTTAAGTATGTTTTTGTCTCAGAGGATAAATCTTTGTTTAACATCGTTGGCCGTGACACTTCAGAAAGATTTCTAGTATTTACGATTTTATAATTTAATACTTTATCAGAAAAATACACTTTTGCCATGTTAGTGATTCTGTTTTAAACGTCATCACTATCGTTGCTAACCGCCTTGTCAGCATTCCCAAATCAGCTGGATAGGGTCAAGCCATTTCAGATTGGTATTATAGTTACTTGAATATATTCATAATTTTAAAGTTTAATACTCATTCGTTCACATTGCTATTTATCACCCCGTCTGTTAAATAATATGGCATGTATACTCTGAAAACATTCATTACATTTGTGACAGGCAAATTACACCTATAATATTTTAGACATTTCGATTACATAAAACAATATGTTTACTGAAAAATAAAAATATTATCTGCATAGGTTAATCAAATGTATTGTACAAAGATAATTTAGTTGCGTACTTAATATAAATTAACATTGTTGTTTTTAAATGTCAACCGGAAGTAGTAAACTACTATATTTACTTAAAGCTACACAATCTATACGTTATTTGTATTACACTTATATGATACTCATCTTCACTACTTATATTTGGTTACAATATGTTACATAAGGCAACTGCATGAAAGTAAATAATAATTCAAAATATAAATTACTATTCAGTTTCCACCACCTTGGTCATCAATAAAGCTTGAACATTATTTTTTTATTATTATTAATTTTAATTTTACGGCTGAAGACTTTTTAATTCAATATATCAGGACTTAACCTCGGTCTCCTGTGTCGTTATTCCTTGTTTTCATTTAGTTTTATTATCTCAATTATATAACAAATATTATCTAAAATGTTTTGAAAATGCATAAAATTCCCATATTTCTGCGTACATATGAGAAGAATGGAACATATTCATGAGATCTGCCAAGTTACGGGTGGAATTAGAAAAGCTCACTGTTTGTAATATATAATGTTTATTATTAAAGTCGAAGAGCAAATTTTATATAAGGCCTTGAAATAGGTGCACGTAGCACCGTCTGCATAAAAAAGGTTAATTTTATAATCTATTAGTTTGGTGCCCAAGGGATGTTGCAAAAAAACTTGTGGTATAACTTTTAAGTTTTAGAGCTAAATACATCGAAATGTAAGACGAAACTGAGGATTTTGGGCTATAAGAATTAAGTCTAAACTTACACATTTACCCCTGTTTTAACGTCTCACACACCAACTAATTTTGTACTGTTCTACATATAGAGACATGCACTTCTGGAACACTGGATACATTACCAATGGTTCTAAAAGTGCCTTATTCCCATAGATAGTCCTCTGTTGGTCCAAATATGCAGTAAAAAAACATGGGGTTGACCTGATTGCTTTCTCACAATTTAGATTTTTTTATGACACCCCTTCATTTCTAACAATGCTGCCCTTTTGTTTCAATGTATCACTACGCATTTTTAGAACGTTATATCTTCGCCCAACTCAACCCAACGGTACCAAATGTCATTCAAATTAGGCAGAACTCGTAAAAATGTTCCAATGTTCTCATATATACAAAAAAATATGACCATTTCAAGCATTTTCAACAACAATAATAATGCCCACCCGACTAACACAGCTATAATTTCTGGGCGCAATAATAATCTAACTACCGTCACTAAGGGGAGGTGATTGGTTAACTTTATTTTGCAATCTGCATCAAACAGTCATTCACTTGGCAGTAAAACAGCAATACGAGATGATTGATTTGTGAAACAAACAACATATGTAATTATAACACAAACCGGCAATTACTTTGGCACTTTTAACAATACCGACTTCAATTGCTTTAATCGTTTCACTTTCTTTTCGCAATATATTTTGCTTTATCCCAAAATAGATAATTAGAATATCCGTGTGTATATTTTACGGCTCAACAATATACAGATAGAGAGTCGCCGATGCTCTGAGAGAAGTAAAGGGTTTAATGCCATTTACAATACGTCGTATGTCATATATATGGCATTGAGTTTTATTAGTTGTGGAGATGGAATCTTAAGAAGAACTTTGGTTCTTCCGAAAGTAAATGATAAACTTTTTCACGTAACGTTAAGTTAAATTAACATGAAATATAACTTGCGTGAATCTCCCAGCTTTTTGAACCAGATTTTGTTTTAGAGACAGCTTAATGTTGTAGTCTGTGATTTCGTAATTGAGCAAATATTCTCAATAATGCCCGGTATGTTATTTTTTGTTCACAAACGTAAGATTTCAGCAACATAATCGTATATTGATTGTTGCCAAGCCAGTGCGTGTCAGTCCATTGTGTGCTATGTATTACCTCTTCCTTACCATTTGGCAATTTAAAATCAATTTCATTCCAAGAGCTGCATACTGACAAAAGCAGTCTAATGAGAAAGCTTGAAAGAAAATACAAAGAAACAAGCACAGCATGAGCACCAATAACTTATTTCAAGAGAATTGATTAACACGCCTACAGATTAATGGAATTTAGTTTTTGTTCCGTTTTTTAATGCGCGACTTTCCTGTTGAAGCAAAATAAACCAAATTGGAGAAATCAGACTTTAAATGGAATGACATTTAAGCAAACAGTATAAAATGACGATGAACCAAGGGAAGTGTAGTTAAATATTTTTAATCTCGGGAGCGTTATTGTTTTTTTTACTAGTAAGAAAGCTGGAAAGAAAATACAATGAAACAAACTACGCAGTTTTCTATTCTCGTCCAACACTTAATAAGCTCTACGATTCCAAGAATCAAAAATAACAACAACACTGAGTCAAAGTACGGAGCGACTTATTATGGCCGCCACATGTTTCACCATCGCACATCATAAACACATAACACACGATTTTCTATATACATTTATTTCTTACATTGTTACAACTGTCATTTTAAACTTTGATAAATTATATTCAACACATGTGCAGTTTCTAAAATATAGTTCAAAATATGTCCCCATGTTTTGTATCAGTTCCTATTTAAACATTACCCATTATCTCGATCATATCATGCAACTCAACTTGCATATCTACAACACCCAACCATCTAAAACTCATCTGAACAACTGGTCTCCCCCATGTTAACTCTTAATTCTACATGACCGCACGCTTCGCCTTCCAAAGTAAAACTGCCCCCCAGAAGTAAAAAATCATCTCTTTTTAAAACTTGTATCGTGTACGGTGTTCCGTTAAGCCATCGTGCTATCGCTTTGTCAGCAAGCTTACGCGATGCCACGATATCACGATGACACGATGGTGATGGCATCGTCATCGTGTCATCACCATCGTGTCATCGTACCATCACCATCGTGTCATCGTACCATCACCATCGTGCTATCGTACTATTGTGCCATCACCATCGTGTCATCGTGCTATCGTGGCATCGCCTTCCTGTAAGACATGCGAAAAATAATAATTATCATGGAAGACATCATGGATTCAAGTATTCGGTTATTTTGTGTCAGGTTATACATACCCGGAGACACAAATGCTGCTGAAAAGGGAAATTCCTATAAGATACACAGTCATATGTTTTCTTCTTACATTATAATCGCTAAAAGTGAGTTATTTATGCGTGCAAATATGTTATTTCGTGAAAGGTAAATTATTGAGAAGGTACATATTATGATTATAGTCATTTCGACAGATTAATAAAAAAGTTGATGTCGATCCGGTAAACAACAGACAAAATCTTAAATGATAAAATAGTTGATGTATATAACCAATGCGTAGTGGTCTGCCTGCCTGCCTGCCTGCCTGCCTGCCTGCCTGCCTGTGCCTGCCTGCCTGCCTGCCTGCCTGCCTGCCTGCCTGTCTGTCTGTCTGTCTGTCTGTCTGTCTGTCTGTCTGTCTGTCTGTCTGTCTGTCTGTCTGTCTGTCTGTCTGTCTGTCTGTCTGTCTGTCTGTCTGTCTGTCTGTCTGTCTGTCTGTCTGTCTGTCTGTCTGTCTGTCTGTCTGTCTGTCTGTTTTTTGTTTGTTTATGTGTTCGTTCGTTCATTCGTTCCTTCGTCCGTTCGTCCGTCCGTCCGTCCGTCCGTTCGTTCGTTCGTTCGTTCGTTCGTTCGTTCGTTCGTTCGTTCGTTCGTTCGTTCGTTCGTTCGTTCGTTCGTTCGTTCGTTCGTTTGTTTGTTTGAATATTTTAGCACAATGTTTACCCCCATCGAGGGCTAACAGGCAACCGGTTTACCTAAACACTTTCTCCTGATATCCTGGGAGGCAAACCAGTAATCGAGCACGCCTATCTCTGCAAGTAACTGATGACTTTTTCAGTTGAAACAGCGATGTGACACAAATGACAATAAGGCGCAATGCCCTATATCAGTCAATCATCACAGAGACTATGGCTGGACGATATGTCACTTTTGGTAGAGTTTTGAGTGTCGAAAAAGAAAGTCGAGTGTCGAGTAAAAATGTCGAGTGTCGAGTAAGAAAGTCGAGTGTCAAGTAAGAAAGTCGAGTGTCGAGTAAGAATGTCGAGTGTCGAGTGAGAAAGTTCAGTGCCGAGTGAGAAAGACGAGTGTCTAGTAAGAAAACTGAGTATTGAGCAAGAAAATCGTGTGTCGAGTCAGAAAATATTTTTGGTAGTTAAACACCCAATTTGGAATTAGTGAGCACTGTTCAAAGTGGATTGGCAATACATGGTAAAGACGGATTCTGTTCGATCAGTTGGTAGCGTGTCTGACTGTCAATCCAGGGGTCATGTGTTTGAATACCCGCCAGTAATCTACAACACATTCTCCGTGGTGACTTATAAACGACTATCAGTCTCATTGTCATTCGTCTCTAACCACTATTTCAAAAGAGTTATGGAAAAGTCGTCCCAAAGACAACTCGTCCCACATTTTGAGACAACTCGTCCCAAGTTTCGAGACAATTTGTCCCCTATTTAAAGACAACTCGTCCTATCAAAAGACAAGTCGTCCCGATTGATTATTTACTGTACCATTTCAAACGGGAAAGATATCAGTTAGTTGCGCAAATGAGTTTAACTGATCGTCTGTTAATACTTACTTAAAATGTATTTATTTCACTTTGATTGCGACACAAGTTGTAAATCACGTTCGTTGTATTCCTGGGTAGAAACAGTACTAAGCATATACGAATATAGTGTCCGTCTCACACATAACTGTGGCGGAGGATCAAACCCACGACCCTCTGATCGTCTGTTAAATCTTGACGGCATAACAATTACGCATAACACTCAACTCAACGATCAAATGGTAAGAAAAAAGTGAACAAGTTCATTGTTCAAGTGACATATGACTGAATGTACATTGTATTGTATTGTTGGGTGTTTATTGTCGTTTTCAACAAATGTTCAGTGCTGGCACACATGAGGAACATGCCGAACCTTATACCGTCTAGATAACGAGACTAGTAATTCAGTGCGAAAACTTTGGAATTCATTTAAATACATTAATTATTTTATTATATATTCATTGTCGTGTTAAAATAAAGTACATGAGTAAGCGTTCCTCTTGATTTTCCTTTTCTAGTAATAGAAGAAGAAGAAGTAGAATAAGAAGTAAAAGGAGGAGAAGAAGACTATACATAGTTTTCTCACCAAAGTACAATGTTGCAGTAAAATGTATATTTAAACACATAAACACAAAAAGAGTTGAATGACTAACATGTACATACTTTAATAAAAAGACATAACTATACCTTACGATACTATTATAAAAATCCCACTTAAATACAGGAAGGCGATGCTACGATAGCACGATGACACGATGGTGATAGCGCGATAGTACGATAGCACGATGGTAATGGTACGATGACACGATGGTAATATCGCGTCATCGTCATCGTGCCATCGTAGCATCGCTCCATCACCATCGTGTCATCGTGTCATCGCGTCATCGTCATCATGCTATCGTGTCATCACCATCGTGTCATCGTACCATCACCATCGTGTCATCGTGTCATCGCGTCATCACCATCGTGTCATCGTGCTATCGTGGCATCGCGTGTGCTTGTTGACAAAGCGATAGCACGATAGCCTTAACGGAACACCGTAATCTGGAGAGTTACTTCCGCTAATCGTCATGATTTATCAGTATACTGCCTGCATAGATGTCGCTAAATGCCCATAAAATATGTTAACAATTCTATTTTTAGCCTGCTGTATGCGAATCTTTGACAGTGGCATCTGCCAAAAGTTCAAACGAATAAGTATCTTCAATCTTAATCTTAATGCTTGCACTTATATCGTGCCTTATATATCAGTGTTATTTAGTTGCGTGAAGTTGGCTATGAGATCGGCAATCGTAGATCAACATTCAATGCAGATCCAGGTCTGATCAACATTCAAAATAAAAGTCGGAATTTGAATAACGACCCAGGTCTGCAATCGTAGATCGACATTCAAAATAAAAGTTAAAAGACGGAGTTAATTTGAATGCAGATCCAGGTCTGACATCGTAGATCAACATTCAACAATAAAGTCGAAAATTGAATAACGACCCAGGTCGGCAATCGTAGATCGACATTCAAAATACAAGTTAAAAGACCGACAGAACTTAAATACAGACCCAGGTCTGAGATCGTAGATCAACATTCAAAATAAAAGTCGGAATTTGAATAACGACCCAGGTCTGCAATCGTAGATCGACATTCAAAATAAAATTAAAAATACGGTCAAAATTTGAATGCACATCCAGGTCTGACATCGTAGATCAACATTCAAAATAAAAGTTAAAAGAAGGACAAAACTTGAATACAGACCCAGGTCTGAGATCGTAGATCAACATTCAAAATAAAAGTCGGAATTTGAATACAGACTCAGGTCTGAGATCGTAGATCCACATTCAAAATAAAAGTTAAAAGACCGACAAGCTTGAATACAGACCCAGGTCTGAGATCGTAGATCAACATTCAAAATAAAAGTCGGAATTTGAATACCGACCCAGGTCTGCAATCGTAGATCGACATTCAAAGTAAAATTTAAAATACGGACTAAATTTGAATACAGACCCAGGTCTGAGATCGTAGATCAACATTCAAAATAAAAGTCGGAATTTGAATAACGACCAAGGTCTGCAATCGTAGATCGACATTCAAAATAAAATTAAAAATACAGACAAAATTTGAATGCACATCCAGGTCTGACATCGTAGATCAACATTCAAAATAAAAGTTAAAAGACGGACAAAACTTGAATACAGACCCAGGTCTGAGATCGTAGATCAACATTCAAAATAAAAGTCGGAATTTGAATACAGACTCAGGTCTGAGAACATAGATCCACATTCAAAATAAAAGTTAAAAGACCGACAAGCTTGAATACAGACCCAGGTCTGAGATCGTAGATCAACATTCAAAATAAAAGTCGAAATTTGAATACCGACCCAGGTCTGCAATCGTAGTTCGACATTCAAAATAAAAGTTAAAAGACCAACAAGCTTGAATACAGACCCAGGTCTGAGATCGTAGATCAACATTCAAAATAAAAGTCAGAATTTGAATACCGACCCAGGTCTGCAATCGTAGATCGACATTCAAAATAAAATTTAAAATACGGACTAAATTTGAATACAGACCCAGGTCTGAGATCGTAGATCAACATTCAAAATAAAAGTCGGAATTTGAATAACGACCCAAGTCTGCTATCGTAATTCGACATTCAAAATAAAATTAAAAATACGGACAAAATTTGAATGCAAATCCAGGTCTGACATCATAGATCAACATTCAAAATAAAAATTAAAAGACGGACAAAACTTGAATACAGACCCAGGTCTGAGATCGTAGATCAACATTCAAAATTAAAGTCGAAATTTGAATACAGACAGACTCAGGTCTGAGATCATAGATCGACATTTAAAATAAAATTAAAAATACGGAAAAAATTTGAATGCAGACCCAGGTCTGAGATCGTAGATCGACATTCAAAATAAAAGTTAAAAGACGGACAAAACTTGAATACAGACCCACGTCTGAGATCGTAGATCAACATTCAAAATAAAAGTCGAAATTTGAATACCGACCCAGGTCTGCAATCGTAGATCAACATTCAAAATAAAATTAAAATTACTGACAAAATTTGAATGCAGACCAAGGTCTGAGATCGTAGATCGACATTCAAAATAAAATTTAAAATACGGACAAAATTTGAATACAGACCCAGGTCTGAGATCGTAGATCAACATTCAAAATAAAAGTCGGAATTTGAATACCGACCCACGTCCGCAATCGTAGATCGACATTCATTATTAAATTAAAAATACAGACAAAATTTGAATGCAGATCCAGGTCTGACATCGTAAATCAACATTCAAAATAAAAGTTAAAAGACGGACAAAACTTGAATACAGACCCAGCTCTGAGATCGTAGATCAACATTCAAAATAAAAGTCGGAATTTGAATACAGACTCAGGTCTGAGATCGTAGATCAACATTCAAAGTAAAAGTTAAAAGACGGACAGAAATTGAATACAGACCCATGTCTGAGATCTTAGATCAACATTCAAAATAAAAGTCGGAATTTGAATACAGACTCAGGTCTGAGATCGTAGATTAACATTCAAAATAAAAGTTAAAAGACGGACAGAACATGAATACAGACCCAGGTCTGAGATCGTAGATCAACATTCAAAATAAAAGTCGGAATTTGAATACCGACCCACGTCCGCAATCGTAGATCGACATTCATTATCAAATTAAAAATACGGACAAAATTTGAATGCAGATCCAGGTCTGACATCGTAGATCAACATTCAAAATAAAACTTAAAAGATGGACAAAACTTGAATACAGAGCCAGGTCTGAGATCTTAGATCAACATTCAAACTAAAAGTCGGAATTTGAATACAGACTCAGGTCTGAGATCGTAGACTAACATTCAAAATAAAAGTTAAAAGACGGACAGAACATGAATGCAGACCCAGGTCAGAGATCGTAGATCGACATTCAAAATAAAATTTAAAATACGGATAAAATTTGAATACAGACCCAGCTCTGAGATCGTAGATCAACATTCAAAATAAAAGTTAAAAGAAGGACAGAACATGAATACAGACCCAGGTCTGAGATCGTAGATCAACAATCAAAATAAAAGTCGGAATTTGAATAACGACCCGGTCTGCAATCGTAGATCGACATTCAAAATAAAATTAAAAATACGGACAAAATTTGAATGCAGACCCAGGTCTGAGATCGTAGATCGACATTCAAAATAAAAGTTAAAATACGGATACAATTTGAATACAGACCCAGCTCTGAGATCGTAGATCAACATTTAAAATAAAAGAGAAAAAACGGACAAAACTTGAATACAGACCCAGGTCTGAGATCGTAGATCATCTTTCAAAAATAAAGTCGAAATTTGAATAACGACCCAGGTCTGCAATCGTAGATCGACATTCAAAATACAAGTGAAAAGACAGACAAAACTTGAATGCAGACCCAGGTCTGAGATCGTAGATCAACATTCAAAATAAAAGTCGGAATTTGAATAACGACCCAGGTCTGCAATCGTAGATCGACATTCAAAATAAAAGTTAAAAGACGGAGTTAACTTGAATACAGACCCAGATCTGAGATCTGAGATCGTAGATCAACATTCAAAATAAAAGTCGGAATTTGAATAACGACCCAGGTCTGCAATCGTAGATCAACATTCAAAATTAAATTAAAAATACGGACAAAATTTGAATGCAGATCCAGGACTGACATCGTAGATCAACATTCAAAATAAAATTTAAAAGACGGACAAAACTTGAATACAGACCCAGGTCTGAGATCGTAGATCAACATTCAAAATAAAAGTCGGAATATGAATACAGACTCAGGTCTGAGATCGTAGATCCACATTCAAAATAAAAGTTAAAAGACCGACAAGCTTGAATACAGACCCAGGTCTGAGATCGTAGATCAACATTCAAAATAAAAGTCGGAATTTGAATACCGACCCAGGTCTGCAATCGTAGATCGACATTCAAAATACAATTTAAAATACGGACTAAATTTGAATACAGACCCAGGTCTGAGATCGTAAATCAACATTCAAAATAAAAGTCGGAATTTGAATAACGACCCAAGTCTGCAATCGTAGATCGACATTCAAAATAAAATTAAAAATACGGACAAAATTTGAATGCAGATCCAGGTCTGACATCATAGATCAACATTCAAAATAAAAATTAAAAGACGGACAAAACTTGAATACAGACCCAGGTCTGAGATCGTAGATCAACATTCAAAATTAAAGTTGGAATTTGAATACAGACTCAGGTCTGAGATCATAGATCGACATTTAAAATAAAATTAAAAATACGGACAAAATTTGAATGCAGACCCAGGTCTGAGATCGTAGATCGACATTCAAAATAAAATCTAAAATACGGACAAAACTTGAATATAGACCCAGGTCTGAGATCGTAGATCAACATTCAAAATAAAAGTCAAAAGACGGACAGAACTTGAATACAGACCCAGGTCTGAGATCGTAAATCAACATTCAAAATAAAAGTCGGAATTTGAATAACGACCAAGGTCTGCAATCGTAGATCGACATTCAAAATAAAATTAAAAATACGGACAAAATTTGAATGCAGATCCAGGTCTGACATCGTAGATCAACATTCAAAATAAAATTTAAAAGACGGACAAAACTTGAATACAGACCCAGGTCTGAGATCGTAGATCAACATTCAAAATAAAAGTCGGAATTTGAATACAGACTCAGGTCTGAGATCGTAGATCCACATTCAAAATAAAAGTTAAAAGACCGACAAGCTTGAATACAGACCCAGGTCTGAGATCGTAGATCAACATTCAAAATAAAAGTCGGAATTTGAATACCGACCCAGGTCTGCAATCGTAGATCGACATTCAAAATAAAATTTAAAATACGGACTAAATTTGAATACAGACCCAGGTCTGAGATCGTAGATCAACATTCAAAATAAAAGTCGGAATTTGAATAACGACCCAAGTCTGCAATCGTAGATCGACATTCAAAATAAAATTAAAAATACGGACAAAATTTGAATGCAGATCCAGGTCTGACATCATAGATCAACATTCAAAATAAAAATTAAAAGACGGACAAAACTTGAATACAGACCCAGGTTTGAGATCGTAGATCAACTTTCAAAATTAAAGTCGGAATTTGAATACAGACCCAGGTCTGAGATCGTAGATCAACATTCAAAAAAAAAGTAGGAATTTGAATACAGACCCAGGTATAAGATCATAGATCAACATTCAAAATAAAAGTTAATAGACGGACAAAACTTGTATACAGACCCAGGTCTGCAATCGTACATCAACATTCAAAATAAAAGTTAAAAGACGGAAAAACTTGAATACAGACCCTGGTCTGGGATCGTATTGATTAAATGTAAATGTTGATTTACGATCTCAGAACTGGCTTGTTTTTCTAATTACGACTTGTGTGTGTATGTGTATATGTGTGTGTGTGTGTGTGTGTGTGTGTGTGTGTGTGTGTGTGTGTGTGTGTGTGTGTGTGTGTTTGTGTGTGTGTGTGTGTGTGTGTGTGTGTGTGTGTGTGTGTGTGTGTGTGTGTGTGTGTGTGTGTGTGTGTGTGTGTGTGTGTGTGTGTGTGTGTGTGTGTGTGTGTGTGTGTGTGTGTGTGTGTGTGTGTGTGTGTGTGTGTGTGTGTGTGTGTGTGTGTGTGTGTGTGTGTGTGTGGTGTTGATGGGTGTGTGTGTGGGGGGGGGGGCGTTAATGTCAATCTATGATCTCAGACCTGGGTCGTTATTCAAATTACGACTTTTATTTTGAATGTTGATCTACGATCTCAGACCTGAGTCTGCATTCAAATTTTGTCCGTATTTTTAATTTTATTTTGAATGTCGATCTATGATCTCAGACCTGGGTCTGTATTCAAGTTTTGTCCGTCTTTTAACTTTTATTTTGAATGTTGATCTACGATGTCAGACCTGGATCTGCATTCAAATTTTGTCCGTATTTTTAATTTTATTTTGAATGTCGAATTACGATTGCAGACCTGGGTCGTTATTCAAATTCCTACTTATTTTTTTGAATATTGATCTACGATCTCAGACATGGGTCTGTATTCAATTTCTGTCCGTCTTTTAACTTTTACTTTGAATGTTGATCTACGATCTCAGACCTGAGTCTGTATTCAAATTCCGACTTTTATTTTGAATGTTGATCTACGATCTCAGAGCTGGGTCTGTATTCAAGTTTTGTCCGTCTTTTAACTTTTATTTTGAATGTTGATCTACGATGTCAGACCTGGATCTGCATTCAAATTTTGTCCGTATTTTTAATTTTATTTTGAATGTCGATCTAAGATTGCAGACTTGGGTCGTTATTCAAATTCCGACTTTTATTTTGAATGTTGATCTACGATCTCAGACCTGGGTCTGTATTCAAGTTCTGTCCTTCTTTTAACTTTTATTTTGAATGTTGATCTACGATCTGAGACCTGGATCTGTATTCAAATTTTGTCAGTATTTTTAATTTTATTTTGAATGTCGATCTACGATTGCAGACCTGGGTCGGTATTCAAATTCCGACTTTTATTTTGAATGTTGATCTACGATCTCAGACCTGGGTCTGTATTCAAGTTCTGTCCGTCTTTTAACCTTTATTTTGAATGTTGATCTACGATCTCAGACCTGGGTCTGTATTCAAGTTTTGTCCGTCTTTTAACTTTTATTTTGAATGTTGATCTACGATGTCAGACCTGGATCTGCGTTCAAATTTTGTCCGTATTTTTAATTGTATTTTGAATGTCGATCTACGATTGCAGACCTTGGTCGGTATTCAAATTCCGACTTTTATTTTGAATGTTGATCTACGATCTCAGACCTAGGTCTGTATTCAATCTCTGTCCGTCTTTTAACTTTTATTTCGAATGTTGATCTACGATCTCAGACCTGAGTCTGAATTCAAATTCCGACTTTTATTTTGAATGTTGATCTACGATCTCAGACCTGGGTCTGTATTCAAGTTTTGTCCGTCTTTTAACTTTTATTTTGAATATTGATCTACGATGTCAGATCTGGATCTGCATTCAAATTTTGTCCGTATTTTTAATTTTATTTTGAATGTCGATCTACGATTGCAGACCTGGGTCGTTATTCAAATTCCGACTTTTATTTTGAATGTTGATCTACGATCTCAGACCTGGGTCTGTATTCAAGTTCGGCCCTTCTTTTAATTTTTATTTTGAATGTTGATCTACGATCTCAGACCTGGGTCTGTATTCAAATTCCGACTTTTATTTTGAATGTTGATCTACGATTTCAGACCTGGGTCTGCATTCAAGTTTTGTCTGTCTTTTAACTTGTATTTTGAATGTCGATCTACGATTGCAGACCTGAGTCGTTATTCAAATTTCGACTTTATTTTTGAATGTTGATCTTCGATGTCAGACCTGGATCTGCATTCAAATTTTGTCCATATTTTAAATTTTATTTTGAATGTCGATCTACGATTGCAGACCTGGGTCGTTATTCAAATTCCGACTTTTATTTTGAATGTTGATCTACGATCTCAGACCTGGATCTACATTAAATGTTGATCTACGATTGCAGATCTGGGTCGTTATTCAAATTTTGACTTTATTTTTTAATGTTGATCTACGATCTCAGACCTGGATCTGCATTGAATGTTGATCTACAATCTCAGACCTTGATCTGCATTGAATGTTGATCTACGATTGCAGACCTGGGTCGTTATTCAAATTCAGACTTTTATTTTGAATGTTGATCTTCGATCTCAGACCTGGGTCTGTATTCATTTTCTGTCGGTCTTTTAACTTTTATTTTGAATGTTGATCTACGGTCTCAGACCTGAGTCTGTATTCAAATTCCGACTTTTATTTTGAATGTTGATCTACGATATCAGAGCTGGGTCTGTATTCAAGTTTTGTCCGTCTTTTAACTTTTATTTTGAATGTTGATCTACGATGTCAGACCTTGATCTGCATTCAAATTTTGTCCGTATTTTTAATTTTATTTTGAATGTCGATCTACGATTGCAGACCTGGGTCGGTATTCAAATTCTGACTTTTATTTTGAATGTTGATCTTCGATCTCAGACCTTGGTCTGTATTCAATTTCTGTCCTTCTTTTAACTTTTATTTTGAATGTTGATCTACGATCTCAGACCTGGATCTGTATTCAAATTTTGTCAGTATTTTAAATTTTATTTTGAATGTCGATCTACGATTGCAGACGTGGGTCGGTATTCAAATTCCGACTTTTATTTTGAATGTTGATCTACGATCTCAGACCTGGGTCTGTATTCAAGTTCTGTCCGTCTTTTAACTTTTATTTTGAATGTTGTTTTACGATCTCAGACCTGGGTCTGTATTCAAGTTTTGTCCGTCTTTTAACTTTTATTTTGAATGTTGATCTACGATCTCAGACCTGGGTCTGCATTCAAATTTTGTCCGTATTTTTAATTTTATTTTGAATGTCGATCTACGATAGCAGACCTCGGTCGGTATTCAAATTCCGACTTTTATTTTGAATGTTGATCTACGATCTCAGACCTGGGTCTGTATTCAAGTTTTGTCCGTCTTTTAACTTTTATTTTGAATGTTGATCTACGATCTCAGACCTGTGTCTGCATTCAAATTTTGTCCGTATTTTTAATTGTATTTTGAATGTCGATCTACGATTGCAGACCTTGGTCGGTATTCAAATTCCGACTTTTATTTTGAATGTTGATCTACGATCTCAGACCTAGGTCTGTATTCAATCTCTGTCCGTCTTTTAACTTTTATTTCGAATGTTGATCTACGATCTCAGACCTGAGTCTGAATTCAAATTCCGACTTTTATTTTGAATGTTGATCTACGATCTCAGACCTGGGTCTGTATTCAAGTTTTGTCCGTCTTTTAACTTTTATTTTGAATATTGATCTACGATGTCAGATCTGGATCTGCATTCAAATTTTGTCCGTATTTTTAATTTTATTTTGAATGTCGATCTACGATTGCAGACCTGGGTCGTTATTCAAATTCCGACTTTTATTTTGAATGTTGATCTACGATCTGAGACCTGGGTCTGTATTCAAGTTCGGCCCTTCTTTTAATTTTTATTTTGAATGTTGATCTACGATCTCAGACCTGGGTCTGTATCCAAATTCCGACTTTTATTTTGAATGTTGATCTACGATTTCAGACCTGGGTCTGCATTCAAGTTTTGTCTGTCTTTTAACTTGTATTTTGAATGTCGATCTACGATTGCAGACCTGAGTCGTTATTCAAATTTCGACTTTATTTTTGAATGTTGATCTTCGATGTCAGACCTGGATCTGCATTCAAATTTTGTCCATATTTTAAATTTTATTTTGAATGTCGATCTACGATTGCAGACCTGGGTCGTTATTCAAATTCCGACTTTTATTTTGAATGTTGATCTACGATCTCAGACCTGGATCTACATTAAATGTTGATCTACGATTGCAGATCTGGGTCGTTATTCAAATTTTGACTTTATTTTTGAATGTTGATCTACGATCTCAGACCTGGATCTGCATTGAATGTTGATCTACAATCTCAGACCTTGATCTGCATTGAATGTTGATCTACGATTGCAGACCTGGGTCGTTATTCAAATTCAGACTTTTATTTTGAATGTTGATCTTCGATCTCAGACCTGGGTCTGTATTCATTTTCTGTCGGTCTTTTAACTTTTATTTTGAATGTTGATCTACGATCTCAGACCTGAGTCTGTATTCAAATTCCGACTTTTATTTTGAATGTTGATCTACGATATCAGAGCTGGGTCTGTATTCAAGTTTTGTCCGTCTTTTAACTTTTATTTTGAATGTTGATCTACGATGTCAGACCTTGATCTGCATTCAAATTTTGTCCGTATTTTTAATTTTATTTTGAATGTCGATCTACGATTGCAGACCTGGGTCGGTATTCAAATTCCGACTTTTATTTTGAATGTTGATCTTCGATCTCAGACCTTGGTCTGTATTCAATTTCTGTCCTTCTTTTAATTTTTATTTTGAATGTTGATCTACGATCTCAGACCTGGATCTGTATTCAAATTTTGTCAGTATTTTAAATTTTATTTTGAATGTCGATCTACGATTGCAGACGTGGGTCGGTATTCAAATTCCGACTTTTATTTTGAATGTTGATCTACGATCTCAGACCTGGGTCTGTATTCAAGTTCTGTCCGTCTTTTAACTTTTATTTTGAATGTTGTTTTACGATCTCAGACCTGGGTCTGTATTCAAGTTTTGTCCGTCTTTTAACTTTTATTTTGAATGTTGATCTACGATCTCAGACCTGGGTCTGCATTCAAATTTTGTCCGTATTTTTAATTTTATTTTGAATGTCGATCTACGATAGCAGACCTCGGTCGGTATTCAAATTCCGACTTTTATTTTGAATGTTGATCTACGATCTCAGACCTGGGTCTGTATTCAATTTCTGTCCGTCTTTTAACTTTTATTTTGAATGTTGATCTACGATCTCAGACCTGGGTCTGTATTCAACTTTTGTCAATATTTTAAATTTTATTTTGAATGTCGATCTACGATTGCAGACCTGGGTCGTTATTCAAATTCCAACTTTTATTTTGAATGTTGATCTACGATCTCAGACCTGGATCTACATTGAATGTTGATCTACGATTGCAGATTTGGGTCGTTATTCAAATTTTGACTTTATTTTTTAATTTTGATATACGATCTCAGACCTGGATCTGCATTGAATGTTGATCTACGATCTTAGACCTGGATCTGCATTGAATGTTGATCTACGATTGCAGACCTGGGTCGTTATTCAAATTTTGACTTTTTTTTAATGTTGATCTACGATCTCAGACCTGGATCTGCATTGAATGTTGATCTACGATTGCCGATCTCATAGCCAACTTCACGCAACTGTGATATTTTGGGTTTAAGTTTTACATTATAAAACAAAATAGAATACAATAATTAATAATTGAAGTGACTGACAATAACACATATATCTCTATCAAATTAAAAGAATGTATCAATATACTTTCTTATTGAAAAAATATAAAATAAAGTCACGATATAATTATAACATCTGAACAATTTCTGAATATATCTCATCTCTAAAATCCTCGTTTAATTTCTCGTACTATTTTCTTATCACTCTTTATTAAAGTTCAAGTTCAATGTCACTTCAGAATATTCTAACTAATATATGTTTGATTAATATACACAATATCTACAAAAGTTCACTTTAATGTTTAAACTGAATATTGTCAGTGCACGCAGTCGTATACTTCAATGTTGTAAAATCTTCTTGGGAAATGTCGTCGTACCATGGGTTCCATTTCCGTGTGTTGTTGTACCATTACTTATACGTCGCCGTGCCATGTATCCTCAGTAGTCGTACCATTAAACGTCGCTGCGCCATATGTATCATCAGCCGTCGTAGTCTCGCCATATGTCGCCGCACCATATGCTTATTGGGTTAATTATGACAACCCATACCGTTGTCATCTTCGTGCCGTTTGTATCACTTTCTATAGCCCATAATATCATTTATCATATTGGTTTCAACCAAGTCCGTTGCGTTGATATCATTTACCGTCGATATCAGATACACCGTTGATATATGATTCATCATTTATATCGAATTTCACCGCCGATTTCATAATCACCGTTGTTATCGAATCTACCGTCGATATCGAATTTTACCGCCGATATCATAATCACCGTTGATATCGAATTCTACCGCCGATATTGAAATCCATCGTCGATATCATAATCACTGTTGATATCGAATTCCACTGCCGATGTTGAATTCCACCGTCGATACCAAATTCCATCGTCGATATTGAATTCCATCGTCGATATTGTCGTAGCTTCCTGTATTAGCACCGACGAAGTTGCTGAATCGTCGTGTTCCCTAACTCGGGTTTTGACTTGTGGTCGTGCTGCCATTTCTTCTGCTTCAGAACCATTTTTGCCATTCTCTATTACCGTTCACAGAGTTCGTGGAATCAGGCATTAATAAACATTCTCAATTTACCAGCTCTATAATAGTACTTATTTCTTTCTTAATATAAAGCTTGCTATGAATCTATTATTTTTTTTGATTTTAATCTAATATTTGAGAGAGCGCTAAAGAAAACTTCAGCTTCTTTTGAGATATCGCTTCCTTACTGCTACTGCTACTATTACCACTGCTAATACTGATACTTGTTTTCTTAGGTTTTTGAACATGATTAATGTCCATTTCTACTTCCGGTACTTTTGATAACTCAGCTTCAATAGAACTACTCTCTTCTGAATCAGACATATTCATTTGTTCCCGCCTTTTAGACGTTTTGAATGAACCTTCTGACTTCAGAGATACGTCAGTATCTGATTTACTACTATTGCTACCATTACTGTCACTACTTCTATTTGCCTGCTTAATACGGTTATTCCGTTCCTTAAGCCTTCTGGAAAGTTCCATAAGAGGAATGTTTTCTTCATCGGAAGAACCGTCTCTAACCTTTCTATATTTATCAGTCAACTTGTCAGCTAGAGGTTCCTCATCAGAGTCGCTATTTGACTCAGTTTCACTACCCTCTGAGGATACAGCATACGCTACTTTACGTAATAGACGACCACGTCGGTCTTTTGGTATATCCCAGTTATCTAAATGTGCTGGTTTTATGTACCTAGCATGAGTTTCTCTAGTCTTCCCATCAAGTTGATTTTTGATAATAAAAGTCAAAGGTTATTTCTGTTCAATTATCCTATAAAAGGGTATCCACCTTGAATCCAATTTACTTTTCCTTAAGTGATTTCTCAAATATACTGCCTGTCCAACTTTAAATTCCACTTCACTGCTTGATTCATTTGACTTATTAGCTCTTTTGCGTTTAAGACCCTTCATACGGTGATACATTCTTGTGAAAGCCTTATGCTGCTCTTGTAACGCTATTCCATGAGTATCAGTACCTAAATACTTGCGCCTTGGGGTAAGTACTATGTCTATTGGAAATGTTGCGTCTCTGGCATATAAGAGATTAAACGGAGTTGTTTTGCTTGACTGATTAACTGTCATTATAGTTGCAGCTAGGGACTGATTTAGAAATAGATCCCAAGTACGAGTAGTAGTAAGGTCATCCTTAATTTCCTTTGATAACATATCTATCAGACTGGTGTGTGAAACTTCAACACGATCGTTACCTTGTGGTGAGTAAAAGCTAGTTGTTATGCACTTAACATTCAAGTAAGTGAGTGTTTTTATAACCTTTCGGGACACATTCTCACTTCCGTTATCACTCAGATATACGAGGGGTATTGAATGCCTGGGGAAAATTTCTTCGAGCAGCACGTGCAAAATCGAGTCACTTGTCTTATCTGGCAAAGGATATTATTCAATCCAGCCTGAATAAGTACATATAACTGTGTATATATACCTGTTACCGGAAAGCGTTGTTGGGTATGGTCCACAAATGTCAGCAGCAATTTTACTCATTGCATATGGATTCATTTCAGTTTCTCCCATGGGTGGCTTAATCCCTTCAACCCGTCGCTGTTGACAATGTACACATTCAATTACGCGTTTGTACAGATTTGGGAAATAATACTTTTGTTTAATTGTATCAACCGTCTTATCTATCCCAACATGCCCCAAATCATGATCACTTTTTAATACCACATCAGTCAGATGTGATGGAACGTACAATTTCAGAACAGCTTCACTGTCGGCATTTGCTACAAAATACAGAATCTCTTCAAGCACTAGAAAGTTTCGATCGGTAGTTTTATCGGCACTACCGTCATTCAATGACTTTTTGATTTAGACAATCTCACCATCCTTTGACTGTTCTTCCTGCATATTAATATCTAGTAACTTTGGTTTCCCTTCGTCATGCATTACAGGTGCTGGAGCGTGCAGGTACTTAAGAGGGTCAATATTTGATGTGTCTATTGTATTTACTAAGAAAGCTCTGTCGCCTTCATCTACTTCTTGAGTACTCCCTTCTGGTACTCGTGATAATAGATCACTTACAATATTGTCTTTCCCTGGGATGTGTTTTATCTCTACATCTATGACTGAATAAGCAAATCCCACATAGCTACCTTACAATTATTAAATTGCTGTTTCTCAAGAATATATTGCAGTGGTTTGAGGTCAGTGTAAATTAGTACCTTAGAGCCATGTAAATAATGATGAAAGTGTGTCACAGCGTAAACTACTGAAAACATCTCCTTTTCAATAATCGACCACTTGATTTGTGTACGCGATAATTTGTGAGATAGAAAAATAAAAGGGTTTTTCTACAGTGTTTCCCGTTTCATCTTTATCTTCCTGACATAATACACATCCCGTCGATTTTTCACTAGCGTCCGTATACAAAATGAATCTCTTATTCATGTCGGGTTAACTTATAATGGAGCTTCTGCTAAACTTTATTTTAATGTTTCGAATGCTCATTGACAATTCTAATTCCATCTAAACCTAGCATTCTTTCTTGTCAGATTAATAAATGGTATTTTGCTAAAATTTGGTACAAATCGTCTATAATAGCCAAGATAGCTACAAAACTACTGACTGCTTTAACTGTAGTGGGTGGAGCTAACCCTTGTATCGTTTGTTAACAATAAACCCCAAGTGTTTAGTTTCTGGTTTCATAAACTGACATTTACTTAATATCATTTTCAACTTATGTTCTTTTAAGCTGTCCAGCACTACTTGCAAGTGTACTAAATGCTCTTCAATAGTCTTACTAAAAATTATTATTGCATCCACATACGGGATCGCACAGTATTCTAACCAGTTCAGCGCGCGCGTCATAACTTCTGAGAAATAGCTCGCTGATGTTTTGAAACCAAATGGAGCCCGATTCCATTCCATAAGACCTTAACGGGTACTAAATGCTGTTTTCTCTCTATCTCTTGGATGTATACCTACACAGAAAAAAAACACTGTGTAAATCTTTTGATGAAAATATGGCGTTATTACCTAATTTGTCTAACACTGAATCAATTCTGTGTAACGGAAAAGCGTAACCTTTTACTACCTTATTTTCACCACGAAAATCTATACACATTTGTTTTTCATTACTTTCCTTTTTGCTTACCAGCAGAAGCGGAGTAGAATACAGATTACGAGATCTTCTTATTATACCTGCACTTTCCTGTGTCTATTCGCATTTGTAAAATATCTGTTTCTTCTACATCAGTCGCTGATATTGATATGGTACTTTGATTTCTATATAAAAGTTCCGCTATTTTCTCTTTATGCTCCTCAGGCGCGCTTATTTCCGTAAAAATGTCATTAATGACTGTTTAGACTGATTATTTGCCTTTTTTGAAAACTGTGTGTCATTGACTGCATATAATTTTGATATTTCATTTAAGCGTGCTATTATTGTACCCTTCTTTATACTCTGAGTTTGGTTTCCATTATTAACTATAACAACTGGTAATTTTCCAGCTTTGTTTCGTTTAACTACTGAATCTACAATAACTAATTCGGGTCGATTACTCATGTGACCTGTCTCACACTTGTCAATAACATAACTTTTATTTTCTTAAATGCTTGAATTCTTTTCAATTCCACCTGTACATACTAACATTGAATTCGGTTTTAAAGTAACCTTTCTATTTAATGTTACAAATGAGCCTATGTGAATATCATTTACTAGCGGAACCATTACTTTCCTTATACGTAAACATCCTAAATCATAATATAATCCAACTCCATTTTCATACAAAAATCCTGCCCTTATATTACATTTCTATTCATGTCTGACACTACATAAAACGGATGTTAAAATATGTTAACAATTCTATTTTTAGCCTGCTGTATGCCAATCTTTGACAGTGGCATCTATCAAAAGTGCAAACTAATTAGTATCTTCAATCTTAATCTAAATGCTTGCACTTATAGCGTGCCTTATATATCAGTGTTATTTTGGGTTTAAGTTTTAAATTATCAAACAAAATAGAATACAATAATTAATAATTGAAGCGACTGACAACAACACACACACAGTATGTTCTATTGTTTTATGCATATTTTAATAGTTTAATGTCCATCCGTTCACTCTTCCATTTATCGTTTCATCTATTATATAATCAGACATGTATACCCTAAAACAAACATTACAAACAATAACTAGTATGATACATAAATTATAACAATAAACATAGAGTTTGCTTGGTGACTGTGGCAGTTGAATAACATCTATAATATTTTACACATTTCAAATACATAAAACAATAAGTTCACTTAAGAAAATAACAAGAATAAACAAGAAATAACAAATATAGTTACCTCCTGATGTATTAGATGTATTCTACAAAGATAATTGATTTGCGCACAAAATAAACAATGGCGTTGTTGCTTTTAGAAATGTCAATCGAAGGTGTCGATAATTAGTGTGATTTCTTTTAATTTTAAAATATATGGCTAAAGGGAAGTCATAAAGATTACTAGACTAACATTTTTTACATAAAGCTTTAAACTTTAACTATGGCACTTATCTTTGTTTACACCATATAGCAACCGCAAGAAAGTATATAATAACACAAAGGATGAATTACTATTCATTTTAACCTCCTTGTCAATAATGGCTGATAAGTGTTATTATTTTTTTATAAATTCAATTTTATGGTTGAAGACCTAATATCTCCTCTCTCGTTATTCCTGATTTCCCATTAGTTTTGTTCACACAATAATAAAAGAAATATTGTCTTTTAACTAGTCAACAATAAAGCAAATTCTCATTGAATTATGGCCAACAGTTCCCAAACAGTTCACGCTCGTTATGTTGCTATCAGTAACAATCGTATATGCCACAGCTGTACCATTTATATCCCCTGTGTGTTGACGAAATACAACTGCAGCAGACACAGCTGTACCATTTATCTCCCCTGTGTGTTGACGAAATACAACTGCAGCAGACACAGCTGTACCATTTATCTTCCCTGTGTGTTGACCAAACACAACTGCAGCAGACGCAGATGTACCATTTATCTCCCCTGTGTGTTGACCAAACACAAAGCAGCAGACGCAGATGTACCATTTATCTCCCCTGTGTATTGACCAAACACAACTGCAGCAGACGCAGATGTACCATTTATCTTCCCTGTGTGTTGACCAAACACAACTGCAGCAGACACAGCTGTTCCATTTATCTCCCCTGTGTGTTGACCAAACACAACTGCAGCAGACGCAGATGTACCATTTATCTCCCCTGTGTGTTGACCAAATACACCTGCAGCAGACACAGATGTGCCATTTATCTCCCCTGTGTGTTGACCAAATACCACTGCAGCAGACACAGATGTTCCATTTATCTCCCCTTTGTGTTGACTAAATACACCTGCAGCAGACACAGATGTACCATTTATCTCCCCTGTGTGTTGACCAAGTACCACTGCAGCAGACACAGATGTACCATTTATCTCCCCTGTGTATTGACCAAACACAACTGCGGCATACACAGATTTAGTTGTCTGTAAGATTCTACAAACTGGCAATGTCTTACCATCCTGTATTGCAAGTCTACTCTGATATTATAGGAGAATTAAGGCAAACCACACCTATGTGAGAATACTGATGTCACTTGCTATATAAAACTGACGTATACAATATATAAGCTGAACTATTCATCTTAAAAATATTTATTGCTTATATACAAACTTTTGTCTGCAACTTTTAGTGTGTTTTTTATAAACTTGACGTTTTACATTATTTCCAACCTATCAGTCAAAAACAGTATAACAAGTCAGAGTAGTTCTTGAAAGTTCACATTAATTTACAGACACTATTTGATTTAATTTACAAATGTTTTAACTGTCATCAAAATAAAAAATATTAGATAAATTATTTATCTCCAAGAAAGAACAGAAAGAGTGACGCTAGTGCAGAAAGATGAGGATAAAAATGAATATAAATACGTGTTCATAACTCGAACAAGCCCGTAAAGGCAATACATGCTTTGATAAATATAAACATTCTCTACTAAAGGAGAGAATGTTGAAGACACTGTTATTTATATTAAAATAAATGTTTACAATACCATGCGCTTAAAATGACTGCGAGAAATTGATATTATAACCTGATACACTTAAATTAAGGACGATGGCGGTGCGGCTTGCGTGTCTGATAACACTAAATAGTTATACATTGTCGTCTTGATTACTGAAATAGTCCCTGTAAAATAGTCTGTTGATGACAATAGTGCTTGAATTCACTGACATATCATTTATAAGCAACAAAACCACTGTATGTAAGCTCAGATACAGAGTACCCTCAGGATAACTGATTGACTGATTGAATATTTAACGTCGTTTTTTATGCTTTCGATGGCTAACAGACGGTCAGTTAATCTAACTACTGTTTCTTAGGATCCTGAGCCGGGCCCGATTAGCTCAGTCGGTTACGCGTCTGACTATTAATCCAGGGGTCGTGATTTCGAATCCCCGCCCGGCAACAGTCTCCGTGATGATTGATATACGACATTATGTCTCATTATCATTCGTCTCTCACCGCTGATTCAAGTGGGAAAGTTATCAGTTACTTGCGGAGATGAGGTGTGCTCGAGTACTGGTTAATCCAAGGAAACAGTGGTTAGGTTAACCGACTGAGCTAATCGGGTCCGGCGCTTCAGGATGAGAAAAGGGTTTAATAGTATTTTACATCGTCAGTTATAAAATCATAACATTGGCTTTTATTAGTAGTGGAGTCGGAATCTTAAGAAGACCCACGGTTCTTTCTCACTTAACATTTATCGGATTGAGTTCGACTCAACCAGTGACGTCATCGAAGAGGGATATTAAGACTGAGCTTATTGACGTAAATCTTCCGGCTATTGAGCTAACAATTGTTTGAGAGACAGCTGATTGCTAGAGTATTACAGTCTGTGAGCTCGTAATTGAGAAAATGCCCGCAAATGTACGCCGTATGTTATTTTTTCATCCACAAACGTAAGATTTCAGCGACAGAATCTTATATTGATTGTTTCCAAGCCAGAGCGTGTCAGTCCATTATGTGATAGCCATTACTTCTGTCGTAACATTAGCAACTTTAGATCAATTTCATTTCTAGGGCTGCACTCTGACAAAAGCAGTCTAATGAGATAGTTTTGAAAAATAAACAAACAAACACAGCATGAAAACCAAATAAAATTTACTTCAAGAGAAATGAATCACACGCCTACGCCTACAAATTAGTGGACGTTCGTTGTTTTCTCAGTTTGTTTCAATATCCGACTTTCCCGCTGGAGCAGAATAAACCAAATTGGAGAAAAAACATGTGGAAAATAAAATAAAAAATATCACCTAACGTTAACTTTGTGTTCTTATAAAGACTTTCATATCGACAGAAGAAAACTAACACCAAACGTATTTCTAACTGCAATATGAGACTATGACGTTTAATCTACAGTTGTCGTAATGGCCTACAATATTACACAATTAATATTTTGATCAGCTTTCATTGCAATCGCCTCATCGGTTTCAGAGATACGATCGATCAAAGATTCCAAGAAGGACATTGTATTATCATGGTTTTGAAATACGTTCTGCCGTATTTTACTTGCGTGACTCAACGTAATGATTATCCCAAAGAAATTCAGCACTTCAACATATTTTGTTTGAAGTTGCCTGTCAAAGCATTATCATAAATACATTGTAAATGGCAGCAAAAGGATACAACTCCTTTATAGATAAATAATGGATATGTTTTTTTTCTGCTTCTACTCAAATACTGAATATGCTTTGATAAGCTTTATCGTTTATTACAAACTTCAAACCTCAATATAGGACAGTCTTGAATACTCATCGTAATGTTCTTGACATTGACCTGCGTTCAGTAGTTGTTCTTAAATATTTTGGAGAAAAAAATGGCTCAAACTTAGGTAACGTCAGACGTCTTGATTCAATGGAATGGGTAAACAGTTACGTTGTGATAGTATAGAGAACGGTTTTAGAAACGTTCCATTCTGTTTAGTTCCCTATCTACATTGTAGCCCAATGTGAATCATACCTGATAAGAGGATCCCATGAAAACATCTTATGCAATATAACGGACGTGGTTCTAATGCGTTGTTCATGATGGGTAAGGACATATGCAGTATTCCTCACGCTCTCTAGCAATCGCGGAAAAAGTAGCTTATTCCCGAGCATCACCTAATGAGCTTTATGATACAGCCACTATATAGCATGTAGGACTGTCTGTGTGATAATCACAAATATCTGAGCTTTATGCTACTAAGGAATCAGAAATAATAACATCATGGTGCGATTTCTTACGACCGCCATACATTACGTAAGACTGCTGATGTAAAAGTCAAACATATCTGATAAAATGATTTATGGAAAACACAGAACGCAACCAAAAGTTGAAACTATCAGACTCGGTTTTCTTGTGCCTATTCACGAGGAGAAATTAAACATGCAACATCCATTACACCCCTAACATCGGCTTGAGCGGTTGTCTATTCTAGGGCAACACTGAAAAGGCTCGCTTATTCAACGGAATAAGAAGTTATAATCACTCGCCTGAGTGGCGTAAAATGGCCGCCATACTGCACCAAAGATTACTGCTGTGATAGTCAACAATATACATGTATAGTAAAATTATCCATTGAAATCACAGAACGCAACCAAAAGAAGAAAACAATATTCAGAAAGGTTCGTCCCCGAAATAACCATGTGTGTATTTGAACAAATGATTGTACTGAGAGAAATATTGACATAGGGACATGGAACGCTTACCGTGACCAAGTTTTGTGAAAATCGGTCGATTGTTTTCCTTATAAGGGCGAAAATGCGCGTACCGGCTCGCCCCCATGTACTTGATAAAACACTATCAGATAATGCTACGTACATAACTGAACATTCACGGCGTTCTGTCACCCGGATATGACGTCGTGATTAAACGTTATCTTCTCACTTCAAAGGAAATGTAATCACAACAGAAATATTTACGTAAGATGAGTCTTATTACTTCTTAGTGCCAGAAAAATAGAACACAAACGTCCCTGGAATAACAATTGATAATGCCACGTTCACACACGATAAACCTGTTTTATTATTTGGAAGGACACGAATCGATAAATCTTAGATGGACAATTATAACAACTAACGACGACACTTCAGACGTGAGAACTGTTTAGTGTGTCTGTGTTTGTCTCAGGGGCACATCTATATTTGATGCGACTGGCCGTATCACTTCACAAAGGATATATTCTTTTTCATTTTAATCCGTTATAACAACAATAATTCTTTAATGCTAGTCGTACTATTTAATACCTGAGTATTACAATTATTATCATACTGTCTTGCCAGCAGCCGAAAATTGGCTGGAATGGACAAAACTAACTCGGATTGATATTTTGAATACTTTAAACACATCATGGTAGATTTTGAATAAGTTTATTATCTACCATTCACAATTTCATTAATTTCATTTATTATCTAATCTATCATGTATTCTCTCATAAATTTTATCATATATTCTCTGAAACAAACACAACCAACAATAAATATTATAACATATTAACTAAAACCATTAATGTAGAGTTTGTTTGATGATGATGGCTTACAAAATTACAATTTAGTTTTTATAATACTTTTATATCTCGATTGCGATAAAAGCTCTGAGCTTATATAAATTGCTCTCGAGTCTGCTTCCTGGGTAGAACCAGTACTGAGTGTTGTTTTATGAGAGACATCATGTCGAGCGGAGGATCAAACCCGCAACCTTTTGCGTGAGCGGCCAAACACTCTATCCATAACACTTCCTCCCCGGTTACAGTTAAATAAGAAATTAAAAATATTTTGGTTATTTAATATATACTGAACGGAACAGCTAACCATCCACTACTGAATGGAACAGCTAACCCGTCACTACTGAACGGAACAGCTAACCCGCATCTACTGAACGGAACAGCTAACCCGCCACTACTGTACGGAACAGCTAACCCGCCACTACTGATCGGAACAGCTAACCCGCCACTACTGTACGGAACAACTAACCCATCACTTATGTACGGAACCGCCACTACTGAACGGAACAGCTAACCCGCCACCACTGAACGGAACAGCTAACCCGCCACCTCTGAACGGAACAGCTAACCACCACTGATGAACGGAACAGCTAACCGCCACCACTGTACGGAACAGCTAACTCGCCACTACTGTACGGAACAGCTAACCCGTCACTACTGGACAGACCACTACTGAATAGAACAGCTTACCCGCCACTACTGAACAGAACAGCTAACCCGCCACTACTGTACGGAAGAGCTAACCCGTCACTACTGAACAGAACAGCTAACCCGCCATTTCTGTACGGAACGGCTTATCCGTCACCACTGAACGGAACAGCTAACCCGCCACTACTGTACGGAACAGCCAATACTGTACGAAACAGCTAACCCGCCACTGCTGTACGGAACAGCTAACCCGCCACTACTGTACGGAAAAGCCAATATTGTACTGAACAGCTTACCCGCCACTGCTGTACGGAACAGCTAACCCGCCACTACTGTTTGGAACAGCTAATCCGCCACTTTTGTATCTGCAATATCTCCGACAAAATATTGAGTAGCGCTTAAAAGTTGTATGCGACATTAACAGACAATTATGTGTGGAGTTCACATGGTCACAACGTTATTTCTTATCCAAGTCCAAGTTTCAAGGAAATTGCTTCTTTTTGAATAAGTATATAAAACACTTTTTAAAATTTGAAAATCATGTAACAATGATTTAAGTTTTACTAAAAAATTTGATAAATAAATACTAATATGTTTTTATGCTGATAATAGTATTTAATAATGCTATTTGTAATATAGTTTTTTTGTTGTAAACACCATTTTCAACACGATTCAGGTTATATATGACATGTCCTGTTTTACTGTTGGAGGAAAACCTAAGATTGAATCAGAGTAGAATCACCGTCCATCTCATGGTATTTTTAACTTGTAGATGCTGTCTTCTTTGACAAATGTTCTCTTTCTTTTTAATGAATAATTTAAATGGGCATGTATCAAATTTGCCAAGACTTTTTGTTTGTATATTGCAACAATTGCGTAAAACCTGTTGGATATAATGTAACTTAGAGAAGCATGTGGGAGATTGTTTGTAGTTAGATATATGTTGTAGGATGTGTAGAAGTGATTATATTAATATGCACTTTAAATGATTGCGATAAAAACATGTTACAACCGGGTATATTCAAATTAACTATAGTATTAAGATAATGGTTTGTCTAATAACATTCAAGAATTAAACTGAGTCGTGTTAAATATTCGAATATTTCTTGTAGAATAGTTCCTTTCTGCTAGCAGTGTTTGATTTTATTCTCATTTCAATCCTCAGCAACAAAAATATTTTATGTAAACACTACACATAGTGGTAAATAACACGTTATGCAGTTTATTCTGCCATCTGGGATAGATTCATATCATCAAACACAAATTTGCCTGGCAGTAAAACAGCAACACGAGATCTTTTATTTGTAAACAAAACAGCTAATTATAGAAATAACATTGTAGGCAACTGATAATTACGCTGATATAATCAACAATACCGACATTCATTGCTTTAAATCGCTTAATGTTTTGAGCAAAATGAGAACTTTTAGCTTAAGATGTACTAGCATGGCATGAGAGAAGAGTGTAATGCCATTTATCGCATGTTACGTATTGTAATGGGTTTAATAACTTGAGGCCAACTTAGATTGTATCTTAAGCCTGAAGAGCCACCGACCTTCCGCAAGTAGATGACAAACATTTACACATAACGTTACTCGGACAGAGTTGGGCTCGAACATGCGACTTCAGCGAATATGATCTTTAGAAAGTGAATGAATCCACTCGGTCACGGAAGACTGCATATCCGAATCCTACAGCATGTTTGTTTTTGTTTACATGTTTTCAAAATAATGTCTAAAAATGTTTATTAAGTTCAATGTATCAAATACAAAAGTTTATTACAAAGTAATACGTTACATTTTGATTTTGTATAAAACAAACATATTCAGCCATTGGAAAACGTTAACTATGGTTCGGGACTTTCCGCACCAAATTAATTATGACCAATTAAAGTCTAAAATTCCAATCCAAAAACGTCTTAATTGTAGCATTGTCGCAATTATTGGACAACTAGACAACTGTCTCACTGCAAATTAGACCCCGGAAATGCACCGAACATTTGTTTCCATCATCTTGACCGTTTACAGTCACCTAAATCTGTAAAAAGACTGATTCTCACCACAAACTAGTTATTACTTCAGGTAACAAATAAAAAAGTATATAAATATATATATATATATATATAGCAGAGGAACGAGACATTGCAGGCTTAAGAGAGTATTAAGCAATGTTTACATACGTTAAATGCACCTCATGTAGAATTGTTAAATCTTGATATCAACCATTTAAGTCAGAAAATGTCACTCACGTCCGTAATAATTGACTTTATGTAGGAATAAAAGGATCCAATACAGCATACATGTTATAAAATGCTTACAGGAAATAATACAAACTAGCGCCAAATACACGTTATATTATATAATTAGAAAAAAATATTACACATATACATCAAATTCACTTTAAATGACGCAAACAAGAAGAAATGATACATTCACTTTAAATGACGCCAACAGGAAGAAATAATACAAACACATTGGCGAACTCAAATTACTTGATGCTATGCTGCGGTCACCTCTATTAAGCAGCTATTTGTCTTAAGCAACCATATTTGCTATACCCCATTGTTATGCTTTAAGTGCATATTCACCTGTATTAAGAAACTACCTGTCTTAGAATGCCACTTTTGCTCATTCCCTTGACTGGCTGCTTAAGACAGGTTTGACTGTATAGAGATGAACCACCGGTGATATCAAGTGGACATAAAACACGTATTATTTGCAAAAAGTGCAATGGTTTTTGTGAAATGGGTGGGGTTGTAAATTGCTTCGCTACAGGCATAATTGTCGTAACTGTCAAGCAAAAAATACATTTTTTTTATGGTCACATTATACTACCATTGTTTCATCTCTATACAGAGACGGCGTTCGTCTTTGTTTTGTAAGATTTCATGAATTATTAAGGAAGCTTTCGCAAAAGTGTTACCTGAAGCGGGTACTTCGATTTTTTGCCCAATCCGTAGCATAAAGTCACGTGGATTCGCCACCGTGATACACCAAATACGCATTACTTGACGTCATTTGGAAGACGCCAACAGGAAGCTAAGAAAAACTTAATTCTTTCTATAAAACGTTATGCCTGTCTCCGAGAGAAAACATTAAAATCTATTTTGACTTTTATCCTGCTGCAGAGGTTTAGTTTAATCACACGGGTTTGACTAATGATGCTTGCTGCTTTCAAATTACGAGTTTTATTTTGCAACATTGAGGCAGCGTTTTGTAAATGTTTCTCAATCAATATGTAAAGCATTTGATAATCAATTTTGGATGTATATCGTGTTTCATTATATCATTTTATTATATGAGTTGTAGTCATGTGAAGCTGAAGTTTGTCATAGGATTATGAATCATATTTCTTATCATCAAGCTATCCATAATTCATATGGCTTCATCTATTACGTATCGATTTGCTGATAACACATCTTCTGCGTCTCACAAAATGCCATAAATTGTTTTATTTCATTACTGCGCATTATTAATACAAGTATAGCACCAGTTGATGCCCATGCCCAGCTCTCTATAATATTATACTGGATATCATTTAAACAGTCTAAGAGAGAGAGAGAGAGAGAGAGAGAGAGAGAGAGAGAGAGAGAGAGAGAGAGAGAGAGACACACACACAGACAGACAGACAGACAGACAGACAGACAGACAGACAGACAGACAGACAGACAGACAGACAGGGAATGATGAAGGAGAGAGAGGTAGATAGAAGCCTCCTTTTGCCATGGTAGCATAATGTTTGCATTTAAAGAATGTTTTATTAATTGGGTTTGAAATAATTTCAAAATGGTTTATAGTGGTTGTGATTTATTGCTGCCGATTAGTAAATCAAAAACGGGCATAGCACATACTGCAATAAGACATGACTGGTATTATAAAAGTGTCTCTTAACAGGTGCATGTATTTATGAGAATTTGACCATTTTTACAATATATTATGATGTCACTAGTCCGAGAGAAGGAGACAGTAATCACAAAAAAAACAGAAGCATGTTACTCGTGGCACTACTAGCCACGGACAAGGAACTAGTAATTACCAAGTACCAGATCCCGGTTTCATGAAAATACTGAAATCTGCTCTTTTACTTAAACTCAAATAATGTGCTAAAGTTTAGTATGAAATTGAATTCATTACTGTATGTTATTGTTAATGTTGAAATAAATTTTATAAATGTATTGCATTTTAAAGTTTCAGCTTTGTTTAAGTGTATTAGATAAAATAAATGTATAGTGTGGTATATTTTTTTGCGATTTAACAGTTTATATCACAGAGCTAGATATAAATATTTAGTGGTGTATTTAAATGTAATTAAACGTAAAGTGTATTTAGATTAAGTTTATTGACTAGTATATTCTGTAGTGTATTGGCTATTATATTCTGTAGTGTATTGACTAGTATATTCTGTAGTGTATTCTGTAGTATATTCTGTAGTGTATTCTGTAGCATATTCTGTAGTGTATTTTGCAGTATATCTGTAGTATATTCTGTAGTGTATTATGTAGTGTATTCTGTAGTGTATTCTGTAGTGTATTCTGCAGTATCTGTAGTATATTCTGTAGTGTATTATGTAGTGTATTCTGTAGTGTATTCTGTAGTATATTCTGTAGTATATTCTGTAGTGTATTCTGTAGTGTATTCTGCAGTATCTGTAGTATATTCTGTAGTGTA
Organism: Panopea generosa; assembly: GCA_029582155.1. Lineage (NCBI taxonomy): Eukaryota > Metazoa > Mollusca > Bivalvia > Adapedonta > Hiatellidae > Panopea > Panopea generosa. The sequence continues at coordinate 2,112,107 of CM055897.1, read as the reverse complement.
TTATGTAGTGTATTCTGTAGTATATTCTGTAGTATATTCTGTAGTGTATTCTGTAGTGTATTCTGTAGTGTATTCTGTAGTATATTCTGTAGTATATTCTGTAGTGTATTCTGTAGTGTATTCTGTAGTGTATTTGATAGTGTATATAGTAATTTATTTCATAGATCATGTCGTGATGTATTTAACATTTTCATTTCAAAGCTTATTTGGTAGTGTATTTAATAGTTTATTTTATAGTGTATTTTATAGTATATTTAATAGTTTATTTTATAGTGTATTTTATAGTCGACTCAAAGCGTATTTAATAATGTATTTTGTAATGTGTTAAACATTGTACTTTATATAGTGTATTAAGTTTTGTATAATAGTGTATTTTTTAGTGTAGTTATAATGTAAAGTATATTGTATTTTAGTGTTTTTGCAAACTGTATTTCTAGCCTAATAAAATGAGTTAACATTTATTCATAGTTTCATATTTAACATTTGTTTCAACTTTTGATTACAATAATTATATTTAAACTTACACAATCGCCATTATCATAACACAAATTATCGAATAAAAGTCCCCACGCTGTTTTATAGATATTGAACAAGTTCCCTTATTATTAAGTAATATTCCCTGATATACTCACAGCCTTTTATAAAATAGAAGAATATCATATTAAAATATGGTAACTGGATGCTGGCATTACTCGGGAGATGTACCATTATATTAATTTTAAAATAATTGCAAATTCCAGTAAACACAACCACGGTCTTTGAATCACGCACAACACGTGTGGAATTCCGATAAAATAAAGCTCTATTTTATAGCAATATGATTGAAGAGATTATTTTATGCGCATCTCTTGAAACTATTTATATAAATAACTACAATTACTCCACGTGAATACTCGAAAGAGTGGCTCCTGGCGCATCGCTTTCATTCTTCTACATTTTTCAGTATTGTCCGGGTTCCACGCGCATGATTCAGAACGCGCCTTTGAGAGGGTCTTGCTATATGTGTACATAACATCGACTGAGTTGTTTTTAAATCAATAAGATATAAAGTAAAAAGCGCTGGTCATATCTATATCGCTTAATGTGTAACGATACTGATTGTGTTTATATTTAGCGAAAACGTATTTGGAAAGCTCTTTAACAATGAGTGATTGTCGGCTCAGTGCGAAAGTATGTATCAATTGTTAATGACATCAACAGTGATTTCAATACGCACTGTGTGCAGTTGCTTCCATGCGTAGTGTTGTGCAGATGTTGTGCGGCATGTGTTAGCTATATTCTAGGAAATACTTCGATAGTGGCAATGGATTTGTTAAAGTGTTTGTTTTTTGTTCTTGGTAAGTAAATTGGCATCGACACACATACATATATCATAGCATTTCTTCAATTATGCGCAAATTAAGTATTTTGAACTGCAACCTCTTTTATACAAGTATTACTAAATTAAAAGTAATATTTCTCTTTTTGAAAGTATTTTTATGGTTGTATATCCATCACCTTATGAATTTCTATACAAGTATTTCTTATAACTACAAGACTTAGTACTAGTATTTCTATATATTAATGTTTCTGAAATGACAAATATTAGTGTTTCTATCATTATGCGTTGTACAATATTAGCCCTATATCTACAAAAACTTATTTACTAGTATTTCTGTAATAAAATTACTTATATACTAGTACTTCCATCAATACAAGTACTTATTAACTTGTATTTCTATAGTAAAAATATTTATACTTGTACATCTATTACTTATATACTAGTATTTCTATCATAACAAGATTTTACAACAACGAATGCTTATACACAGTGACTAATGTTTCTACCACAACGAGTGCTTATACACTCGTGTTTTATCACAACAACTGTTTATACACAGTGACTAGAGTTTCTACCACAACGACTGCTTATACACTAGTGTTTTATCCCAACGACTGTTTATACACAGAGACTAGTGTTTCTACCACAACGAGTGCTTATACACTAGTGTTTTATCCCAACGACTATTTATACACAGAGACTAGTGTTTCTACCACAACGAGTGCTTATACACTCGTGTTTTATCACAACAACTGTTTATACACAGTGACTAGTGTTTCTACCACAACGAGTGCTTATACACTCGCGTTTTATCACAACAACTGTTTATACACAGTGACTAGTGTTTCTACCACAACGAGTGCTTATACACTCGCGTTTTATCACAACAACTGTTTATACACAGTGACTAGTGTTTCTACCACAACGAGTGCTTATACACTCGCGTTTTATCACAACAACTGTTTATACACAGTGACTAGAGTTTCTATCACAATGAGTGCTTATACACTCGTGTTTTATCACAACGACTGTTTATACACAGTGACTAGTGTTTCTGTCACAACGAGTGCTTATACACTCGTGTTTTATCACAACAACTGTTTATACACAGTGACTAGAGTTTCTATCACAATGAGTGCTTATACACTCGTGTTTTATCACAACGACTGTTTATACACAGTGACTAGTGTTTCTATCACAACGACTGTTTATTAACTAGTGTTTTATCAGAACGATTGTTTATACACAGTGACTAATGTTTCTATCACAACGAGTGCTTAAACACTGGTGTTTCTACCAGAACGAGTGGTTATACACTGGTGGTTCTACCACAACGAGTGCTTATACACTAATGTTTCTATCACAACGAGTGCTTATACACTCGTGTTTATACCAGAACGAACGCTTATACACTGGTGGTTCTACCACAACGAGTGCTTATACACTGGTGGTTCTACCACAACGAGTGCTTATACACTGGTGGTTCTACCACAACGAGTGCTTATACACTAGTGTTTCTACCACAACGAGTGCTTATACACTGGTGGTTCTACCACAACGAGCGCTTATACACTAGTGTTTCTACCACAACGAGTGCTTATACACTAATGTTTCTATTAGAATGAGTGCTTATACACTGGTGGTTCTACCACACAAGTGTTTATACATTAGTGTTTCTACCAGAACGAGCGCTTATACACTGTTGGTTCTACAAGAACGAGTGCTTATACTCTAGTGTTTCTATCACAACGAGTGCTTCTACACTCGTGTTACTACCAGAACGAGTGCTTATATATCAGTGTTTCTACATCAACAAGTGTTTATACACTAGTGTATCTACCAGAACGAGTGCATATACAATAGTGTTTCTAACACAACGAGTGCATATACAATAGTTATTCTACCAGAACGGGTCTTTTTACACTGGCGTTTCTACCACAACGTGAGCTTATACATTCGTGTTTCTACCACGAGTGTTTATACACTAGTGTTTCTACCACAACGATGTGTTTATATACTAGTGTTTCTACTTTAACGAGTGTTAATACAGTAGTGTTTCTACAACAACGAGTGCTTATACATCAATGTTTCTATCATAACGAGTGGTTATACACTCGTTTCTACCAGAATGAGTGCTTATACACTAGTGTTTCTACCACAACGAGTTGTTATACTCTCGTGTTTCTACCACAACGAGTGTTTATACACTAGTGTTTTTACCACGACGAGTGCTTATACATTAGTGTTTCTACCAGAACGAGTGCTTATACATTTGTGTTTCTACCAGAACGAGTGTTGTACACTAGTGTTTCTACCAGAACAAGGGATTATACATTAGTATATTTCTACCCATCGAGTCTTTATACTTCAACCACAACTTGAGCTTATACACTTGTGTTTGTTCCCCATTGAGAGCTTATGTACGCGTGTTTTAACCAGAACGAGTGCTTATACACTGGTTATTCTACCAGAACAAGTTTTTTACACTGGTCTTCCACCAAAATAATGCTTATACACTAGTGTTACCACCTCAACGAGAGCTTATAAACTAGTGTTTCTACTACAAATAGTGTTTATACACAAGGGTTTCTACCAGAACGAATGCGTTAACACAGGGTACTCTATCAAAACAAGTCTTTTTACACTGGTGTTACCACCTCAACGAGAGCTTATACACTAATGTTTCTATTACAACGAGTATTATGCACTAGTGTTTTTACCAGATTGAGTGTTTATACACAAGGGTTTCTACCAGAACGAATGCGTAAACCCAGGGTACTCTATCAAAACAAGTCTTTTACACTGGTGTTCTACCAAAACGAATGCTTATACACTGGTGTTACCACCTCAACGAGAGCTTATACACTAATGTTTCTATTACAACGAGTGTTTATGCACTAGTGTTTTTACCAGATTGAGTGCTCATACACAAGGGTTTCTACCAGAACGAATGCGTAAACCCAGGGTACTCTATCAAAACAAGTCTTTTACACTGGTGTTCTACCAAAACGAATGCTTATACACTGGTGTTACCACCTCAACGAGAGCTTATACACTAATGTTTCTATTACAACGAGTGTTTATGCACTAGTGTTTTTACCAGATTGAGTGCTCATACACAAGGGTTTCTACCAGAACGAATGCGTAAACCCAGGGTACTCTATCAAAACAAGTCTTTTACACTGGTGTTCTACCAAAACGAATGCTTATACACTGGTGTTACCACCTCAACGAGAGCTTATACACTAATGTTTCTATTACAACGAGTGTTTATGCACTAGTGTTTTTACCAGATTGAGTGCTCATACACAAGGGTTTCTACCAGAACGAATGCGTAAACCCAGGGTACTCTATCAAAACAAGTCTTTTACACTGGTGTTCTACCAAAACGAATGCTTATACACTGGTGTTACCACCTCAACGAGAGCTTATACACTAATGTTTCTATTACAACGAGTGTTTATGCACTAGTGTTTTTACCAGATTGAGTGCTCATACACAAGGGTTTCTACCAGAACGAATGCGTAAACCCAGGGTACTCTATCAAAACAAGTCTTTTACACTGGTGTTCTACCAAAACGAATGCTTATACACTGGTGTTACCACCTCAACGAGAGCTTATACACTAATGTTTCTATTACAACGAGTGTTTATGCACTAGTGTTTTTACCAGATTGAGTGCTCATACACAAGGGTTTCTACCAGAACGAATGCGTAAACCCAGGGTACTCTATCAAAACAAGTCTTTTACACTGGTGTTCTACCAAAACGAATGCTTATACACTGGTGTTACCACCTCAACGAGAGCTTATAAACTAGTGTTTCTACCACAACGAGTACTTATACATGACTGTTTCTAACACAACAAGTGTATATCCACTAGGGTTTCTACCAGAAAGAGTGTTTATACACTCGCGTTTCTACCAGAACGAGTGTTTATTCACCAGTGTTTTTACCACAACGAGTGTTTATACACTAGTGTTTCTCCCACTACGAGTGTTTATACACTAATATTTCAAACATAACGAGTGTTTATACACTAGTGTTTCCATCACAATGGGTGGTTATACACTAGTGTTTCTACCACAACGAGTGTACTCTTCCAGAACAAGTCTTTTTACACTGGAATTTCTAACACAACGTGAGCTTATACTCTAGTGTTTCTACCAGAACAAATGTTTAAACACTAGGGTTACTACCAGAAAGAGTGTTTATACACTAGTGTTTTTACCAGAACAAATGTTTAAACACTAGGGTTTCTACCAGAAAGAGTGTTTATACCCAAATGTTTCTACCAAAACGAGTGCTTATACACTAGTGTTTTAACACGACGAGTGCTTATACACTTGTGTTTCTACCAGAACAAGTGTTTATACACTAGTGTATTACAAGAACGAGTGCTTATTAACAAGTATTTCTACCACAACGATTGTTTATACTAGTGTTTCTACCAGAACGAGTGCTTATACAATAATGTTTTTACCACAACGAGTGTTTATACACAGTGTTTCTACCAGAACGAGTGTTTATACACCAGTGTTTCTACCACAACGAGTGCTCATACAATAGTGTTTTTACCACAACGAGTCATTATACACTAGTGTTTCTACCACATCGAGTGTTTATTCACTAATATTTCTGTCACAACGAGAACTTTTACACTACTGTTTCTACCACAACGGGTGGTTACACACTAGTGTTTCTACCACAACGGATGGTTATACACTAGTGTTTCTAACATAACGAGTGCATGAACACTAATGTTTCTACCACAACGAGTGTTTATACACTAGTTTTTCTACCACAACGGGTGGTTATACGCTAGTGTTTTTACCGCAGTGAGTGCTTATACACTAGTGTTTCTACCACAACGAGTGCTTATGCACTTATGTTTTTACCACAACAAGCGCTTCTACACTAATGTTTCTACCACAACGAGTGCTTATACGCTAGTGTTTCTACCACAACGAGTGCATTAACACTGGGTACTCTACCAGAACAAGTATTTTTATACTGAAGTTTCTAACACAACACGAGCTCATACACTAGTGTTTCTACCAGAACGAGTGCTTATACACTTTTGTTTCTACCAGAACGAGTGTTTATACACTAGTGTTTCTACCAGGACGAGTGTTTATACAGTAGTGTTTCTACCACAACGAGTGTTTATAAACAAGTGTTTGTACCAGAACGAGTGCTTATATAAAAGTGTTTTTACCCCCAACGAGTGTTTAAACACTTATGTTTCTACCACAACGAGTGCTTATACACTAGTGTTTCTACCACAACGAGCGCTTATACACTAATGTTTCTACCACAACGAGTGCTTATACACTAGTGTTTTTACCACAAGAGTGCACGAGTTCACTCGTGTCTCGTATTTCTTCTACAACGAGTGCGTATACATTATCTACCACAACGAGTGCTTATACACAAGTGTTTTTACCACAACGAGTGCTTATACACTAGTGTTTCTACCACAACGAGTGCTTATACAGAAGTGTTTTTACAACAACGAGTGCTTATACACTACAGTTTTTACCACTTCAAGTTTGATATATTAATATTTTTTTAACAAAATATTAGAATATTACATGGGTTAGAGGTAAGGTAGAGGAATAAATTCTCCTGTGGCATTCAGGCTCTGCTGAGTTTCCGTTATGGTATGTTATACCATCGGGTGCTATAAGAGGATCAGTTCGCCCAATCACTTTTTTCCTGGGATCCTGAACGGTTAACCAGTACTCGGGAAACCTCATCTCCGCAGGTTATTGATAATTTTTCCACTTGAAACAGCAGTCAGAGACGAATAATGAGTTACATGCCAGAAAAATATTTCTTTCTCAACCTTGGCCAAGTATGAAAGAAAACAAGTTTGGATAAAAATTCCACCCTTGGTAGGGCTGCTTTCGCGGTAACTCCTAGTCCTACCAGTATTGACCTTTTCTATACATAATCTGCCTCTATAGTAGTACTCCCCTCACTAAAAATATGTATACTGATATTCCAGCACTACAAGTATTTCTATATCAGAATCTAGTATTTACCTCACTATAAGTACTAACTAGTGTATACTCGTACTCATATTCCCCATAAAACAAACACTCTTACACTAACATTCCCCTCACTACAAGTACGTCTCTTCTTGTATTCTCCTCACTACGAGTACGTCTCTTCTTGTATTCGCCTAACTACACGTACTCCTCTTCTAGTATTCTTTTCACTGCAAATACTTCTCTTCTAGTTTTCTCCTCACTACAAATACTTCTCTTCTAGTATTCGTATCACTGCAAGTACTTCTATAATAGAATTATCCTCATTTCAAGTACTTCTATAATAGAATAATCCTGACCACAAGTACTTCTCTTCGGGTATTATCCTCAACACAAGAACTTCTCTTCTGGTATTATCCTCACCACAAATACTTCTCTTCTGGTATTCTCCTCACTACAAATACTTTTCTTCTAGTATTCCTCTCACTATAAGTATTTCTCTTCTAGTATACTCCTCACTACAAATACTTCTCTTCTAGTATTCTCTCACTATAAGTACTTTTTTTCTGGTATTATCCTCACCACAAGTACTTCTCTTCTGGTATTCTCTTCACTACAAGTACTCATCTTGGTATATTTTCTTCACTTCTCTTCTAGTATTCTCTTCACTACAAGTACTTCTCTTCTAGTATTCTCTTCACTACATGTACTTCTCTTCTAGTATTCTCTTCAGTACAAGTACTTCTCTTCTAGTATTCTCTTTACTACATGTACTTCTCTTCTAGTATTCCTCTCACTACAAGTACTCCTCTTCTAGTACAAATACTTTTCTTCTAGTATTCCTCTCACTATAAGTACTTCTCTTCTGGTATTATCCTCACCACAAGTACTTCTCTTCTGATATTCTCTTCATTACAAGCACTCATCTTGTAGTATTCTCCTCACGTCTCTTCTAGTTTCCTCTCGATATAAGTACTTCTCTTCTAGTATTCTCTTCACTACATGTACTTCTCTTCTAGTATTCCTCTCACTGTAAGTACTTCTCTTCTAGTATTCTCTTCACTACATGTACTTCTCTTCTAATATTCTCTTCAGTACAAGTACTTCTCTTTTAGTATTCTCTTCACAACATGTACTTCTCTTCTAGTATTCCTCTCACTACAAGTACTCCTCTTCTAGTATTCTCCTCACTACAAATACTTCTCTTCTAGTATTCCTCTCAATATAAGTACTTGTCTTCTAGTATTCTCTTCACTACATGTACTTCTCCTCTAGTATTCCCTTCACTACAAGTACTTCTCTTCTAGTATTCCTCTCACTTTAAGTACATCTCTTCTAGTATTCACTTCACTACAAGTACTTCTCTTCTAGTATTCTCTTCACTACATGTACTTCTCTTCTAGTATTTCCCTCACTTTAAGTACATCTCTTCTAGTATTCTCTTCACTACAAGTACTTCTATTCTAGTATTCTCTTCACTACAAGTACTTCTCTTCTCGTATTCCTCTCACTATAAGTGCATCTCTTCTAGTATTCTTTTTACTACAAGTACTTCTCTTCTAGTATTCTCTTCACTGCATGTACTTCTCTTCTAGTATTTTCCTCACTATAAGTACTTATTTTCTAGTATTCTCTTCACTACATTTACTTCTCTTCTAGTATATTCTTCACTACATGTACCTCTCTTCTAGTATTTTCCTCACTATAAGTACTTCAGTTTTAGTATTCTCTTCACTACATGTACTTCTCTTTTAGTATTGTCCTCACTATAAGTACTTCTCTTCTAGTATTCTCTTCACTACAAGTACGTAACTTCTAGTATACTCCTCACTACAAGTACTTATAAATAGTATTCTCCTCACTATAAGTACTTCTCTTCTAGTATTCTCTTAGCTACATGTACTTCTCTTTTAGTATTCTCTTCACTATAAGTACTTCCCTTCTAGTATTCTCTTCACTACAAGTACTTCTCTTCTGGTATTCTCTTCACTACATGTACTTCTCTTCTAGTATTCTCTTCACTACATGTACTTCTCTTCTAGTATTTTCCTCACTATAAGTACTTCTCTTCTAGTATTCTCTTCACTACAAGTACTTCTCTTCTAGTATTCTCTTCACTTCATGTACTTCTCTTCTAGTTTTCTCTTCACTACAAGTACTTCTCTTCTAGTATTCTCTTAGCGACATGTACTTCTCTTCTAGTATTCTCTTCACTATAAGTACTTCCCTTTTAGTATTTTCTTCACTACAAGTACTTCTCTTCTAGTATTCTCTTCACTACAAGTACTTCTCTTCTAGTATTTTCCTCACTATAAGTAGTTCTCTTCTAGTATTCTCTTCACTACAAGTACTTCTCTTCTAGTATTCTCTTCACTTCATGTACTTTTCTTCTAGTTTTCTCTTCACTACAAGTACTTCTCTTCTAGTATTCTCTTAGCTACATGTACTTCTCTTCTAGTAATTCTTCACTATAAGTACTTCCCTTCTAGTATTCTCTTCACTACAAGTACTTCTCTTCTGGTATTCTCTTCACTACATGTACTTCTCTTCTAGTATTCTCTTCACTACATGTACTTCTCTTCTAGTATTTTCCTCACTCTTAGTATTTCTCTTCTAGTATTCTCTTCTATACAAGAACTTCTCTTCTAGTATTCTCTTCACTTCATGTACTTCTCTTCTAGTATTCTCTTCACTACATGTACTTCTCTTCTAGTATTCTCTTCACTACAAATACTTCTCTTCTAGTATTCTCTTCACTATAATTACTTCTCTTCAAGTATTCTCTTCACTTCAAGTACGTAACTTCTAGTATACTCATCACTACAAGTACTTCTATAAAAGAATTATCGTTAATGCCAGTACTTCTCTTCTAGTATTTTTCATCACAACAAGTACCTCTGTAATAGTATAATCCTAACTACAAGTACTTCTCTTCTAGTATTCTCCTCATTACATGTATTTCTGTATACTTTTATCCTCATAACAAGTACTTCTCTTCTAGTATTATCCCCAGTACAAGTACTTCTCTTCTAGTATTATCCTCACTACATGTACTTCTCTTCTAGTATTCTCCTCATTACATGTCCTTCTCTTCTAGTATTCTCATCACTACAAGTACTTCTCCTCTAGTATTTTCCTGACTACAAGTACTTATCTTCTAGTATTCTCCTCACTACAAGTACTTCTCCTCTAGTATTCTCCTCACTACAAGTACTTCTCCTCTAGTATTCTCCTCACTTTAAGTACTTATCGTCTAGTATTCTCCTCAGTACAAGTACTCTATGATAGTATTCGCCTTATAACAAGTACTTCTCTTATAGTATCCTCCTCACTACAAGTACTTTTTTTCTAGTATCCTCCTCACTACAAGTACTCCTCTTCAAGTATCCTCCTCACTACAAGTACTTCTCGTCTAGTATTCGCCTCACTACAAGTACTTCTCTTTTAGTATTCTCCTGACCATAAGTACTTATGTTCTAGTATTCTCCACACTACACGTACTTCTGTAATAACATTTTCCTCCTCACTACAAATACTTCTCTTCTAGTATTTCCAAACTTCAAGTACTTCTCTTCTAGTATTCGCCTCACTACAAGTACTTCTCTTTTAGTATACTCCTCACTACGAGTTTTCTTTACCTATATTTCCTTTAATCCAAGCTCTACAAATACTAATATTCTAGTATTCCTTTCATTTAAAGTATCACAAGTACTTCTGTTCCCATTATTACATGAACTTGCACGCTAAAACATATACCCTTTAACTGCGTCTAAATACAATATAATATATAATATCTCAATTACTACCTGTCGTGTTATACCTGTTTTCCATCTATAACAACATATATAGTTCGTATATGTGCATGTACTTCAACATCATTATTATTATACTCGAGTATGTGATTCTAAACCTTTACTTGTATAACCACAAGTACTTCAATATTTGAGATTTTATCACGACATGTAGTTCAGTATGTGAGATTATATCACTACACTGACTTAAATATGATAATTTTCATTACAAGTACTTTTATTAGAAGTTCGACTCTAAAATTTGATCACTGCATGAACTGTAATGGGAATTGCTATCATGGCATGAGCCTTTCTAGTACGACAGGAACCTCTTTAGTGTGAGAATTTCTATAACGACACATACTTCATTAGGATCATTTCTATCACGAATATTGTAATGAGAATTGTTAGAACGACAAGTCATTCAATGAAAATTGCCATCACAACAAATACATATTTACAAATAAAACTACTTAGGAAAACCACATTGACGATAGCCGAACGGTTTTGTTAAATGCTTGAAGGTTTCTGCGTCAGTGTATGTAACATTAAGACTGAACTCGGTTTGTGGAATGTGCATTTTATTTAATTATAGAATATCTGAATGAGCAAACAAACGACGTAATATTCCAGTACCTAGTTTAGAGAACAAACTTGTACATTAAGCTGAGAATCAATCGGACCATTATTAGTTACGTGCCTTTGAGTTGTCACAAAATGCATACTTAACAGTAGAATTTCGTTGGCTCGAACACAAATAGCGGGAACACCACACATAGCTCGAAAAATTTAGCTGGTTTTGACCGAATTCCTATTTCGATGTACATGTATGGTATGATGTTAGGCAATACTTGGCTCGAATAACCCTTAACTTCAACTATTTTGTCCAGTCCGGTCGGGTTCGAGCCTTCGAAGTTCTACTGTTGTTGAAATATTTGTTGTATACATAGAATAAACATTGGGTTTTGTCACAACACCACTGCTTTCTTTATTCTTCATTTAGTTGTATCATTTTATCATAAATGTAGTTTGTAACATATACACCTAACTTATGAATTAACATAAGCCGGCTTTTTTGGTCGTTATTAAACTAGTCACGTGCTCTTCTATGCACGCAATTGCACTGTTTATTTACGCAGTAGATATAGAATAATAATATCCCTGGCAATTTCTAAAACTTGCCAAATTGTATTCTTAGCCCATATCAGATAAAATGGTATTCTCGCATACTGGATGACATAACTTTAAAGCACTAAATAGTCACTATAATTCCATACATACTCTTTGACTATTGATCTGATCTTGCTAGACTAACACTGATGTTGTATTACCATAATATCTTGGAAAATGTTGTTGATAATTGATGTCCCAGTAATGACATTTGAATTGTGAAATTGTAGCATTGTGTTAATAAACACTTACAGGAAATGTTATTCAATAGAACTTGGTGAATAATTTAACAGAAGCAGAGTATTGTTTCCTACTGAGAGTAAAGCTAAAATCACTCTTGGCATTTTACAATTAAATCTTCTAGCGAAACATTACAAAATCCTCCAAAGTAACGCAACAGTTATCTAGATAGGGTAAATAGTATGAGAAGACAACTTAGCACAGAGTTGATACAGAACGAAATATTTCTCATATTATACAATCATGTTTGCTAATCTAAGAGAATATTATCATTCATAATTCCAAGTTAAATTTCATTGATACTAAAGTTTAATAATTATTTTTATCTCGTTATGAATTAAAGGTTAAATAATTACATATTCGGTTAACTCTAAACGTATAAGAAATAGGAGGAACTGAAATGGGCCTATAATAAAGTATAGGTTTCTTAAATGTTAATGAAAATAAGAAAATGTATGAACAAAAAGACATGACTTCACATTTTTCACTTCTATTTCAAATGTCTGCCATTATTCGACTTTCTTCTGTTTTCAACCTTTTCCAGAGTTCCATACCTTGTCTTTTCTCATGTCTGATTCAAAGTAAATATACACCACATAAACCTAGTACGGTCAGTAGTAACATCAAACTTTATGGAATAAAAACAATACTGCATGCAACTGTTAATCTTGATTATAAGGTAAAAAAATTTTATTTCTCAGGGTCCATTGCTTTGATTTTTTCTGTTTCCAACCTCTCCCATTGTCCAATGTTGCATCTTCCCCATTTCCTGCTTCGTCTTTCTCCATTTCTGTAAGCATTCCTTCCATCGGTTCTGTGCCACGACTTTTTTCATTTCTGTTTCCAAAGCATTCCAGGATTTCATGCTTTGACCAATGTTGCATCTTCCCCATTTCCTGCTTCGTCTTTCTCCATTTCTGTTAGCATTCCTTCCATCGATTCAGTGCCACGACTTTCTACATATCTGTTCCCAACCTTATCCAGGCTTCGTATTTTCTCATTTTTTTTATAACATCTTCCAGAGTTCCATACTTCGCATTTCTACATTTTTGCTTCGAACCTCTCTCTGGGTTACCTTCGACTTTCTTTAATCATGTTTCCAACCTCTTTCAGTGTCCCATGCTTCGGCCTTTTTCATTTTGTTTAAAATATTTCCCAGGGTTCTTAGCCCTTTGCTACGACTTTTTTCTTTTCTTTCTTTCTTTTTCTAATCTCTCAAATCATTCCAAGCTACATATTTCTTATTTGTTGTTTAAAACCTCTTTCAGGCTCCCATGCTTCGTATGTCTCCAATTATTTGAAACCTCATAGGGTTCTTAACTTTTATTGTCTTCTTTTGTGCTTCTATCTTCCACGGTTCCTTGTTTCGACTTATTTTCTTGTCTACTTCCAAACTCTCCCTGGGTTCCTAGCTTTGACATTCTTATTCAAGGATGTAATGCTTTATCTATCTTTTTTGGTTTCAAATCTCTCTGATGGTTTCTTTTTTTTTTTTTTTTTTTTTTTTTGTCTTTCTTTATTTCTGTTCCAACTCTCTCCCATGGTTCCATGCTTGGAAGAAAAAACAACTACATGTATAATAATACTAATAATATCAAAATATTTAAAGTGCTTATAGCAGTGCCTTAATAAATGTGTATACGCCTTCTGATTTTGATGGATACTATCAAATTGTGGCGTTTCGATTTTCATGCAATCTATTTATAGATTAAATGAAATTATCTAAACTATAGTTTTATTGTTAGATATATTGCATGCTTGCATGTATAAATATTAAATTCGAGGAATCAAATGTCCCAGTCGCGTATGAGCAAGACTGCAAAGCTTGCAAATTGACGATAACAACTGAAAATTACAGATCATTTATATTTATTTTAAACAAGACATATTGACATTACCACCAATCATGTTTAGAGATGTTTTATGTAAAGGAATGAAATTACGGGGAAATGATTTAAAATTTCACTCCACATGCGAGAAAATTTATTTTTAACGAATCATGAAATCCGAGTTGTTTTAAAAGCACAGGTTTAGACAATATTCCAGCTAGATTTTTAATAGCTGCTGCTTCGTAGACGAGGTTAGATATCAAATACTTCTCAAAACTAAGTAAGTCAGAAATAGGTAATTGAAAACATCTTATTTATAGTTTTTAAAATTTTAGACAGTTTTAACACATTGTAATGAATAATAACGCAAAATTAGAACTTTAAATTGTAGAAAAGTTCATGTAATACAGTTTTACACATCTGTCATGAACAGCGTTAAATTTAGTTTTTAAAGTAATTGTAAAAAGTTCTTTAATTCATAACAACAATACTCTTTCTATGTTAGGTACTCAATTCCAATACATACTGCAAGGTACGAAATTTCAATACATACTGACGAAAATACGCATTTCGTTTTAAATACATCAGGTATGGATTCGCAATCTGCCTCGTCATTGTCTATGTTTATTCTTACACCGAATACATCAAGAAAAGTTCCATTGTTGTTTCGAGGTTAGTTTATTATGATTTAGTGTAAATATATAATATAAGTAATAGAATATCATTGTTTTCTTTTCAGTTGAATGCAACCGTTTTTACTTTCTGTCTCCAAAGTGTGTAGTTTACAGTGCCTGAGTTTTTATGGAAGACATATTTTATTGCATCAAGAATATAATTATTTATCCAGTTTGATTAATTTATTTTTTTACAACACGTTTTCTTTTTCTTTTTGGGATATGCTTAATAGTGCTTAATTACATGTTTCAGAAAATATATCAATAAAGTTCCCTTAGTTGGTTATCATATACATTTATTATAGATCATTAAACAATAAAAAATCAGTTAGAAATCAAATCGTTAAATAGATCTGACAGTTATATATGTATGCACTGGACTTTTAATATAATTTAGCAAAGCTTTAAGCGTTTTACATACAGGATCAGTAATTGAATACATTAGAATATACCTATCATATGTATTGTGCGGCATGCTCGAAAAGGTATGGACTATTACTGTGGCAAATTTATTTGTTACTTTGATTAAGCTTGTTACCAGCTGATTTACATTTACAGACTCCATGAGATCTAACCAATGTGTACAAGATTCATCTGATTCTATAAAATCAGAATTTAAATCACCGAGTAAAAAACATTCATTTTCTTCTAAAATATTTCTCTGAAGACACTGTGTATTGTTTTAAATAATCTTCTTTTTAAGAAAGTGATTTATTTGTATAATCAACACAATGGCGAATAAGTACCGGCAAGGACGGCTTATTAACCACACGAAATCAATTATTAACAAAAATAATATTTTGTGCTTGCTAAATGCAGCTCTTAAATATCCAACCACATCAATAAGCAGTTTGTTTTGTAAATGATAATCAAAAGATACAGAATACCATGTTATGCGAACATGCCATTTTATTTTACAATAAAATGACTATGATGTAATACATCTATGACAACATTATATTATAATGTGAGTAGAATGTTATATACATGACTTGTTAACTAACATTCTTACATAACATTGTTCAGTGCATTGACTACCGGGCAAATATCATTTCCTCCATCCCATCCAAACGTATATAATCAAACTACATCCATGTGTGGATTTATCTTTCTGATATATTTTTTTTTGTTAAGTTTGAGTTCATTATCGGAAAGGTTTTCATTGAGAAAGGTTTCACATTTAAACATAAAGTATCAAATACGACCCAGTTTAGACAAATGTAATTTGATTTAATCCAGTTTAGTATAAAGAAAATATATAGGTTCACGTGAACAATCTCTCTCTCATTCTCTCTCTCTCTCTCTCTCTCTCTCTCCCTCTCTCTCTCTCTCTCTCTCTTTAAACTACGACTGACAATTCCTTTGTTGTAATCTTTATACGTATCTTGACTATAATAGTAGATTGAGTTAATTGATCAAAAGAAACTAAATTAGAAGAAGAATTTACAGACAACCGAGCCCCGAGATTCGAACAGTAATCACCACTAACACAAATAAC
Source organism: Panopea generosa (assembly GCA_029582155.1). Classification (NCBI taxonomy): domain Eukaryota; kingdom Metazoa; phylum Mollusca; class Bivalvia; order Adapedonta; family Hiatellidae; genus Panopea; species Panopea generosa. The sequence goes on along the minus strand of CM055897.1, from coordinate 2,095,591 downwards.
ACATTTTCCGAAAAATTAATCTTTATATCAAAGTATATGTTTCAAATTTTCGGCATACGCCTTTTTCAGGTAATTCTAAAAAATATGTCACATACATTTTGTAAAGTCTAACCAAATAACTGACAGGAAATGTCATTTCGTTACGTCATTCTGCAATATTTGTTCATCGTAGTATTAGTATTTCGCCAGATTAATTCACGCTGGAATTTGTTAGCAAAACATTATTGTGTTCTGTGACATACACCAGTATATAAAATTATACACGAGTACATAATAGGGGGTTTAAACCTGTTTTTATTGAGCACAAATTTACATAAATGATTAATTATATCACAGTCGATTTTACACAAGGATCTAAACTGTTTATTTGTCAACACAACAAAATTGGTCTAATACGTCAGTGGTTATCGTTCGATTTACAAGCTTCGAAAATTACTACAATCACGTGACAGTACTCGAATTGATCTTTTTGAAGTTGTTGTTCCCATTTTAGGAAGGCCTCTTCGGTTCTTAAACGTGTAAAATAACAAGGAGAAACATGCCGTGGCCATGATAGAATTATTTTATTCGGCGTATTGTCCATATTTATTCCTATTGCTACACATCATATTTCTCTACATCATACTTGACGACCTCAGGAAACATTGGACTGAGTTTCTTCGTTCAATAAAGTCATTATGATTAGTAGTACATGTATTACTATTGTTAAATTATTACTATCATTATTGTTATCATAATTATTATAAGTATTATCATTATTATCATAATTATTATTATCAATATTAGTATCGTTATTGTCATTAGTATAAGTATTGTCATTATTATCAAAATTATTATTATTATTAATTTTATCATCAGTACAAATATTGTCATTATTACAATAATTATGATTATTACTATTATTATTATTATTATTATTATTATTATTATTATTATTATTATTAGTATAAATATTGTCATTATTATCATAATTATTTTTTTTTGTTACTGTTTTTATCATTAGTATAAATATTATCATTATTATCATAATTATTATATTATTATTATTACTATTATTATCATTGTTATTATTATTAGTAAAAGTATTATAATTATTATCATAATTATTATTATTATAACTATTATTATTATTGTTATTATTATTATAAGTGGTAGTAGTAGAAGTAGAAGTAGAAGTAGAAGTAGTAGTAGTAGTAGTAGTAGTAGTAGTAGTAGTAGTAGTAGTAGTAGTTTTTTCTCTTTCCTTCACACCAACTACCTTACATACCAGCTACCTATCATTTAACCGTAACAGGAACGTTTTGTAAATTATAGTGTTGACCGTGATCCCTTTGCTTGGAATTATCACCTCTTCATGGTCTGGTATCTCCCATGTGCGTGCGTGCGTGCGTGCGTGCGTGCGTGCGTGCGTGCGTGCGTGCGTGCGTGCGTGCGTGCGTACTGCGTTTACCTGTATTTCAGAATATAGTTAGGACATGTTAAATGCCGAGCTCCTATCACACCATGTGCTATGTTTTTATCTCATATTGTTTGATGAAATATCGAAACTTCTCATTGATTTATTTTTGGTGATCTCATTGTATACAAGATATAAATGGTAACCTCACTGTTTTCAATCATAAAATATATAAAACTGCTGATTTCAGTGAAAGTATTAATTAAATTCGACTTGCAACGCTTCAGTTGGAATACTCCCTTGAAACCACGTCAGTGCTTACTCGGCGATATAAACAAAACAATTCATTGAAACCAACAATAAGCCTTTGCATAATTTAAAGTGAATTATCCAACTTATACAATACTAAGTACACAACAAAGACCACAGTTGCGCACCTTTTGCCACGGTAAAATGATTCCTGCACTAAAAGGTCCTATGTAATATTTGGTTTGAGATATTTTCAAAAACGTTCATAGAGGCTTCGATTCATGCCGTAGATGTGAAGAGCAAAAGCTAATATAGCATATACTGCAATAAAATGTCATTGCGATTTATGCATTGGATGGGAAGGGCAAAAGCTGACATAGCATATACCGCAATAAAATGTCATTGCGATTTATGCTTTGGATGGGAAGGGCAAAAGCTGACATAGCATATACCGCAATCAAATATCACTGCGATTCATGCTGTGGATGGGAAGGGCAAAAGCTGACAGCATATACCCAATAAAATATCACTAAGATTTATGCTGTGGATGAGAAGGGCAAAAGCTGACATAGCATATACCGCAATCAAATATCACTGCGATTCATGCTGTGGATGGGAAGGGCAAAAGCTGACATAGCATATACCCAATAAAATATCACTAAGATTTATGCTGTGGATGAGAAGGGCAAAAGCTGACATAGCATATACCGCAATAAAATATCACTGCGGTTTATGCTGTGGATGAGAAGAGCAAAAGCTGACATAGCATATACCGCAATAAAATATCACTGCGATTCATGCTGTGGATGAGTAGAGCAAAATCTGACATAGCATATACTGCAATAATATATCACTGCTGTGGATGAGTAGAGCAAAAGCTGACATAGCATATACCGCAAAAATATATCACTGCGATTCATGCTGTGGATGAGTAGAGCAATAGCTGGCATAGCATATACCGCAAAAATTTATCACTGCGATTCATGCTGTGGATGAGTAGAGCAAAAGCTGACATAGCATATACTGCAAAAATATATCACTGCGATTTATGCTGTGGATGGGTAGAGTAAAAGCTTACATAGCATCTACTGCAATAAAATATCACTGCGATTTATGCTGTGGATGAGTAGAGCAAAAGCTAAGATAGCATCTACTGCAATAAAATATCACTGCGATTTATGCTGTGGATGAGTAGAGCAAAAGCTAAGATAGCATTTACTGCAATAAAATATCACTGCAATTTATGCCGTGGATGAGTAGAGCAAAAGCTTACATAGCATCTACTGCAATAAAATATCACTGCGATTTATGCTGTGGATGAGTAAAGCAAAAGCTAAGATAGCATATACTGCAATTATATATCACTGCGGTTTATGCTGTGGATGAGTAGAGCAAAAGCTGACATAGCATATACCGCAATAATATATCACTGCGATTTATGCTGCG